>OX401422.1:12428889-13028889 GCA_947846245.1 Cerastoderma edule | reverse complement strand
TTTAGTCTGACCCCACCCATAATCAAAGACTTTTTTAACAGTTAAATTGTATGAAATGTATTAACAAGTCTTTATTTGTAATATCAGATATAAATCATTGTGACAAAGAAGGAAAGAAGACATAACTTATGAAGAGGAATTTCTTCTTCTATCTTCTTTGTTTCTAAAAGTTGCTTTCTACAGGCATGACGAGACAATGGATGTAATATCACAATATATACTAATTTCTATTTAACATTTAATCAACTAATCAGACTTTCTATTGACAAATGATTTCTTTGTCTTTTCAGATTGTTCGTGATTTGTTTCAAAGTTTCAAAGATTTACAACTTGGAAAGATGATGCACATCAATTACACAGGCACCTAGAGACCATGGCCCAGACCAAACATCATTGTACAAAAAGGTAAATGCTAATATATTCTTTTAGAGCTTAACCTATTTTGGCGCCAAATTTCTCAACAAATGCAACTCTCAGAGCAAAATAAACTAAAGGGGATTTTCCAGAAATGTCAACAGGTGAATTGCAACAGGCTAACTATAACTCTTTCAACTAAAAAGTTGTAGGTAAGACATAACTTATTAAGCTCAATACATTTATGTGTGATATAGAATAGTATTTATGTTTTGCAATATTTTGATAGTGCGGACAAAAGCTTAATATACAATATTCATTTAACGGAATTTGGAAAGAAATCTCGCCTATCTGACTGACCTTCTATTGTACAGAAATCTGGCCTGTAGCACCAAAAGGGTTATACATCTATAGAATATTGACTAATAATTAAGCATTTTCATATAACACTTTCACAAATAAAGGAATACTATTACTGGAAAAAATTTGAAGCAATAGCCATAGACAATTTAAGAGTATGAAAAAATGATATGATCAATTGTGATGCAAGAAGAAATTCCTTGTCACATGCGATTTCTTCCGATGTTTTTGTAGTTTCTTCTAAAAGGTCATCTTCTGCAGGTGTGTTTTTAAGAATTATACAAAGTTAACCATTTGTCTGATCACCTCGCAATGAGCGGATACTCCTTTTGTCACAATGTTTTAAGTCGTGTGTTTTTAAAAATTATACAAAGTTAACCATTTGTCTGATCACCTGGCAATGAGTGGATACTCCTTTTGTCACAATGTTTTAAGTCGTGTGTTTTTAAAAATTATACAAAGTTAACCATTTGTCTGATCACCTGGCAATGAGTGGATACTCCTTTTGTCACAATGTTTTAAGTTCTTCGCACTAAGGATAGATTTGAATTTTGATGAGAGGAAGTCCCTCGACTGACCTATGGAATGAGTTTAAATCCTGTTGAGGGATTTGGATTTTTAACGAGAGGTAGTCTCCCATTTGACTTACGGAATGCCAATGGTTCTTCCCCAGTAAAGTATGGGGTCTTCCTCTATCATTAAGAGTTGGGCATTGCCACTTAACTGAAAGTATGTTGATGTGATGTAAAACCTATATAGATAAATAAACCTATGGAATGCTGATGGTTCTACCTGTCTTGACAAGGTCTTATGGGTAAGTTCCTATGGGAAGTTAAATAGGTGGCTTTCTCCATCAATAATGAAGGAGCCTTCAAAATATAACTGAAATACTGTTTACGTGATGTGAAGCACTTACTAACAAAGCAATCTGGATGTTGACATTTTCTTTAAAAGGAAATGGGTTTGATTTCAATTGTTTAGTTTAACCCTTTACCAAACACCAAATTTTTACTTTCCCAAATTGAAAGAGTAAATGCAGAAGACATTTCAAAATGTGATGACATTGGGAAATAATTTTCTGATAGTGGAGAAAACATGGTGGGAAAAGGAAAAAATACTTGACATGAGCAATTACTCCTTTTCCAACAATATTTTCCAGAGTTGTCTGCAACAAAGTGGTCAAATGTCGTTATTGTTTGGGAAAGGGTTAAAATTCCAACACAGCCAACATACAACTTCATGTATTTTTGCTTGGAAAGGGTTCTAAAAAACTTTTATCACTCAATCAAACAATTAAACAAGAGTAAGGCTTTCTACTGATATGCTGCCCAGATTTGTGTTCATGAAGAGAAGTTACCTAGTTGACACCTTTCTCCATGATACCACATCTAACTACATTTACTGCAGAAAACTTAAGAAACCATTGGAAACAGGATAGAATGCTTGTATAGAGCAATTTTGTAACATTCATCATTTGTTTCAACCAAATATCATAAAAGAAAATGTAAAGCATTCTTGTTGTCTATAAAGAAAATACATTGATAGACATGGGGGCCTCCACGGTCTAGTGGTTAGAGTACAGAACTTGAAATCACATGACTCCTCTTCGCATGGGTTCAATTCCCGTCGACGGCATTTTCACAACTTCTAACTGGCTTGACCAGCTTGGCAGTTGAGTATGGAGTCTTCCTCAATCGTTACGAGTTGGGCGTCACGATAAATCTGAAATCATGTTGAGGCTTTGTAACCCCATTTAAATATAAAACAATTTATATAATTGATAGACAAAACAAATACAAAGATATAACTGAACAAATGTTGATAACAGTTGATAAAACCAGTCCAATTACAAATCTTTGTGGGCTGTGAACACCACCAAGTGTCCATTATATGGGGAAGAATTAATTTAGGATGACAAGTTGTAACCCCGGGATAGTTGTTAACCTTATAACTACATAACTCCTCACTTTATCACATCTGCTGCAGAATGCTTTCGAAATCACTGTGACAATAGGATAAATTGCTCCTTATTGTTAAACTACATAACTCTTCGCTATGCTATACAATTAGATTCTGCTGCAGAAGGCATTCAAGGTTACTGTGTCAAAAGGCTTAAGCACTCCTTATTGTATAACGGCAGACTGCACATAACTCCTCATTTTACCGTAACTGCTGCAGAAGGCTTTTGGAAACATTGGGACTAAACGATAAATTGCTCCTTTTTGTATCGCGCCAATATGATAAAGAAAATGTGCTTTGTTCTTGTTATTTATTGTTGTCTGCTGTTAACTAATCAAACATCACTGAAAAGTTATGAACACAGCGATAAGCCCCATATAATGAAACATGAAACAATTACGACAAAATGACAGTGATTTTCAGGACTTTGTTGTGGGATAACAAGATTCCAATTGTGTACAGTGAAGCCTTGTTTATCCGGACCCCGATAATCCGGATGTCTCGCAATCCGAACAAAATTATAAGGGAACGGAATTATTTGTAGTAATTTGTCTAACCACTTACCAAACAATAACGATATTAAACCAGTTTGTTGCAGACGACTTTAGAAAACATTCATTAAGGGAAATGGAGAAATTGCTCGTGACGAGCAATTTCTCCTTTACCCACAATGTTTTCTGCCATATCAGAAGATTATTTTTGAATTTCATCACGTTTTGAAATGTCGTCTGTAAACACTTTCAACTTGGGACGATCGAAAATTTGGACATTGGTAAAGGGTTATAAGTATACACGTGCATATAGACCGTTTATGTCTTAATGTGTATAGGACCAGGCATTGCTTCATTAGTCCGGATGACTCGTTAATCCCGGAAATCTTGTTGGGAAAGGACGTGTTTGGATTAACGAGACGTCACTGTACATGTTAAAAAGTACTTACTTTAATATTTTGGCCTTTGTAGCCTAGTGGTAGGAGAACATAATTTAAAATCACAATACCTCTCTCCTGTCGGTTTAATTCCTGGTGATGGCTTTTGTATTTTCATGAGAGGTATTCCCCAAGTTGACTTACAGAATCTCTATGCTTCTACCCAGCTTGACCAGCCCTCATAGGCAGTCAAGTTTGGGGACTTCCTCCATTATTTTGAGCCAGGCATTGCAATAAATATGAAATGGTGTTGACACATTATAAAAACCTATATGAATAGAATAATGTATTGTACTGAAACCTTGACTTGATTTTCTTAGATATTTACTTCTAAAAAAAGTACTGTAACCTGGGTCAATGGCACCAAACTCCTGTCAACTTTGAAAGATTAAGTCAATTACAGTGACTGGCGCTCATTTATTTGTGATAATTTATAAAGGAAGGGCAAGCCATATAATTTGTACCTGGACACTTTAACTTTACAATCCTGATGCTTTTATTACTTTAAAAGTAGGACATCTGGAACAATATTCTTGTGTCATTGTGACATCTTTTATCCTTCAATCAAGTTGCCCCTTTGAATAAACAATCAGCTTTTATGCTAATAAGCAACTCATTAATGCTCATTTGCATAAATTCTACAAAATATGAATGACAGCCCATGTATTGAAATTTCATGTTTTGCTTTCCTTCGTTTTATTGCTATTAATTAAGAGAAGGGAAAATTTATTTTTACATTAACAAATGTTTTATATATATTCCAAATTCTATGGAATTATCTGAGAAGCCAAGATAAGATGCAATTTTTCTATGCTTCATTTTAGCTTCTACAAATCGTATATTGTGGGTACTTCGTTAAAATTGACTGAATATGTTGGGTCTACTGAAAACCCACAAAATAAACTTGTCTTATTGTATGTAGAATATACCATCTAGTTCACTATGCTCTACAGATTTTATTTCTAATTAGCATAAAAAGCGAGATCATTATGTATCGTCCTTTCTTTTCTCAAACTTTATATTGTTTTGAGTTAAAAACGCAGTTTTTGTTTGTTTTTAATGAATAACATTTTTCCATTGCCATTACCAGGTTCTCATTATTTGTAATTTTGTCCAAATGTCTATTTATATACATGTACAATTATATAAAAATCAGTCAGCAGAAAATATTTGTATATATTAAGATACTATAAGGAAACATATGTCAAAATGAGGCATTGGTTGAAATGAGAAAATACTGCTTTGTCATAATGCCTTCAAAGTCGAAAAGTGTCAGGTATTGAAGGACTTGGTTTGCCATGGCTTCAGGGTAAAGAGGGGCTACTTCAGAAACATTTAACCCATCCCCCATATGGCAAAATGTAACTGGTCCAAATTGAAATAACCAACAGACGACAAAAAGTTGCATTGGGCAAAAGACTTATTATTACTATTATTTTATTTTGTAGAAACTGTTAAAAAAACAAGAATAAATTACTCCTTGTAAGCTCTACCTGATTATTCTTTTGAGATATTTAATGAAGTAAATGTCTCACCACTCACGATTTATGTTCAAATGGAAAAGCAGTCAGCAGTTTTGAAATGAGATATTGTAGCACTGGTGAAGTCGTCATGCGTGGCCCAGTGGTTAAGGTGGTGGATTTAGAACTAGGGCGTCCTGGGTTTGGGATTCTCCTACACCTTTGGTTTGGTGGGAGTGACCTTTGGCAAGTCAGTTCAGAACCCTAGCCTAGTACTGGTGGATCCAGGAAAGTAGTTACATATCTTGAAAATTGTTGATATGGCGTTTAACATCATACATACAAACAAGCACTGGTGAGGAAATACATTGATCACAGTTAAGTGCAATGATCACCTCAATCTACCTGGAATACCAGTTAAAGTGGCATTAACCCCAATTCAAACAAACAATCTTGATCACATAACTTTTATTACCTGGAGCCATTGTTCATCCTTCTATAGTTTTTGATCTGTCAATCCATAGACCACAAGATGTTTTTTATGTATGCCGAAAGAGTCATGAATCATGCAAATGGCTAATGGTTTGAGATTGATTGCAAAATTTGTGGGGTTTTCGTGACTTGGTCAGGTATTGTTGGCTTTTCTTGAGACTTTGTGGATTTACTATATTGTCTTTCTTTCCCTCTTTCTTTCTTGAATCCCAACATTCTCGGTATATTGATTATGTATTACCCTTATTGTTTGTTTATGCTTGGGTTTAAAGAAAGTTTTGGTCTATTCTGTTCTGTTCTATAACCTCGCTATCTCTCTTTTTCCTTTCTCATTCTCTTTATGTATATGTATATGTTTATGCTTGGGTTTAGAGAAAGTTTTGGTCTGTTCTGTTCTGTTCTATAACCTCACTATCTCTTTTCCCTTTCTCATTCTCTTTATGTATATGTGTGTTTTCCCCTCTCTCTATATCTATCTCTTCAACATCTACAGTAACAAGGGTTCAACGCAAGACTATATATAGTAAGTGCTTCATAAACATGAAGCACTTACTATAGTCTTGCATTGAACCCTCGGGTTTCTCTCTCTCTTTCCTCCTTCTCCACTCTCCCTCTTTTTGTCCTCTCTTTTTTCCCTCTCTGCATTACTTTATCAACCGGCTTTTACTAAGAAGCGCTGATGAGCACAAAAGTGAACTTCACATTATTTAACGAAATCACAGGGTTTCAGCAACTTGGAAGTAAAGGAATCGAAAATGGTCTTTGATGTAGCTACAATTATTATCAAATTTTTAAATTTGTAACTCCTAGATCGCAAATCTCTGAGTTTGTCCCATTAAACATCTGAGAGATCATTGGCAGAGTCTAGTCCCAATCTTAAGACCTCTGTATTTCAAGACTGTAGGAGACTTGGTGTTTCGATGTTGATACTTTATCATATTAGATGGCATTACATTATATGTACGTTTACACAAATGGTTCAAAACAAAAGGTACGGGGGACGATGGTTAGCTCTTTTTAAAGGTTGAATCTCTATTTTGGATTGTGTGTTAATTTGTGTTTTTCCAAAGTTGACTTTTCATGACTTTGTTTTTCTTTGTTTTCTCCTCATACTCACCATAACTGTTATTTGCTATCTTAAATGAACGGTTCACAATTATCGGGTTTAACCCTGAATTCCAAGTACCAAATCATGATGTTGTTTTGATCTTATCTATAGAACATGATTCAGTAGTATTGTAAAGCAAATCTTTATTTTGATATTAAGTTGAAAACGTGGGGAAAAGAAGAATGGCTAGTCTCAATCATACCTGGTGTCTTGTGTAAAAGTTATGATTTAAAACAAGTATTTATTGAACATACTATTAAGTATATACAACTTGGTTGCCATTGCCCGGACACCCAGATGCAGATTAGAGTTCTAATAATAATAATTGTTCCTCTTATTTCATTATTCCTACTCTAAAGCCTATATTGTTGGTAGCCATCAGAATCCTCTTCTTGAAACAATTCTAATGAGTACCTACAAGATTTGAGTCATTTATTTTTTTTAGAAAAATACTGTTGTCTTAACCCTTTCCCAAACAATAACAACATTTGACCACTTTGTTGCAGACTACTTTTGAAAACATTGTGGGAAAAGGAGAAATTGCTCATGATGAGCAATTTTTCCTTTTTCCACAATGTTTTCTGGCCTATCAGAAGATTATGTTCCAATTTCATCACATTTTGAAATGCCGTCTGCAAACCCTTTCAATTTTGGACAGTCAAAAATTTGGCGTTTGGTAAAGGGTTAAGGCTTGAAGTTCACCCTCTTATCTAATCCATTGCATCCCACTTACAAGTATCATTTACCAAAGGTTGTAATGGGCTGATGTCAAACAATGGAGGAAACATAGAAGAAAAATATCCAAGGCAATGAACCATTTTATACATCTATAAAAGAACAGAAAAGAAAGATTTTTGTGAAGGACAAATTTATTAGATAGTTTTAGTAAGTTTTTCACGAATTTATGCACTTTATTACAGTATTATGCTTCACCTTTTGGATTGTGTGAAAGCAAGATATGGCAATATCTCTTCTGTCAACAATACATTCCAAAGTTGTTTGCTGCGAATCTGTAATAGAACCCTGGTTTATGTTGCTTGGATTCCACAGGGCGGGGGTAACCTGCTTGCTACTCTGAGTATCTTTCCCCAAAAACATTAGGCAGATATTTAAGGTTTTGGAGAGCAGAGGACACAGAAATCTATTTTTAGAAAGTTACCCAGCATTCTAAAGGTTAACCCTTTCCCAAACAATAACGACATTTGACCACTTTGTTGCAGACTACCTTAGAAAACATAATGGGAAAAGGAGAAATTGCTCGTCACAATGATGAGCAATGTTTTCTTTTCCAACAGTGTTTTCTGCCCTATCAGAAGAATATTTCACAATTTCATCACCTTTTGAAATGTCTTATGCAAACTTTCAATTTGGGACAGTCAAAAATTTGTTGTTTGAAAAAGTGTTAATGAAGGAATATACCCCCTCAGTAAAGGTTTGACTTATCAAGAAAAAGTGCTAATGACCTCTGTGCAGTGATTTGATCATTTCTTGGAATAGTATGATAAACATGTCCAGCTGACCATAAAGACATCTATGATCTGCACATAAAGATCCATTTACCTGGACAAAACAATGCAGGGATCTGTCGATATACTCATAAAAATCAGAAGTGGATAGTGAATTAGTTATTGCCATACGAGTAACCTTATGTTTGTATGATTACTGCTGAGGTGTTTTTAAGTGATTAGTGAAATAATGTTTGTTATATATAGCAATACAAGTTAATTGCAATTTGATTGCGATTTCAGTTATTAATTGAAATGAATAATTATTATTGATGATACTGGTGTTATTTTGATACAAATGATTGGACAAAACAATAGACCTTATTGTAAGTGTTTAATTTATTTTTTATCCTTTCCCCCATTTGAGAATTAAATGCAGGAGGGCATTGCAATATATCTGAAACTTTGTTGTTGCAAAAAGGCTTGGGGAAAATATACCTTAACTATGTTTCCTTTTTACTTTAGAGGTTTGTGTAAAATAGGTTTGTCTTTGCAAACTTTTTCAATGCTTCACTTGTCTGTCATAAAAGAACGTCTCCAACGCTTGAGTAAGGATAGCAAAATCTGATTTTGATTAATTTGTCCGTAAATGCCAATTTGTCTTCTTCTGCACTTGTATAATGATTTTTCCAGTAATTTTTAGAAAAAATTCTATTGTCTGTGAAGGCTTTTGGACATGCTGGGCAATATGGACAATTGATTTTGCCAGTCTTGAAAGAGGAGCCTCAAGTTAGCTTAGTCTGTACGCTGTTTCCCAGATGGGAGACAAAGGTCCCGATTCCTTGACCTCACTCATCCAATACTCTTTTCAATGTTTAGTCAAGTCAATGAGGCATAAGCTATTCTTTATTCACCACTGGTTAATTATTGTCATGGTTTTTTTTAACAATAAACAGTGTTTATGAAAAAGTACAGTCAGCTGACTTCTGTGACTGAACTACTGTTGAAAATAATGTAAAACCATCACCAAACCTAACAGATGATCACTGGAAAAGATCATATTATTTCTTTGCTCGCTAGTCAATACTGATATGTTTCCTTTCATCATGTTATCATGGAAACATGGGACCTATTCCCTCAATTGATATTTTGCCTTGGTTGGCATTTTTCAACTTTTTTCATAATTTTATTGACCATTCAGATGAACAGGGTGGTACAGAGATTAATTGTCTGTTATGCTTTGGAAATATGGAAAGAAAACATTAACCTTTAGAATGCTGTAGAATGCTGGGTAATTTTCTAAAAACAATTTTTGTGTTGTCTGCTTTCCAACACCTTAAATGTCTGCATAATTTCGTTGATGAAAGATACTGAGAGTATCAAGCAGGTTAGATTACAGGCCAGCCACCAATTTACTTGGTGGCTGGCTTGGATCTTACCTGTTTGCATAAGGAAGAAGTTGGTTCCAACACTATCAGGTTAAGCATGAAGAAACAAACGAAACATTGGAATCTTGGAAACATAGGGAAGTTTTTTATGATCACTAGATGCAAATCAATACTGCCCTTATTTGGTTGTGAACAGGGACATATTTTCGGAATTAATGTGCTTACATTAACACTATGCCATGGTTATTATAAGACACATAGGTAAAACTTTTCAACAAGTGCTTCTAGGATTGAATGCAAGGCTATAGTATGCCATTTACAATTGAGATGGACTTACTATAGTATTGCATTGAATCCTCATGTTGTTTCTGTTTTCTTATCACAGATTCTTCCTTGGTTTGTGCTGGAAATGAGTAAATACAAGTCGAAACCTATCAGGGTAGGCAAAAGATTAAAATTTCCTTCATTTTTGAAATGGGGGAATCACTTTCAACCTTTTGTGATAGAGTGTTGGCCTTTGGAACTGAAAGTCCCGGGTCTGATCCCAGTTGACGAAAATGCCAGGTCTGACCATGCAAATACTTGGGATGTATCTAGAAAGCAATCATCGAAAGTGAATTTAAAGAGCTTCAAGCTTCAACCCACAATAAATGTAAAACAAATAAGTTGATACCTTTTGTCAAGGGTCAAATATAGTCCAACCAAAGGTGGCAAACATTAAGAATAGGTTTTGGTAACTTTGACCATGGTTTGACAAATTGTCTGAGGTTAATGTGCGAGTGATGTCACATGACCTCATTCCATGTGTCATGTGACCTCATTTACATTATTTATCCATCATCACAGAAACATTAACCCATTCCCACATATGACTATTTTGTGATTGGTCCAAATTAGAAGCAACTCCAAGATAAAAAAAAGTCCAGTAAAAATAACTATTTTGTTGGTTTTATTGTGTCGAAACCATTATGATATTATGCAAAATTGCTTGTAATTTTTTCTTTGTAGCATTTTTTCATGTGTTATCTACTTGAGATGCACTCAAACAATTATTTATAATAAAAAGTCTCTACACACATATTACTCTGTTCATCAAAGGGCAACTTTCTGAATGACTTACAACAGCCATCAGCTGCAAATTTCTTGTGAAAGAGTGTTGTTGCGTACTTTTTGCTAAGTAGTTAGAAGCTTAAAATCACATGAACCCTCTCTGTGTGGGTGGAAATTACTATGATGGCATTTGGATGTTCACAAGAGGTAGTCAGTCACCTGTCTGACTAACAGAATGCTGAACATTCTACCCATCTTGATCAAGCCTTATTGTCAGTTGAGTTACATATAAGGGTCTTCCACAATCATTAAGATTATGTGTGTTAATAGTTTAAACACATAGGTCTTGAAGCATTGCATCCTGAAGACTTTTTTTTTATTTCTCCTAGTTGAGCATCTGTCATGTACATGTATATGTATATGGGCTTGAATGTGGGACTAGTGATCTAGTTAATATGGCTGATCAGAGTCTTTTTCATGAAATTTTTCATCATATATTTAAAAAAAGAAGTAAACTGTAAGTATTCATTAGAACCATCTTGACAAGTCAATTCTAATGAATACCCACAATATAAGTTTTAGAGAATAAATGAAGAAAACAACTTTTTTTTTCTTGGCAGTTGTCCTAGTAGGCCCTAGAACACAAGGACAACTCTTGACACAGACTCACAATAATAACTTTTTCAATATAACGCTAAAAATACCCGTTGAAATGAGATAAGTTATTTATATTTTTTTTTTTCTCCGTTCAGATGATGGCTGTACCGCCCGCCCATTATTTCTGACATGAGACGTCTGGATGATGAGCAGATTAACAATGAGGGTTTAACTCCGGAACACCTGGGCAGCTCCGACCCTTCTGTGCGCTCCAATCAGGGCGGGGCCACCCAGGTGTTATACCAGCCCCAGACCATGATGGGGGCACAGAGTAGGACGCTGGATGCCGGGGTCGAGTCGGCAACGATTTCCATATCGATATCGCCCTCGGAGGACATCCAAGTCCGGCAGGAGCATCCGTCTGACTCTGGTCACTTGGAGCAGCAGACTCAAGCCCCGAAGGATATGTTGTCTGTTTCGAAGATTCCGCAGGCAAGAAGTTTCGAAAGTGCCTTAGGGAATGAGGCACAAAGACAGAGACAGTGGTCAGAAAGTATGAAGCAGTGCTTTGGTCAGACGGCTCATAGCTTTGAGAGCACGCTTCCCCGCTATGGTAGTTTTGATCAGAATCTAGAACAATACAGTGAAAATGTGTTTTTGGAGCCTAAACCAGCTCGTGGTAAACTGATGCGTCAAGCCACGAGTATGTTAGAACTTCCTGCACACAGTTCGAGTGATAAACGTCGGCATAGTTTTGGTCCTGGTAATGAGGAACAGAACATGTTTGAAATGTTTAAGCAAGCCGCAAGGCATAGCAGTACAGGGGACGAGCCTAAGAGAGTACTGCGAAAACAAAGTGCAATTGATGTGGAGGAGCCATCAAAACACGACTCATCGAAGTTAAGTTTGCGCGAAAAATCACATGCAGTGGACAAGGAGGAGCAACGTGTTCTGTCGTACTATAACATTGATGCGGGTTCGGGAAAATCTCACATACAACAGCACAGTCATGTGACTGTGATTCGCTCCCCTCTCATTGATCGTAAGGCCCGAAGACACCAGGTCTTGCAGACCCATTACCAAGAAGAGCGCGAAATCAAAGGTTTACAATCTCTAGATCAAGATAAGAACTCTTTGCATCAAGGACCTGGGCCCACTATAAACATCATATCAAATGAATCCTCAGTTTTGTCTTCTTACAATCGATCTCAAACTCAGTATTTGGAACCAAAAGACAGCCTCCGTATACAGCGAGGCTTTTCCAGCGGCTCTGAAGATTCGGCCGGTACCAGTAGCAGCCGGGAGCCATCACCATTCCGACGGGAACCGATTCGAGCGGCTTCTCCCTACAGTAAGGAGCAGTACAAACATTCGACCCACACTCCTGTGATAAAGACCCAAGTGAAGAGGGAAGTGTCTGACTTGGGGTACGAGCTCCGTAAGCAGAGCTCTTCCGGGTCTGACACAGGATCCGTGACTACATTCCCAGATTACTGCACTAACATTGTGATAACGAGTGAAACTGGCGTGAGTCGACCTTGTAAAAGTGAAGACGGTGACACTCTCGAAATTCCCGAAGGAATGCATCGACGTGATTATCATCCTGGCAACTTTAAAAAGCACCTGCACGCTCGGTACTTGTCAAGCCTGAGAAATCGCTTCTCTTCTTCATCCACTGACACATCCCAAGAACATTTATCACAAGAAATGAATGACTCCCTCAACCGCTACAGTGATGTGTTTGACAGTACAGAAACAGACAAAGAAAAAGTGACTCTCAAACCTGTATTTGTAATGCGCGAAGGGAGCTCGGAAACTAGTGACGACAGCGAAGTTCAAATGGGAACGGTCATTAAATCTGGCCCTGGGGTTCAGGGCCATTCTCAATCACTGGACCATCAAGATGGTCAACACGAACATCGGCCTTTAGATCTCTCTCATGGATTCCCCTCGGAGTCGGCACCGCGACTTAAGCCTGGTTCACAGACTCCGGAAAGACACAGTCCAAGCAGTCAAACCTTGAGCCCACACGGCATCGCTGCCCGGGCTCATTTGGGACATCATCCGTTCAGCGAGTCAGATTTGCTGAGTCCGTCTGTGTTGCGCACAAGCTCCCCATCTGTGTTTCACCGTTCACCCCATCTACAGCCGCAGTTTGTTCAGTCCCCACAATCTCCCTTGTGTTCTGTCCCAGAAGGAGATAGGATCTTTCAGTTCAACTTTCCTAGTCCCTTTGAGGGAGCTCATGTGCATTCGGATCCCGAGTTTGGCACACCCAGCCCCATGTCTCCGGGGCTCCATTTTACATTTCCTCCACGGGGAAGCATCCTGAACGCCTCCTCAGAAATGAACAGGTTGGCGGTATCCCCTTGCTCCTACTATCCCAATCAGCCTTTACTAACCAACATCTCATCCATGTCACACGTTTCTCACCAGTCTGCTCCGTTCAGAGTAGATACGGGAGTGGGAGACCAACGAAGAACTCTCTCGGACTCGGACGCTTACCTTTGTCCTGTCTGTGGTCAGGTATTCCCCTCCTACGACAACTTGGCAAAGCACATGGCAAAGCATCTACCCACAGAGACCATTCGAACGGGTGACAACAGCAAAATTCATTACTGTAAAGTGTGCAATAGATCGTTTTCTCGTAGTGACATGCTGACGCGGCATATGAGACTTCACACAGGCCTCAAACCGTACGAGTGTTCTGATTGCGGACAGGTGTTTAGTCGCAGTGATCACTTAAATACACACAAAAGGACTCATACTGGCGAAAAGCCGTATCGCTGTCCACAGTGTCCCTATGCGGCGTGTCGCAGGGACATGATTACTCGACACATGAGAACTCACACAAAAAGATCTGCGAAGCGAGGGAAGTATCTCAGTGTACCGGAGAGAGAGGCAAACGAAGTGCGTAAAAGTAGTGTTAGTAGTACAGATACAACCTCGAGTCAAGAAATGTCTAGTCGCACATTTTCCGCATCTTCGGGCGATAGCCTTGACCTTGATGTCATTAATACTTCTTCATCAAAATTAAGGACAACTAAGTCGTTGGCGAGTATGGATAGTAGTGAAATGGAGTTATTGCCAACTAAAGTACCGCTCTGGTCTGCCGCAAGCGCAGAAAGCGGCGTTTTCGTCGATCAAGGTCAAAGTCATTTGAAGGAACAGCGGCTGATACAGTCAAGGTCGTTTGAAAGTCGGTTTGAAGGGAAGTATTTAAGCTCCCATGTGTTTCGTCAGATGAGGAACTTGTCGTCCACAAGTTTCGAGAGCTTCGACTCCCATGACGACATACTTTCCAGGACGGATTCCATGGCGGATGAAGCAACGGAGCGGGAAACCATGACGGAGAGTTCATCAGCCTTACCTATAGAGCCTGAGTCGTTAGAGAAATGTTCTCTTGTAGAGAAGGCAGGCAGTTAACCCCTATAATATACATGTTACAAATACACCAAGCTTTACATAGGGAAGAATATATGTTTTCTATTTGCCAACTTTGTTGATGATTCTCAAAGCTTTTTATCGTTGGTACTCAATCACATGGCCCCTCTCCGCGTGGGTTCAAATCCTGAGAGGGATATGGATTTTCATGAGAGGCAGTCTCCCGACTGACTTACGGAATGCCGATGGTTCTACCCACCTTGACCAGCCCTTATGGGCAGTTGAGTATGGGGTCTTCCTCCATCATTAAGAGTCGGGCATCGCTACATAACTGAAATAATGTTGATGTGATGTAAAACCCATATAAAATAAAATAAAATTTATATCGTTGGTACTCAATAGAATTGATAAAGCTGGTTTTTAAGCAAATTAGGCTTTTGTCACAATGGATTTTCCTTAAACCTCAAGATGAATGTTGTTTTCTGACATCATTTAGCGATTTGGAATAGACACAAATTCCATTACAGGGGTATAGGTTAAACTGATGGTCTCACCTTTTGACTATTTATGGCAAAGAACTTACTTTTATTCTTAATATTGTCTGCAGTGCTAATTTCTTGTTTACTGTGTTATTTACTTGTTATTCTTTTTCTAAGTTGTCTGTGTTGTGTTTGTTGAAAAACAAATTTGATTTTACCAACGATAAAAAAGGACATCTGAGCTTGAGTATGAACTGTAAAAAATGGACATTTTGCCCTATATAGGCAGGTTTCAAGACATATTTTTAACTCAAAACAAGCTTAAGATTTTGATGGTACATATTTTAAAATATCTTACATATATACATTTTATCACAAAATATCACTTAGAACCTTCATATGTCACTTGCAGTTGAGACTATATGATTAAGAAAACTTCTCGTTATAGGGTGATTAGAATAAAATAAAGATTTGTCAAACTGCATGATTAGAAAAAGAGTAATGATTACTATTTCACTGGTATCGATTGCAGTTATAAGTGCTGATTAGAATTTTACATGCTTTACTTGAGATATGAATTGTGTTTTTTTCTTTGTAGCTTTTTCCCCCCTGACAATGTTTTCTGAAAACATTGTGTTGTTAATATTTGGGCCCCCTTAGGTGGGTTGTTGTTTTAAGTACAGGTATAATGTTACATGACCTGAATTTTATGTGCTTGTTGTTTAACTCATTACCAAACAATAATGATATTTGACCAGTTTGTTGCAGACAACTCTGGAAAACATTGTGGGAAAAGGAAAAATTGCTCTTCACAAAGGAGAAAATGCTCTTCACAAGAAATGTCTCCTTTTCCCACAATGTTTTTTTGTCATATCAGAAGATTATTCTTCAATTTCATTGCATTTTGAAATTGACGTATGCAAACTCTTTTAATATGGGAAAGTAAAAAAATTTGGGGTTTGGTAAAGGGTTAATCCCTTACCCTTGTTCCTGATAATTTCGAGGGTTCAACGCAAGACTATAGCAAGTGCTTCACAAACGTGAAGCACTTACTATAGTATTGTGCTGAACCCTTGATTTGCAGTTATATCTTTACATACAATTATCCAAAGGAAAGAATTGTTCAGAAAACTGCATAGTTGTTTGATACTCTTTTAAAACGATTGTGTCAGAAAGACAATTTGATCATGATGATGATATTTTTCTTCGACACAATGCTTTTAAATGTATTTTCCTGCAAAAACAATTTTTTATCAGGGGGCAGGTTTAGGGGCTAACTAGATTTGTTTAGTATTCTCATTAAGACGTTTTTATTAATGAAGTTGTTTATTTCTTTTGGATTTCTATTTTATGCTTCTGCTTCTGCTTTACTATCATTTTAATCTTGCAAATACTGAAAGAATGAATATACACAGCATAAGACTCTCTGACAGACAGCAAAAGCATTTCTGAATTGAGTTGGCATTTTTGCAATTTTAAAGATAGGAAGTGCTCTTTCAAGCTATGTTTCTCTGTTTAAATGATTTTTATAGAATCACAAGAAAGTTACTTTGCATTTGATTATTGTTCTTTTACCAATGCTTTTATCTTCTATCACAATTAGAAATTGATATTATTCTCAAATTTCTCTTGTTGTTACTGAAGTTTCGATTGCAAGCGATCATTTCTTTGTTATGATTTTGGACATCTAGATGGGAACTTTATGGCTTAGTGGTTAACCCCTACAGTGGTGGGACCAATTTTATGCTTATGCAAAGTCGGTTCCAGTGCTATAAGGGCGAAGTTCTCTAATTAATTTGTGTCTGAATGAGCTTTTATTAAGAGATGTGGGTCTATGTGCAATGTATTTGTCTTTCAGTGTGGGAAAGGTCATAGTAGCTTAGAAAGTCTTTAACCCTTTACCAAAAACCAAATTTTCGACTGTTCCAAATTGAAAGAGTTTGCAGACGACAATTCCAAATGTGATAAAATTGGAAAGTAGTCTTCTGATATGGCAGAAAACATTGTGGGAAAATGAGAAATTGCTCGTTATGGGTAATTTCTTCTTTCCCCCCACATTGTTTTCCACAGTCGTCTGCAACAGTGCTAAAATGTTATTATTATTTGGTAATGGGTTAACCAAGTCTGCTGGTTACATATAACCGTTACATGCATTGAAGTTGTAAGAGTTGAAAGTTGCTTAAATTGTAACTGAGAATACATTGAAGTTGTAAGAATTTGACCAACACAACTATTTTTCGTAAGTCGTTTAGTAAAACAGGCGAGCATTTTGTTAAGTAAGGGGCTAGGTTGCTGCAGACAACTCATTGGTCACATTTTATGTAACATGCCACAGTTTATAAGTGAAAAGTTTAAAAGTTCAACTGCTTATTAAAAGAAAAGTGCACTGATATGAATAGGTAAACATGGTGGCATCTCTTGTATCTATGGTTACAGTGTTATTTGCAGGTTTGCTGTTGTTGTCTGCTTTTCAAAGATGATGTTACTCTCCAAGGATGGGGTTTAACCCATTCCCAAACAATAACTACATTTAACCATTTTGTTGCAGACGACTTTAGAAAACATTGTGGGAAAAGTAGAAATTGCTTGTGACGAGCAATTTTTCCTTTTCCCACAATGTTTTCTGCCCCCATCATAGGATTTTATTCCAGTCTCATCATATTTTGAAATGTGGTCTGCAAACTCTTTCAATTTCGGACAGTCAAAACATTTTGCGTTAGTTTAAAAGCATCTTTGAACTTTATAACTGATCTAAAACTGTAAACAACGCAGACATACTACAATTATGAAATTCGCTATTTTCATTCTGATTCTGGTAAGAACGCCCTTGTAATAAAAGTCAAAATTGTTTGTTACAAGTTAAATCATCCTTTGTCAGAAATGAATTCTTTAATGACTGCTTCTGGTGGGTTAAATAAAACAAATTTAGACATTGGAATGGGTAAAGACATAACAGATGGATGGTTTGGGGTTAGTTCAGGGTCTTCCCTGTGGTTTTGCAGGTGCTGGGCTGCTTGATGCTGCGGCATGGGATTAGTTGCCCCCTTCCCCTGTGGCTTCATTTTTAACAATGCATCCTAAATTGGAATGTTTTGGGCTTTATTTAGGAATTAAAGACTAGTAATACTGTTGATAAAGTAAATCAAATTTAGCAATTAATTTAAGAAGCATGTACAATGGCTACAGGACAAATATTTAGATCAGTGGGATCAATTAAGCATTATTTTGAATTCAGGCGCTTGCGGCCACACGGCGCCAAACAGGCCCCTTGCAAACCCTGCTCTATATAAAGAGCCATTGCATGTGTTTCACAATACCTTTTTAATTATTTGTTCCTGTGAGAGCAAGCAGACAGTTTGTGTTACAATAAAGTTTGTCCTGCATTTATGTGAAGGACCTTTCGTTTAACCCTTTCCCTGTTCGGAACACTTTGCTGCAGACAATATTTGATGCAATTATTGAAGTCCCACATGGTCCAGTGGTTATGATGGTGTTCCTATAACTCGAGGGTCTTGGGTTCAAGCCTTTGGCAAGACGCTTCAGAGCCATATCTTATTACTTGTGAATCCAGGACAGCCGTAACATAACTGCAAAGTTATAGGGTCGTTAATCCCATATGAACATTGATGCAGTTATCAAATTTAGAAAAACAAAACAATCAAATGTTTAATGCATTACCCTAACAAATCCTTTACTATTGTGAATGGGTTCCCTCTAGTGTTGCAGTGAACCCTTACATTGGCATAATGCATAACCGATCAATAAATGCCAAAATCAAGTTTTGACGTAATTGTTTTCAAGTATTGTGTGTGGCAAATAGTTTGGAAATTGTTTATTATTGGCGAAAGGGAGTGAATAGTAATGTATGAAGCCCCCCAAAGAATATCCCGGTTATTCTTCAACATTGCATCGACCTCCATGTATGTGATTGTATTGCTTGTTATTTGATAATGTTTGTTGAATTTTGTTACTGTTTTTTGTTTTTGTTGTTGGTGTGAGTAGAGAGGTATAAGAAGGTAATAGAAAAAAAGCCAATCTGTCACAATGTTTACAGTATTAATTAGATGGAATGAATAAATTACCAATTAACCCTTTCCCAAACAACAAATTTTCGACTGTCCCAAATTGAAAGAGTTTGCAGACGACATTTCAAAATGTGATGAAATTGGAAAATAATCTTCTAATATTGAAAACAGAAAACATTGTGGGAAAAGGAAAAATTGCTCGTTATGAGCAATTTCTCCTTTTCCCACAATGTTTTCTAAAGTCGTCTGCAACAAAGTGGTTAAAAGTCGTTATTGTCTGAGAAAGGGTTATCCTTAACGGAACTTTAGGTTGAGTGCATTACCAAACAATAACGACAGCTGACCAGTTTGTTGCAGACAACTCTGGAAAATATTATGGGAAAAGGAGAAATTGCTCTTTTCCTAAAATGTTTTCTGTCCTATCAGAAGATTGTTTCACTTTCCTTACAAATTTGAAATGTTGTCTGCAAACTCTGGGATAGTCAATAATTTGGCGTTTGGTAAAGCGTTAAAACAGAAGACTGTCTTAAATTGTAAAAAAAAAAAGCTTTGATGCGATAGTTTCATTTCGAAATTAGTTGAAATGATTGGGATGAAAAGTTTCATTTCGAAATAAGTTGAAATGATTTTGACAAAATGTTTCATTTTGAAATTAGTTAAAATGATTGGGACAAAAGGAGAGGTTGACTGTTATGAGCAAAATCCTGTTATTTGGCACAATCATTTTGAAAGTTCCCTTTCCCTGAAAAATGGCAGAGCAGAGTAAAGCCCTTCGCCCTTTTTGCTTTCACCAAATAATAAGCCATATACGGAGTAAAGCCTCTTTCACAATTTGACAATACGGAATACAGCAACTTGTTTGTTTTGCAGTTCGCCCGTTTTTAGAGCAATTAAGTTCAATCAAAGCATAGCATATAGCATAGCCTTTTCCTTGTTTTATTAAAAGATTTTACTTGAAAACAATGTGATTTTTTTACATTACATTTATTCACACAGATTTTTATTGATATGATTGGTGGTTTTAGAATGATCATAATGAACCATTTAAGAAGCAAATTAAAATTAATGCTTAACCAGTCATTCAATGTTTATAGAACATGAGAGACAGTTTTTACAGTATGCTAGGGAGCTTAATTCTTTGAAAGTAGAAATGTTTATGATTAAATAAATGATCAAGGTTTGTGCACTTAATTACGGTTATAACTGATGTGTTACCTTTGGTGTTCACTGTTTGTTGCGCTATAAAAGAAGCTTTATTTCATGTAGTAAGTAAATCTGCAAAGGGACTCAATTCTTGGTAATCCACTTTGGGCAAGGAGCTTTCTTCCCAAGGGGCTTTTTTCTATACACAGTAAGTGGAGATGTTTTCTAAAATACCATTTACACTTAATTTTAAGCCAATAGTTTTTCTCTGAATGTAGACCATATTTGCGACAGACAATCCTTTTGAAAACATGGAGACAAAAGAAGGCTGCTAATATTTATTAGTGAATTCATTAGTCATTTTGTCGGCTGAAGCAAAATGCTTCCAAACAATTTTTCAGGGTTGGACACTTTCTGCTCAGTGCTGTATAAACACATGATGTCAAACTCTCATTTTTACTTTTTATTGTGTGCTTTATGTGGCTTGATCTTAGGAAAGCACCATTCTAAATACATATTTGCTTTATTAGAAACACCATTGGTAATGAATGATCAACAGGGTACCGTTTTACTAAACATTTTATGCTAAAAATTTGCGTAAGTTCAACACAACTTTCCGTTTTAATTCAATATTGTGCTTAGCAATATTGTTTAGTACTTGTAACACATCATTAGAATTGTCTCTCTGAGACATGTCGCCTTGCAATATCTCACTAAGAAAACTACCCATGTTTATCAGTTTTGACATGTGCAAATATTTTCCTTAAGTTGTTAAGTAAAACTGTACCCTAAACTGTCTAAATATTATATTGATATTAGTTTTGAAACATCGCTTGATTTGAAGTGATATTTGACCCTTGACATGAATGGGAATTTCCATGTTTGTTTTCCTTTTTTGAAACCATTGGTTGATGAATTCCTGGTTTTCGACATTTTTCGCACACAATTTAACCAAGGTTCACTGAAATTTTGCATTCATTTCATTGGATTGGATTCTTTTGCATTTTGCTTGATTAATCCCTAATTGTCTATCAAAATATTTAGTCTTCGATCCATTAGATAATTGTCAAAAGTTAGTAAATATGCTTGGATATACATCAAATTTTATGCGTTTGATACCAGTTTGAGAGACAGGTTTGTAGCATACTTTTGCAATTTTAACCCTTTCCCAAACAACAAATTTTCGACTGCCCAAAATTGAAAGGGTTTGCAGACGACATTTCAAAATGTGATGAAATTGGAAAATAATCTTCTAATATGGCAGAAAACATTGAAGGAAAAGGAGAAATTGCTTGTTACGAGCAATTTCTCCTTTTCCCACAATGTTTTCTAAAGTCGTTTGCAACAAAGTGGTCGAATGTTGTTATTGTGTGGGAAAGGGTTAATCAAAGATTGTCTTTTATCATAGAAAGGAAGTCTTATAATTTGTCAAAAGAATATTGCATTTTGTTCTTTGTCAGGTCGAAATTGTTACACATGATCTGCTATTCATAAAACAGCTTTTATTATATAGAATTTGATTGTAAAATAAATATATATGTATATTTAGAACATAAGCCTTTAAGTGATATTTTGTTTTTAATGTATTATTAAAAGAATTGATGAAATCATTTTTTTTTTATTTCAATTTTTTTTCTGTAGTTTTACCCAAAGTAGAAAGAGGAAAATTATTATCATCACTAATTCATTATTTATACCATGTTATTTTTAAAAAGATTAAATCCATACATACATTAAAACATTTTTTATACTGTTTATTATATCAACAATTAATTTACATTTTTTACAAACAAAAATGTGCCTATATGTTTATGTAAACGATTGCTACAGGTATGTGTAGTTTTATATTTTATACTTTTTCCCCCAAGTTCCTTGAGGGGACTCAATTTGTTGCCATGGTTCTAAGAGGTTTCAGACAAGTAGTGAGAGAGAACACCCCAATGCGGACAAGGTTGTGTAATGCAAATTAGCAGTGTACATGATATAAACAACTTACTGTTAAGTTTATTAACTATTATTTCTGGTAAAAAAACACTACGGGCATCATTGAAACATTTGATAAGAAGACCATTCCATGCAATTTGCATATTAACAGGCCTGCTTATTTTCAGGCCTGTTTATTATCAGGCCTGGTCCTAATTTCATGTTTTGAAATCTTAAATTTCCCTTCTTTGTTCATATTGAAGATGTTTAAATTCAGGCATCAAGGATTGATTTTCAGGCTTGAGCATATTTTAACAATAGCAGGCCTTCTTAAGAAATCAATGATGAATTTGCCTTCCTTTTCTTTTTCGATCTGTCTTTCTCATGACGAACTATTCCCTACAGAAGATTATTTTTTAGATATTGTTCGTTCACTTGTTTCATTTTGGTTCGGTAAACAGTTAATGATTAATGGCAACAGATTGGGTTTTCTTGATAAGAAACTTGGGTCCTATCATCACTTTCTGGTCTCATTTCAAGGAAAGTTTTCAATGGAGGTCAAAAATAAGGTCAGTTTTCTGAAGAAAATGAAAATGTTGTCTTTGGTACTTTTTAATGTCATTGGTATTTTTAAATCTTTATCCTTAATTTTTTCAACTTCAATAGTCATTAATTTATCTGTAAGGGATTTTACCCTAAGAAAAGAATGCGAGTCTTTCAAGATTTAGACATTTTGTTTTTGTTTTAGATAACCTGCTGCAGATTTTGTGAATATGGAATATAGGCACATAAGGTATAAGATGTATCAAGGAATCAGTGCAAGACTTGAATAAGTACCTTACAGTTCGAGGGTTCAATGCAAGACTATAGTAAGTGCTTCATAAACATGAAGCACTTACTATAGTATTGCACTGAACCCTCGAGTTGTGAAGGACTAAGTATACTCTTGCATTAAATCCTGAATATGCCATGCTGATATTCTGTCATTCAGAGCCACACTGTTTTATTTCTTAACCTCAGACTTTTGAGGAGGGGGTTAACAATTAGTGAAGATTTGTTAGTGATCAGTTAAGTTTTTAAATGATCAGTTATAGTTTTTCAATGGGCAAAACTTTGCAATTTATCAATGATTGGTTAAGATTTATAAATGATTAGTTAAAATTTATTAACGAGAATTCAAAATTTCTTAATGACCTTATAGAATTTGACAAGAGCAAACAACAATTCCAAAAGGCTGACCTTTTATGACCAGTTTTGTATCACAGAAAAGTTTCATGTTTTATTTTTCATTATCAACGGCTTGGCCTTGTACTCCATGACCTCCAATAGAATAAAGGTTTGTCAATGTTTTTCTTTGTTTAGTAAACCCAGTATTACATATGTTGGCATTTTTAAACACATGTATCAGACAAGAAAACATTGGGACAAAAGGGGAAATTGCTCATGATGAACAATTTCTCAGTTTGTCATAGTTGTTTCTACCACATAACATAATGAAAGTGTTAGACGTCTTACTTAATGGATTCTAACGTTAAGGAATTGGGTTAGACATGTGTTTTGTTGAAGTGTATTTGAACCCATTCATGTATTTGAACATTCTTACATATTTGGCTCATGGACAGACCCAAATTAAAAGAAAAAAATACAGATGTAAGATGCACTGATCCAAGTTTGAAGCAACAACATATGTAAGATATAAAGAGTGGAAAATAACATTTTTCAGACTTTGGAAAGAAACCAATTCTTCAAAGGTTGAACTGCCGTCACAAGTAATTTCATATTTGTTTCGAAGTCTTTTCTCAGTGGATGTGTCAAAGTGAGCTATCCCTTGCAGTGCTGAAACCGACTTCATGTTTATGCAAACAGGTTAAAGTAAATTGGCGGCTGGCCTGTGATCTATCCTGTTTGCTAATCTGGGTATCTCTCCTAAACAAAATTAAACAGTTGATTAAGGATTTGGAAAACAGATGACACAAAAGTCTATTTTTAGAAAATTACCCAGCATGCTAAGGGTTAAAAATGTAGTCATAGGTTAAGTCCATGCAGGCGACATTCTCACCTTATTTCTATGTGCGGGAAAAAGCGAGTAACTCACCGAGAGTTCACAAAGTTCAAGCCGTTGCCTTGTTGCAAGTTTGTTTGCAACTTGTTTTTATTTTAATGTCACCATTTTGTTGTCATAGTTACCAAGTGAAAGTCATTTTTATTATTGAAAGTGAAATTAAACGTACAAAAACTTAAAGAAAAAAGGAAACCTAATATGTTTGTTGTTATTCTTTACTTCCCAAGGTCTCCATTGAGAAACTAAGAAAAGAAAGTTGCCTGTTGACTCATTTACCTCAGTATTGAGTTATTGGTGTAGAATATTTATTCTAAACATTGTGTTCGACAGTTGCAATTTGCACTAAACTGGTCTGTTGTTACTGATAATGTTGACCCCTGAACAGGATGCATTGTTCCAACCATTTTACTGGTATATTCTGACATTCACTGGATACAGGGGTACCTCTCCTTTTGCCTTGAAGTGGCGCTGCTAGTTGTATTTTTCGTGATAAAAGAATAAAATTGCTAGTATTAGTTATATTCTTTTGTCATTTAAATTTCTGCCCAGAATCCTTGTGGTCATTTTTTTTTAATGTTTTCGTCTGCTGTTGCTTTTATTTTTGACTTGTCACAAATTTCAATATGTTTGAAAGAAAGGGTTTAATTGTCATCATTGAAGGCAGATATAGTCTCTAGTTTCAGAACTGAAAAATGTAGGAACGGCCCTGACGAAGAGGACCCATATGGGACCTGTGTCTGGTAATGACTAATCTAATCTATTAGTCTAGTGATAGTGATTGATGCTCGCAATAAATTTGTATTCTCTGTGTTTCCCAGAAAAGGTATCTCGCATGTTGAAGGCTTTCCAACCAGATAATGATAGTCGGCCTCTTTCAGCAGGCACTCTGGCCTAGAGCTTCTGGTTCAAAATATCAAATGAATTCTGAATCGTTATGACAAAAGGAACACAAATGGAGGACAATGTACATAATAAACATTTGAATTTGATGCGCAGTTGTTTGAAAGTAGTTATTGACCATGCTCTTGTATACACAGGGACATGTGTCAAAATAACAATATTAGATATACAGTCATCATGAAAACAAATTGTTCATTGAAAAAAGAAAATGGTTTGGTAGAAATCACCATCGATGGTTTGGATTTCATCTGTTAAACATTTTGAGAAGATAAAAATAAATGTATAAAATTCAAAACAGGTAGATTAAATACATGTTAAATCATCTTTTTGAATAAGTTGCTTAAAAAGCAACATATGTGCATAAATGAAGTGAATTGGCGCGTTTAATGGTCAAACGTGAGTACATTTATGGTCAAAGGGAGATAACTCGTATATAAAACTTTGTTATTCTGATACGAGTTGTTTCCCTTAGACGATAAAATTGTCAAATGGCGTGAAAAGAGAAAAGCACAAGGTCCCAAAACCTGATACTTACATTCAGAGTCCTAGTAAACATCTGAGACAAAGTTGTCCGATGAAAACAAGTGGAATGTCATTTAATTGTTACAAGTTAGAGAATCCAAAGTAAACAATGATTGAAATATGATGCACAATTGTTTGAAAGTAGTTATTGACGAGTTCTTGTATAGTGGTGCTAGTTTTTACATTTTTTTACGTTAGAAAAGGTTGTTAACTATTGGATGCTAGGTACACCTTTTTCATTTAATATTTAATTGCACCTGAGAATTACAATAAGACATACAGTTATAATGAAAACAAATTGTACATTGAAAATAATGGGTTAGGTATAAAACACCATCGATGGTTTTGGGTTTCATCCGTTGAACACTTTTAGACAATAGAAATAAATGTCTAAAATTAATTCAGGTAAATTGAATACGACTTTTATCAATTATGTGCATAAAGCGCTTAAAAAGGAACACCTATGCACATAATCCAGTGAATTGGCGCGTTAATATCAAACTCAAAACATTCATTGTCAAAGGGAAATAACTCGTATATAAAGTAGTTCTTTCTATACGAGTTGTTTCCCTTAGACGATTAAATTGACAAATGTCGTTAAAATAACCCAAAGGTATAGCGTCGGCCTCTGTGGAACGAGGGTCATGGGTTCGTGAGAAGCGGCGTCCACTTAGCGATCTTTAATTAATCAACATTCGATGCGACTACTGGTTATGTCTCCATGAAGCAGAATCAAAAGTGATTAGTCTAAGGTGTAAGGAACTGTTTCACAATGGCTGTAAAATAAATTCGTTTAAACCAAAGTCCGAATAATCCTTATAAGCTATGTTTATCAGGTCTTTGTTTAACCAAATTATGTTCATTTTATAGCAAGTGGTTGATTTCAAATAAATTATGAATCGTTACCGCATATGGAACATATTCTTAGCGAGCGATTTTTTTCTTCTCGGCAAAGTGTTGTGCTGGAACCGACTTCGTTCTTATACAAACAGATTAGACCCAGGCCAGATTGGCGGCTGGTCTCTGATCTAACCTGTTTGCTCATAAGAGTGCATTTTCCCACCAAAATTTAGCAGATATCTAGTGTTTTGGAAATCAGACGACACGAACAAATATTTTTAAAAAATTGCCCTGCATTCTATGGGTTAGGTATGTGCATGCTCGAGTCATTAGCATGTATTGGAAACGCCTCGATATCAACGCAGTGTTGTTACTTTACTTTCCCACACGCACACTCGATAAGCAACCCCCACGGCACAATGCGATAATTACTCAAATGTACACACACATCGCTCCATACATACGTCAGATTCGAGAAAGTGATAATTCACGTAAAGGTCACTTGTACCTTTTGAATGTCATGGTCATGCAAGGTTTTGAAATTCCGCTTTGTGTTGCTTAAGGTAGATTGCCCATAATCCGTCATTTTGAAACTAATTTTTTCTTCGGATTACTTCGGTCGTGCTCGGTATACATCGGTCAGGGCCGGAACTATTCGATCGTAAAGCAAATAGTTCCGGCCCGACCGATGTATACCCAGAACGACCGAAGTAATCCGACGGAGGAAAGAGTTTCAAAATGGCGGATTATGGGTATTCTATCTTAATCCACGACACGATGTTTACCAAGGGCCAATTGATTTTTATCGATATGTTCGTATGGGTACCATGATAGTTCAAACACTACTCATTCTTAGCTCGACAAAAAGTTGGCACCAATGATGGCAACTCATCTTTTGATAATACTTATTTTCGAAGGTGACAGACAAGGTGGGCTGGCAAAATCAATCGTCCGTATTACCCAGATTGTCCAGATGCCTTAACGGAGAATTGGAATTTTACTGAAATTTACTATGTAACCATTTTGCGGACAAAGTGCAAGAAAGGATTGGCCATTTTAGGACCAATAACGGATTTCACCTGCCAATGATACGTAACATCATTTATCGACATGATCGGTCCTTGGTTGTGTAACGACAATGTTGATAATGACACTGTATGATCTCACAGTTTGGGTTTTTTAACCTTCGTATGGAGGTTGGTGTGTGAAATCATGCGGCGATGAACTTACCTCGTGAGGGAAAATACCGAGTGCATTTTTTCTATTGTTGACTAAGAACTATTACAAGCGCTGTTACTAAATAATTCCCATTTCATTACTTCGAGTGGTTTCGTTATAAGGGTCCTGTGTAGCTCAGTGGTTAAGGTGGTAGACTTTGAACTCGTGGGTCTCGAGTTTGAGCCCATCGACTACTCTGGTTTCGTGGGAGTGGCCTTTGGCAAGTCACTTCAGAGCCCTAGCCTAGTACTGGTGAATCAGGGATCACAGGCTTTTACCTTTATCCTGTACCGAAACGGTAAACATTAAACGGTATACAGTATAATATGTGCGTGTGCATGTGGCTGTTTAAATGAGTGTGCATTTATGCGTATGTATTTTTACCATCCTGCAATTGTATGCGATGATAAATTTATGATTAAATATTCTTAGTCAACAATTAGCTTTGTATGCTTCAGTTGAAATAGAATACTCCCAATCTTTGTATATTCTGTCGTCGATTACTTAAAGAAACATTCATGAAAAATGTAAAACTCGTGAAAACTGTGTTGCTTTGTAATCGTGGTTTCTTATGTTGAATATTCCGAGACGATGATGACGAGCAAGAACGGTACAAAGCGAGGTTTTACCCATGATCACTTCGTCAGTTTTCCTTTTAACACAGATCCTGTTTTTTGTTTGTTTTTTTAAAAAAAAAATCTTGATCGTCGTATGTTGATGCTTACGGTTTGGACACGCCACGAAACATCATGTTTTGGAGTATGGAAGCTGAATGAAATGGTACATGAGAAGAAATTGGCTTAATTTTGATTACGGAAAATAATTCAACAAAGGGAAGTAACTCTTATATACTTATATACTATTTTTGAACTTGTAGTTATTCCCCTTAGACCGTTGATTCACACTAAACCTCATTGTATACGACAAATATCAAGCCAAAATTGGTCGTTCAAGAGTCTTCGTCATCTAACCTGTTAACTACTCTGAGTATCATTCCTCATCAATATTAAGAAAATATTTAAGGTTTTGGAGAGCAGACGACACAAAAATATCTTTGGAAAATTACCCAGTATTTTAAGGGTTAAACCGACCTTTCGGCCTATGAGTAGCCTAAATTGTCTTATACAAACTGGATGTAAAACCGCCAATGTGGTGTACATGTTATACATATTTAAACTATGAAAACGTTCTCTAAACTGCACTGTATGTTCACAAATACAATAAGCAATTTATTCATTCCATTTTAATACCTTGACACATACACTCATTCAAATACATATATTTACAACATGAATACAACACAGCGAGTTGTGCCACCGCCTTTACGCACATGCCGATTAAAGCAAGGAAAGCAGACGATATTTGATTTGCCGAAGCAGATAACCTTTCAATATACATCCTGTAAACGCTCATTACGTTCTTATTGTATTCCTTCCAATCGCACTGGTCTTTGTTTCTGGTCAAAAAACCTCATCACACGTAGATCTTATTATGCATGAAAAAAACATCTTTAACCCTTTACCAAACACCAAATTTTCAACTGTCCCGAATTGAAAGAGTTAGCAGACGATATTTCAAAATGTGATGAAATTGGAAACTAATTTTCTGATATGGCAGAAAACATTGTGGGATAAGGAAGAATTGCTCGTTACGAGCAATTTCTCCTTTTCCCACAATGTTTTCAAGAGTCGTCTGCAACAAAGTGGTCAAATGTCGTTATTGTTTGGTAATGGGTTAAATAGGCCTACTGGTAGTTTCTTCTTTTATCACAAAGATCTCATATACGTCTGCAATAGATTAGTTCGTCCTCTTCAAATTATGAAAGTTTTTTGCTGGGGATCGCCCCTTCTTAAGTCCACCGTCCATAGCGCGTTTCATGTAACGATCAGACGTATTCTTTATGCGTGGCTTTTACAATTCGTTACACACTGCGTCCGAACACCACCTCGCATTTATAACGAAAGACAAACTATCGGCCATATCTTTAAAAGTTTGTAAAATTGAGCAGCAAGAACTATTGTTGTCCGAGTAAGATACTTGCTTACCTCTCTTGTTGACAGAAATATAAGCATTTTGCTGTCCAAATGCCCCTAAAATCATACACCGTGCTCAATTTGTGGCGTTCTTTGTTTCATTAAGTCGTTGGCTCCCAGTAAAATGCGAAGAGAAGAGTCAGGCTTTTCACAAAACTGGGTTTTCTTAGATCACCATGATCAAAAGTGGTGTCCGAAACACTCTTTAGCCAAATAATGGACAACTGTCTGGATATGTCTGTCCCCTTGCAAAACAGTTTCAAAATACAATATAGAGATACCTCTTGATAGTTATATCCCTTATTTGGATTAGGAAAGTTTAAATCTGCTGTCAGACTATATTTTCATGACAGAATTGTTCTTAAATTGCAAACCGGAAGTACTCAGAAATAATTTGAACCGGAAGTACTTTGGACATGTGAGTTACAGTATTGTTGGTGCTTTTTGTTGGTTACTTGATTTTCCGAAGAAGACATGGAGTTTGTTCATCTTTCGGTTCTTATCATTCACGGTAGAAATTCAGTTTGTACATCCAACTAGAGATTCGAATTTGCCGTAAATGTGACGAAACCAGCATATTTATCCGTAGATTCGAGTTCGCACTAGAAGAGATAGAGTCAGCATGCTCGTCTACAGATTCGTATTCGCGTTTGAGTTCCCCGGTGAGCTGTAGGTGTTGTGCTTCTTGAAGATCCGTTTACAGAGAGCTGTGTTGAATAACGTGTAGATGACGGGGTTAGCGGCGGAGTTGAGAGGCGCCAGACTCTGAATAAAGGTACTCAAGGCCATCGTCTCCGGAGAGATAGCGATGTGGCCGTACACGGATAATAGGTCCCAGATAAAATAGGGCGACCAGCAGAACACAAAGGCTGCAAGTGAAAGGAATTTACTTTAGTCATTGGTCTTTATAACGGAATGTTTCAGGATATGTAAACGCAGTACATGTACATTGCATTTATAAAAGTTATTTAGCAAGTGCTATTATTTGGGGATCCACTTAAGTTGTCTCTGTTTTTGTAAGGTTGTGGGTTATTCCAAAACCTTGTCATACTAGGGATGAAATCTTCCAAAAGGACCTTACTCAAAAGTCCTGACAAAACAAACCCGAAACAATGCTAGTATTTGAAGAAGCTCCATTGCAATGTACCTAATGCAACAGGAAAAGCATTGCTATTTGAGAGCCGGATTCCATAAAAAAAAATGTATCGAGGGTTTAAATGAATAATACGTGGAACGCCGCCATATTTAAGAAAAATATTATTGAAAATTGCGCAAACTCAGAAACATTGCTATTGGAGAGATCGATTCAATCATTTGAAGGTAGCAGTGGTTTGAATGGATGATACTTGGAACGTAGCAATATAACAAAAACATTTTTTGAAAATTGTATTTGATCATAACGAATTCAAACCGGCCTTACCTAACACGATGACGAATGTCATTTTGATTGTTTTGATTTTAGCTTTAGGAATGACTCCACGTGAGCTTGTAGCACTCATGCTGTGTGACGTGTTCCCGCGCACGCGCAGTGATAGTCTGCCTGAAAAAGAAATGAAGATCATTCATCAATTTGAATCGTGTTTTAAATATCTAAAGGTCTACGACAAGGCTGTCAAAGTCAGTTTCTTTAGAATTCGAGTATGCCTAGGAAGCTGCTTAACAGTTTTCTACAAAGGTTGACGCATGGGTTCGAAATATGGTAGCGGAAGCTTTGAATTCTCACAAGAGGAATTCTCCCGGATTAATAACGGAATGCCAAAGGTTCTACCCTATTGACCAAGCCTTATGGACATTTAAGGGGATCTTTCTCCATGTTTCATGAGCCGAGTGTCGAAATATGACTTATTTACTTTTGATGCCATGTTTGACCTTATGAATCAAACACAGTTTATCACAGGCAATCACAGCATGTGTTTATGTACCATGTATCTCACCAGTGTATCACAGGACGTGGTTGCATTCACAACTCGGTAAGATACCTCTGCAGACAATATCTTCATCAGATGAATATCAACAGTGCCATTGGCTGTTTTTAAAAACCTTTTGGACAATAGCCAAGACAATCGAGCTCTATGTACAAAGACCTTGGTCATTTAAGATGCTATAATACAGATACGGCAACAACCAAGTCATCAGGGTCTTCCTACAATATGTCACGTACATTTTGTGGCTATATACTTTTAATATCACTTTTTGCTATGCATTTATTATCAATCATAGACCCTTTTCGTGGTTTACATTTGTATTATTACCTACCTTTTGAGGCTATACACTGAGACTTCTCGTCGCACCTGTTAAACTTCATGGAGGACTTGCTCCAGATGATCACCACAATCACGATGTAACACGTGGCTATGATAATGGCGGGAATGATGAAAACGGCCAGCGAGATCAGCGTCAAGTACAACTACAAGTATATAGAATGATTGGTGTTACGAACAAGAGTCTAGACACTGAAATACTTATGATGATGATAGTGAGCACTGTAATACTGATGATATTCAACGATAACCATGATAACAGCTATCTGACTGCTCAAAGTTATATACATTCGAAGATGATTAGAATGTCATAAAATGTATTTGAAAGAAACATCTATGGCGAAAGAATACACCGTTCATTTGGAGCAATGTTCTTTTGTCACATTTGTTTGTTCAGTCTTCTGCAAGAGGTGTTTCACAATGATGTTTTATGGAATAAAAGTAAAGCTGAGGTATATTGGTAATCTTACAATTCTCCTAGGAATTGCAACATTCCAAACGGTGAGCATATGTTGGCATTGTAGTATTGTAAGCATAAACGCCTTTGTATGGATCTTCGGTACAGACAGAAAACTGCACAAGATGGCTTGGAATCAATGGTAACTGGCAATAATGCAATGCTGTTTAGATGTTTTGGCCATTCTATATAATTTGTTCCCGGAGAAAAATGTTTGCGAGACAGATCACGTTTGGGTCGATGGTATATTGACTTCTGCGTTTCTGTGTGTCTATGTGCACGGAATCATTTACAGGCAAACGGACGCATTTTCACATACACCTTATTACAAGCGTGACCAACTGATTCTTTACAGTTTGCAAAGGTCAAGGTCACTTTGATAATTTGAAAACCAAGACAATTAACCATCAATACCGATAGCGCTTTATTCAATCAATCATTAAACATTGCACGCAAAGTATTCCCATTAAACGATAAAAAATCGAATCACAGACAATATCCCGAATTTATCCTTATTAGGAAATATGTATGTAGTCTTGAATGTTGTTTTCAACTGATGAAACTACTGAATTTATATTAACTTAAAACGAGAATTTGAATTAAAATGTACCACAGCCTTCAACGAAAAGTCCCATGGGTGCAATGAATGACTTAAACCTTTAACGAATGAATGCCTTATCAAATAATTAGTTTCATATAGGGAATTGAATTGGACAAATGTCTACCAAAACACGCCCTTAACAATAACGTAATGTGAAAGGTCAACAGCAAACGTCAACAAATTGTTATACTGACTTATTGATAAATAAACGGACGTGGCGTTTTAAACCTACGCCCCCTTTACAAGACAAGCAGCGTTGTGACAAATGGCGGACACATTCTTGTTATATAGGACAACAGTTGACCTATATGGCTGGATATTCCCTTTCGATGTTAGCTTTAAAAAGAAATCAGAAGCTGTACTTCCAAATCTAACTTAGCTTGCACAAACCAACTTGGGAATGTACCTGAGGCTTACGAAAATTGGATTAAAGGCATGATGATTTAGTATAGTATCAGTGTCATAGTTAGCAAGTGATCAGGTTTTTCAAATTGAAACAAAAAACAAACCTTACACGGTTGACCCGATAATGTAATTGTGACATAGTGTTGCTAAAGCGTCTACGAGGCGATGCCACCTGGTTGTCAATAGGAACCACGAGTTGCCATTAAGAAAGTTAACCGGAAGCGGAAAATGCGTTATGACTGACCTGCCACATCCACGTTTCCGGAAGTTCAATCCAGCACTGAGGTATTCCGTCCACTTCCTTCTCCTCGTACAAAAACAGCATTGGCAGGGAGAACAAGGCGGCAAACGACCAGGCAAACGACACGAGCAGGCGACATCGCTTCTCTGGAAAAAAGGAAACATCAATTATGTACATGGGTCTTATATCGTGTCAACATTACTCCTATGATGTTGCAAAGCTGGCTTATTAAGATGGAGAAAGACTTAAACATTGGTTGCCCATAAGGTTTGGGCAAGCCGGGTTGACACATAAGGATACTATCTCGCATGAATATCCAAATGGCGTCAACGGAATTTGGAACCACACGGATTAATGTCATTTGATCCTAAGAGTTGTACTCAAAACTATAAAAAGGTTTTCATGCAATGTTAATTTGGATATTATCATGTCAAATCTATGTGAAGGTTCTTATGCCAATTAAATGGATTTGCCCTTTTGCCAAATCCATGTACAGGTTTTTAATGCCATGCCAAATTAATTTTTAGGTGTTCATGCCAAATTGATTAATAGGTTTTCATGCCAAACTTATGCAAACGTTCTCATGTCTAATTTATATATATGTTCTCATGCCAAGTCTATGCATATGTGCTGATAGAGCATTGGGAAATCCACCAAATCAAGTTTTTTTATGGAGACCCTCGATTGTGGTTCATGTATTAAGTCGGCTTAAATCTGATTTTTTTCTCACTTGTCCGTAAATGCCAAATCGTTTTCTGCACTTGTCCAAGTAATGATTATATAGTAACTTTCCCTATTTTTTTCTTATTCGTGAATGCTTTTGGACAAGTTGGGCAATACAGACAATAAATTTTCCCTCCCCTGTAACACCTTTGCCTATTTGAATGAAGGATTTGCTTGTTACACAACTTTCCTGCCCACTCTGGTTTCTGCCTCATATATCAAATGTAACGTAATATTCCATCCGTTGATTCGTCTGCATTAACTTCCAACTCGATCAAGGCATGAACTCCCATAAGATGGAATAGGGGAGGGATAAGGTTTCTCGTTCCAAGATTCAATTACGAGATTGTCCGCTAAACGTCTTCATTGGCCGGAACCAAAGACGATAATCATGGTACTTTTGACCTCTTGCGATTCTGTTTCGTCTATTAATGTTTTGAATTTTGTCAAATAACAAATTACCCTAGAGGGGGCGGGGAGGGGGTGGGGGAGCTAATATTAACAGGGAAGTGGAACTTACCAAGATCAAGAAGTTAATCAACTAATAGGAGGCTACGAGCAATAAATATTCAAAGGAAATTATTACATTACGTTTATTCAGTCCTTACCCCTTTCTAAGTTCATTTTTGTAAATCATAACAAGAATGCAAATAGATAGAATATCATCAGAGAAAACGATGAAGACATTTTTTGTGTCATAATGTTTCAATTTATATCATGTTTGTAACGATTTGTTTTAATGACGGTTATTAAATGAAAAACAAAATAATCAATTAACTCTCCTTCTTACACAATATTTCGATGTACGCCCCCTTTTGTCGAAATACGATCGTATTATGGACATAGTTTAATACTGTACATAAAAGATAATAAAAGATATTGTAATGTTGATAAGTGCATTTAAACGCTAGTGTGGTAAATACAATGGAATATAAGACTATATAAACTCCTTTACAAAGGTAAAGCCAAATGCCATGCTAATGTCTTGCAATGGACCCTCGAAGAGGGAGTTTTTGTCAATGTGAAACTAACAAGGAAACGAGCTTCGTTACTGCATTTTAAAACGTACAACGCTGTCAGGTTGTTGCATTTTATGGTGGAAGCCTATATGACTGGCGAACAAACGCATTGTAATTCAAACCCGGGCGGTCTAAATGTTAATTTGTTCATGTTTCCGTTGTTGTTGGGCCCATCCCAGATTCTAACATGTCAATCAAGTCTTCGGTTCACCCACTTTCCGAACGTGTAAGATCCGGGTCATCTTATACACGGCCAATAGTGTGGCGAACTCAATTATCCTGGTATCTGATTGGTCAATATTCAATAGTGATTAAGCTAGATAGGAATAAAGTACTTTTGTTCGTTTGATGAGTTGACTTAAAGAAATGATTTTCAGCTCAACAAAAAGAAATGACGGTATTAGTAAAGAGCGCTTAGTCAGATATGTCTTGCATATCTAAGAAATGGGTGTTTATTGGCTAGGATGATTGCATCAAATAGGAAACATGATTCTGTATACTTACAATAAAGCGTTTTTAAAACCGAAGCATGCAAATATCTACCGTCTTTATCAAGGAATCAGTATTATAATATTAAAGATAAAACACGGTGAACTGATAGCAAGTGAATTTATTTGACATGGCCGAATGTGTTGAAAATGAAAAGGGAGATAAATTAAATAGTATGAAAAAAAAAACCCAGACTTTATTTTTGTCAAAGCTGAGATATCGTCTGAAAACGTCGCAGGAGAATGTCCGTCCGAAATACTGCGATCCCAGCACAAGAGTAGAGCATTAAGGTAATGCATGCATAGTCGCTTCCAAACCTATTCGATGCATAACCGATAACAAGCATTGCAAAGGTGTCCGAAAAATCAATCGACACAATTTCCAAGTTTCATAAGCGAGTATTTGACCGAGGTACAGCAAACATATTTCCAAGACTTATCGTTAGGCCTTTTTTCCTATACCAAACGGTAAACGGTAAATAGGATAAACACATGTACATGTATATAACTAAAGGTTCTTTTTGTAAAAAAAAAACGGATGACGAGACTACGACATGTAATTATTTTGAATTTGCACTGCTAACAGACTTTGCATTACAAAGTGTCAGCAATATCATTTGGCAACCATTTTGACTTTCATGATATATAAGACGTTCAAGACTAACTAATCACAATTTTTGCAACACAAGGTGTCCGCAAAACCTTTCACCAAACTTGTTCGAGTATCAAGTACAATAATTCGGCCAAAATATTACAAAATAATACATAAAACTTGTTCTTTTATCATACTGGATGCATTTCTGGTGCCTCAGTGTAACTCTTGACGCGTGAGAGACATCCAATTTCTCTAGATATAGCCTGGAGTGTCAGGAAGACCATGGCAGTAAAGTTATTACTTGAACACTTTGGCCGTATCCTTAACTGTCAGACCGGCTCTGTGAAACCCACGTACCGTATCTAACCCATATCTAACTCATTTTTATGGAAAGTACAAAAGAGAACTGTTTTCGAAAACTTAACCCTTTCCCAAACAATAACACAATGTTTTCTGGCCTATCAGAAGATTATTTTCCAATTTCATCACATTTTGAAATGTCGTCTGCAAACTCTTTCAATTTGGGACAGTCGAAAATATGTTGTTTAGGAAAAGGTTAAAATTGCAATAGTATGCTACAAACCAGTACAACTGGTATCAAATGCAAAAAAAAATGATATTTGATCACATTTCCTGATATACGTGACAGGTCGAAATTGAAAGCAATATGAGATGACAAAAAAGAATGCGAACAAAAACCAACATCATATTTATGGTGTCGTTTCGAAAAAAATGTGGCAAAAGGATAAAATGGACATTTTGAGCAATTGTTTCTCTTTTCAGAGTAGTTTTATTGTCTCCTTCAACAGTATCTAAGAGTTAGAGATATACTGTGGTAATAAGTTAAGGAAACGGCCACATAAAGTTGATACGTTGATGTAGCTCAAGGGGCGATTGTAATTTTAGTAGCCAAGTTTGTGTAATTCCATAGTGATGATGGCACTAAAGATCTAAGAATATCCTGTTTAATTCATACGAGAACTTCCAGTTGGTCGTACATTTGAATCACCAGCAGAAAATCGACGAGAAGCTATTGTGAGAAAAGGCACAATTGCTCTCCTAAATCACAATGTTTTTGTTCTGTTGTAGGTATCTGCTGATATAATACAGTAGATGAGTTAGATAGGCTTATTAACATTAACGTAATATGTGTGAACATAGTACAATGTACATACATGAGTAAAATAGTCACACCCGGTCGGATGGGCCTGTTCGTCCCTGAATGGAATATAATCTATTACAAGACATGTATAAGGTGAGATAGATTGTTGTACGCAGTCTTTACTGTTAATTAAGATGTTACAAGAAAAGAGCCATTCAACATGAAAAATGAGAATGCGAATTGTTTTACTATTATACCTATCACCTGTAATTAATAATCTGCATTTCTGAAGTCCATCCAAAACAGAGAAACATACAGTCTTTGTAGAAAACTCGAACACCTTTGCTTCTAGAAATGTTTGACCGAGCTACATATTCACCGGTGATTTCCAGTACTGTAGCCAGAATGGTGTTCACGGCCCGAGATTGAAAAGAAAATGACGGAAATTACTTCATTGTTGCAATTCTCCCGCCATTTACTGTCCTACCATGAAAACGCAGTAAAAGCTGCTCTTCGGTGTACGGAAACATGAACCAATAGGGCCGTAATCAAATAAACCGCCGGCAATGAAAAGTAATTATGCGCAAGAATTGATTCCACGTGAATGGGGACCTCTTGGCTCTATATCGAAAGCGTTCTGTAGCTTCTATCTATTATTTGAGAATTATCAGAGGAGGTAGACAGAGCAATTTGTCGGAAAATAGATCAGAAATAAATGAATTATTTGAGGCGAGCCAACGAAAATCTTGCCTCATATATAGCATGCGCCAAGTATTGTGCCATTCAAGTGATCAGCGCTTGCCCTGACGTCAAATTATTGTGAAAGCTTGAATGATGCAAAGAACAGGATTTTTATCGTTTTGCAGTATGTTTGTATGTATTCTTGCACTTTTGAATGGTATCTGGTTGATATAATAGTTATGCATGCAATTCGGTAATGTATAAGACAAACATTAGACAAAATTTTCAAATGGACAATAAAAAAATAGATCAATTTGTGATGGTGATAATGATGATTACCTTTCTTGGACGTTGGGCAATGCATACACGCATACATTACAAAAATCGTTTGCTTTTAAGTTTGATACCAAAATTAATTTCCTCACAATTTTGTTAACAGGAACTGCCTGCTTTTCTCAAAGCGGAACTGACAAAGACATTTGTTTGTTTGTTCGCATGAACGATAACTCAGTTTCATTGCGATAACGGCCCATAAACGGCCCAATAATAATGTATAAATACCTTAAGCTTGACTCCCTATAAAGGTTGGTCAACGTTGGAAGGACAATATTGCTTTCCTCGAGTCAGCTGGGAGACTATCTCTCTTGAAAGTTCAAAGCCAACGAATTGAACCCACGCGTTTGGGGACCACAAGATTTCAAATGTTGGGACCTGTCTAAAGAAATTTTAACTTAATGTTTATTATTACGACATTGACGGAACCCTCGTTCAAAATACGATGTAGATTTCAAATGCAGAACTCATGTTTCATTCACGTCTAAATTAACGCTTTTCCGTGGTAAACATTCCCCTCTTTATAGTTGCGTTTACGAGGAAATCTATAGCACAAACCTTTGTGAGAGATGCCTCTGTATTGTACCCACAATGCCACAGAAACCCCCCTGTAGAGGACGGAAGGAAGTGATCGGTAAAGGATGGAATAAATCGCCTGTCTCCCCGGCAAGGCAGCTTTCCAGCATAAGTAATTTTCAATCAAGAACTTAGCTCGGCTTATGTAGGGCTTAGAAGTATGAATAATGCATGGTGTCATGTGAGTCTCGAGCACACGATAAAACTAAGAAATTATAGCATCCCTTTTCGCGCCAAATAACACTAATGCCCAGACTGTAAAGGCTACACATTTTGATCTGGTATAACATTGCAAGCATCCAGGACTTGGCGTTATTATTGTTTCTAAACACATTTATTAATGGTGATAGCATAGTTGGCATTATATGCGAAAACGCATCATTAGATACATGCATGATCATGCAATGATGGCGTCAGTGTGTTTTGACGAGCCAAGAAAAATGTTTGCAATGACAGAAACTTAATAAGACCTGATAAATCCGTTGTCCATTCATGATTTTATGATAACAGTCAGATGGTCGTATGAAGGCTGGCAGACGTATGTAATCTGTCAGTGTTTGTCAGCAGCTAAATGAACATTTGTCAGCTCTAAGTATGATCACATATTCGTAGTTGGAAGCTCACATGTAATTAAATGGATGCTAGCAGTCAGATGGTCGTATGTTAGCAGCCAAATGAACATTTGTCAGCAGTCAGCCAGATGATCATGATCAAATGTTCGTAGTTGGAAACTCATATATTAGTAGATGAATGCTTATATGGCAAGAAACGGATCTTATACGAGCGAGACAGAATATACGTCTGGAACAAACGCCCATTCATTTTGTAATATAAGTGTCATCTATATAATATATTTTAAAGGAAATCTTGATTAATGACAATAGAACAATAACCTATACCAGACAGACTACATTAAATGTCGGAAAGAAAAATCTCGCTTAGCACCCATCATACGTCCATATCGAAGTGTTAAACAAGCTTAACGATTATTTATCTTCTTCACAAGAATTGGTTCTATCAACTACCAGACAAAACGTTTTACGTTATTAATCATATCATCCTAAATACATTCTTAAGCCATATGTAGTGCCAATATAACTATTGAATTTGACGTTTTTAAAGTGAGAGTTATTGAGACCAAAAGAAACTGTATATATAACTGCAGAAATATCAAACAATTGCTAACCATTAATTATGTTGTATATGCTTTATGTTGTTTCCTCTATACATGTTGTATTTGAATTTATTTGAATACATAAATTATTGAATGACAATTGAAAAAAAATGAAAATATTTATTATCCTTGCCGTCTGTATGTTTTAATTTGAACCAGCAACAGTATCCCATATGGTGGAGTGAATTAAAGTTATTAATTTTCAATATTGAAAATTGTTCTATGCATCATTCCAGCGTTTAAATTGTTCCTATAGGACGTTTTTTTTATGATTACACACAATATTGGATTAACCTATTATTCATTGAAATGAAAATCAATATTCTGACACGCCCAGTTATATGGGTTGTTGTTAGAGTAAGAACAAGATCAAGAATTCTTTCTAGACCTAAACTACACAGTTTCTTGTCAAACAAACACATGTTTGAAGAATAATAATAAGAAAAACATTATATGCAAACGTTCATGTGATGGTTCATATATCATAGTCATCATGGCAGTCCCTTAACAGAGAAGCATTTTTTAAATGCTTTAAGTAAAAGTTTCTATAAAGAAAGCAAAGGAACCCAGCAGTTAACAGTACACCTAAGATACACACACTGCATTAGAGACAATAACGCAAAAACACCAGTTGAAGTCAAAAGGAAATTATACGGAAAAGGGGAATTGTCGTAAACGGTTTTTCAATAATTTTGAATAAGTATTAATCTATAGGAGACATACACTTTACCCATTTTTCATCACACATTACGTTAGAAATAAAATATGTTTTGTGAAAGTAATGACACAGCAGCTTTGACGTGTTGGCAATGAATTGAATCGCAGTCTCTCGAAATAGATAATTTACCGATTTACGGCAGTGGTCCGTTCGATTTCGTTTTGATGGTCAAATCATAATCGTCAAATCGTGATTGTTTTAGTCTGAAGTCAATGCGTTATCAGTACCTGCAGATGGCTTTCCTTAACAGCGCTCTGTGCAATGGAAAGGACGTTGCAAATGGAAAGATGGTTAGAGGTCAAGTTAGGGAGAAAACTGCTTTTTATGGGATACAGCAAGCGTGGAAATGGCGGGAAAACTGGAATTAGCAGAGTTTAGCGCAGTAAAATCATACAAATCAGAAATACAATATTTACAACGTCACCATAAATCTATGTTTCTCGACTTTTTGCTCTGCAGTGGTAATAAACCATGGTTTGTGTGTACATTCCATGATTAGGAAGCTAATCAGAATAAATCAAGCTAATATATCAAATCCGAAACAGCCGTTATATGATGTCGTCCGAAAATACGGCCCAACAAGATTGTCTGATACATAGCCATTTCCAGCGTATCTGAAAACTCGGATACGCTGTCGTCCATAAATATGGGTCCAAAAGGTTACCTAATATGCAATCATCCAATGTAACTGATAGCACAGATGCGATGTCGACACTAAATTAGACCAACAGGATCATCTGATGTACAGCAAATTCGAACGTGTCCAAAGGCTCGATTACAATGTCGTCCGAAGATATGACCCAAAAGGATTATTTAATATGCAGACATATTCCAGTAAATCCGAAAGCTCGGATACAGCTGTGCCAACATAAGTTCTTTATAGTGAATACAGTCCAACCTGCGTTAAGCAACCACCCTTATAAGCATCCAACCTATCTTAGACAACCACTTCAGAAAGTCCCATTGTTAGATTTATAGTCTACTAGTACATCAATTTGTGTTAAGTAGCCAACCTGTTTTTAACAGCCAATTTCTCATTTTCATAGGCTGACCTCTTAACACAAGTTTGACTGTAGTAGTAGAGAACGTATGGAAACGTCGAAAATGTGCATGCCTTATGCATTGGACAATTGATAATCTATCTCTATTTCTAGCGTTTACAAATTGTCCTATGAGTAAGGAAGGCGATATAACAGAGGCTGATAAGTCGTCGTTATCAGCAGAGCATTGAATGTAGATTGTGATGCTGTTACAGCTAACGGCTTTAATACTGCAGAATGACGGGGTCCAATGTGTTCGAGCGAATACTTTTTCTCAAGCATGTTAGCCTACACTAGAAGATTGGAATGCGTATTGCATCCTATTTGTACATTTGATTCCACCCCATTTCAAAGGTTTTGTTTTGAGGCATGCTATTTCTTGAAATCTATTGTCGCTTTCAATTTTGACCATTGATACAATCCCCAATAAGTTTAAATTTGTTTAGAAATTTCACGTCCTTGTGGAGGCAATCTGCGTGTTTTTAGGTTTCATCCCTTCTGTAACCAGGTCAACTTTTATTAGTTATACTTACCAGGTAATAGTCATTCAGTAATACTTAGGTAATCGGATGTTTTCTCATGCGCTATGTGTTTATCTTGACTTGCACATGTTTTTTAATGATTTTTGTATTTATCATGAGTTGCACATGATTCTCAATTGTCTTATGTAGTCGTGCAGACGAGCATAATTTAAACTTTTAAACGTTTTCTCCCCGCGGCCGATGTGCGACAACAACTACACTTAACTCAATAGACCAATCCGAGACGACCGATAGCAGAACTTTTTTTTAAACAATGAGTAGTGGCGGACATGGAGACGTGATTTATCTCGTTTAACTTAAAGTGTATTCCAGCGTTTTTGATTATTCCATTTTGATGTCTGCGTGAGTAACCACTTTGAGAGATTTTATAGAATGTGAGATTTTTCTCACTTTGCATTTAATATGGTGATGGCTTGGTTAAGGGCTTCTTTCCTCACAACACATTCCCAAAAATCTATTTCACTTTAATAATCATACCTGATCTAGAACAATTGATCAATAAGTATTTGTTGCTATTCTCCGAAAGTTGAATTTGACATAATTTTATTTTGATCATTTTGGAAAATACACGGAGAAGTTCACCGCTGATGTCAAAGTCTGCTGCAGTTAAGACTGTGCTTCTTTTGCTTCGTTCCTATAGCCTGTAGTGATAAAGTGTTTTTTCTGTAAATTGGGTATTTGACTTAGCTGAATTTATTTTGCTTCATTGTATATAGTGTTTGCAGAATTAGATACTTTTTACACATAGTCCTATGTTGTAGGTATTCATTGTTTAACGTATTTGACCTTGACCTTTTCAGCTGACCTTGTATGTAAAATAGTATTGTTGCTTAGTTGATTAACTTGAGCATTCTACTCTTTAATATCTTGGAAATTCATCTAATAGAAATAAATTCTATCTTCAGAATATATTTGGAAATTTATTACTTTTGTATTTCTAGTTGATTTGAACTTTGATGACACTTGGTGAATACTTTGTGAATCATTGTGACGAAACAAACCTTGCTATAAATAGACTAAGTTCTATATATAGAATTTAAGTTAGACAAATTACTTTTGATAGTTTGTTTACATCTCAAAAGTATTGTTGACATTGGTTTACATTAAAGAAGTATCAATATTGTGTTGGGAAAAAATAATTGAAATGTATTTGATTCAATTTAATCAAATAGATTTAAAATTAAAGTTTGAAAAGAATTGAAATTTGAAAATGAATTAAAATCTGATTCATTTTTTAAACTTCATTAATTGTTGATTCAATATTGTATTTTTTCGCATGCGACACAATACCATATGATTCAACTTAGCGCATAAACGGTTTAATTATAAGTCGGACAACGCGATACCGTATTATCTCTGATGAGCGGACATTACTCGGGACTTTGATTTTTTCTGAAGATTTCAACACTTGAATTTACAGATAAGCTTCATTTTCTTGACGATTGCAAATTATTTTACAGCAGGTTTTCATAATCATTTCAGATTTGATTTGTGAATTTGATTTACTGTGAGACATTTATAGCTGTTGTATTATGATAATGCCGTTATGCCATATATAGCCTTTGAACCTTTTCCCAAACAATATCGACATTTGACCACTTTGTTGCAGATAACTTTAGTTAACATTGAGGGAAAAGGAGAATTGCTCGTCACGAGCAATTTCTCCTTTTCCCACAATGTTTTCTTGCCTATCAGAAGATTATTTTCCATTTTCATCAAATTTTGAAATGTCGTCTGTCGCAAACTCTCTCAATTTGGGACAGTCGAAAATTTGTTGTTTGGGAAACGGTTTAGCGAATCCCTTCAGGATTACTGTGTATCGTGCATTACGTGCACTTGTGGTACATACTAGAATTAGTGATTGGGATTTCGATAATTTCAATATTTGGCAAAGCAATATTGTCTCTCCGAGACGCTTCCAATGACGTGTCACATTGCGATATTGTACTTCCATTTAGGATACTATCCATGTTTATCAATGATGACTTACGCAAATAGTTTCCTAAGTTGTTTAGTTAAACGACACCCAGGTGCTTCCACCTACAATACCATCTGGAATTGGACATCATTACGCGCCTTTAGAATCGACTATGACCAATCTTCATGGGTATTCAAAATGTCCATCTGTTTTTGGAGAGGCGGAAAAAGGTGAAGTTAGTTGGGATACTTTTAGATATGAAGTCAATGCTATCCTGTTAAGAAATAATTATTCTCATGATCAGATCTTGTTTGACATGTGTCGTGCACTAACGGGAAGTACATGGGATAAGGTTAGACGCATATTCAATTGTGGTCTGCAACGCCTTTCGATTTGGTAAAATCCCAAATCGGATTTTCTGACAAAGAAGAAAGCATCGCAAGGATTAATCGTTTCCATTTGACATGGGGCAAACCAATTTTCCGTCTGAAATTTCAATTTCATTTGGGGGGTTTCAAAATAAGAATCGAATCTAAACTCCATCTTTTTACCATCAACAACAAGGCTGATTACCACTAAAAACCGCTCCATGGCAATACCCACCACATGGCGTTCACACTGTGATAAGTATATCCCCCTTCAGGGTACCGTTTTACTAAACAGTTTACGCTTAAGATTTGCGTAAGTCTAAAACAACAATTTCTCTTATTTCAATATTGGACAAAGCAATATTGCAAAGTAACACATCATTGAAATCGTCTCTCCGAGACGCTTCCAATGACTTGTCACATTGCAATATTGTACGTTCATTGAATAAACTATCCATGTGTATCAATTATGATTTACACAAATATGTTCCTTATGTTGTTTAGTAAAACGGTACCCTGGTTCAGAAACCTAGAGGACAAAAGAATACCAAAAAGAAAATAAAATGTCTACTTTTCTTTTTGTTGAAGAGATATCGGTGCATTGCGATTCGGACCAGACCGCATGTTTTCTAGGAATCATGAGGTGTAGACACATTTAAGCATTTGTTGAATGCCTGTTTCCATGTGGACGTCATAAGCACGTTTCACATTCGTCTTGGATTTTATCTGTTTCTCTAAGAACCACATTAGTCCATTCCACCATATAGGGAATTATTGAACAGTCCAAATTAATTAAGTAAAGCAGACGACATGAAGTATTGTGATCCAAACCATTTTCTTTATTATTTAGGGGCAAAGCCATTATTTTATCCGTATCATTAAAAACCTCATTAATCCATGTCATCATATGGGGAGTTATTTAATGGTCCAAATTGAAAGCAAAAGCAGACGACAAGAAACTCGTTTTCTTTGTTATTTGGGGTCAAAGACCTTTATTTTCTTCGTTATCATGGGTCAAACACATTGTGGTCAACGTTTGAAGCACATTTTGGAAGTAATTCACTCATTTGACACAATGGTTCCCAAAGTCTTTCGCATCAGATACGCTAAAGCGAGGTATAATGAAGAAAGAAGTTAATGGGGGTTTCGCTGAACGATTCAATCAACCGGAAACATCGAGAGGAAGTTAACAGACGCCATTAATCACCGTTTCCGATCCTTAAGGGTTAACAGTTCTTGTTACTGCAGGAAGGAACCGTTTGGTGATTATTTTTGTGTGTAAATCTTACGGTAAAGCGTATATCATGGTTTCATTGTGCAAGACAGGCGCGACACCGGTGTTTATCAACTTCCGGAGGTCGTTGTACCGTAAGAAGTGGTTCTTGAAAGTTTCATATGCAGCATTGTATGGTTGGCAATGAAACATTGGCCCATAAGATGCGTGAAATGACATGACTGACTGATTTACTGAGCTTCCTGTCTTTTGTTAAAGCATATTGCATAAAAAACTGAGACATAGAAAAAAGAAATAAAAGCTCTCGCTTGAAGAAGTACTCATGTGATAGATAGTGCAAAATATCATTAAATGCATTTTCATAGATAACTGATGTATTTTGAACAACAATAATTTCCATAACAGTCGTTAATCGGAGTATCTCGGTTCTCTGGGCATGATCCAATATCCAATAGTAATATACACGAGGGGACAATCATATCTTTAGATTGAAAACTGCATTGCAATCAATTATTTCTCGCCATCGATGAAGATTTAATCTTCAACCTATCGGAAATGCGTTTGCTCGAAGTTGGAATTTGCGTCTCGTTTAAATGACAAATCTCTAAACATGCTATCAACTATCTATCAACATATTTCATATTTGCTTTTCTTGACTTGAAGAAAATATTTTATGACAAAATGAATATTTCGCTTATCTTCATCTAATGCTTCTTTTAGACTCAGTGTTTTCTTCTGGTACTAAGCAAGATGAAACCAAAAGAGAATTTACAGATTATGAAATTATCTACTGGTTTAGTTGATAACTTATTAATGAATTCCCCGTGTAAAAGTAAATAAGTTTTATACAAACGTCTGAATTCAAAGTCGCTTAAGTGGTGTATGCGAAATTATTCACGAGAAACTCAGGTTAACAAGTACAGGCTATGCAATATAAAACTTCATATTTTATTAGGGTCTGTCACAATTAATTTCCCTAAAACGTTTAATGAGTCCAACCATATATTTACAATATTGTTATTCCAAAGAGTTAAAGATAGCATTGGCCGCAGGGCAAAGATTTAATATGGTAACGTTGATGAAATTTTAAATGCCATCAATTGCCAATAATACTTAACGACCAATGTGTCAACCCTTATAATTTAGTATTCCCTCTCTAAAATAAACAAAATTTATCTCCTTTATAAGCAAAGATATACATCATTAAATCGTAATTGCATATTTAGATAGTTTTATACATTCCATGAAGTATCTTTTATTGTTCTTGTATGCTCATAAGTCTACGTTTATATCTTCACACGGAGCAACCCTATGTGTTGACACCAGTCTTCACTATGCCTTGGCTTAGTGCATCTTCTATACAGACATTAGAAACAGCACCATCAAAAGGGTGAATTTCTCATGGTGTCTCCTTTTTTATTATCATAATTTGTATTCGAAATACCACAGACAAAATATAAGTTATGCTATTTTGTTTCTTTCTGTTGGTTTGAATTTGGAACTGATTCACAAAACAATATCGGGTAACATGTAAGGTATTGGACAATGCTATGCTATGCAGCAAGGCCCTGGTACCGTCTCTATAAGGCGGTCTTTCCTCGAATTCGGAATGCATGTTTTGTTGCAATCTGTGAAACATGATTGCAGAATCGCCTGAAGAAACTACTTCATGGGACTTTGACAAATGACATTGGGACGAAATCAAATAAAGTTATAGATGGAATGTAACACAAAAACGAGAATCAGTGTGTTATTGCTTACTTTTTTAATTAGTTCTGCGGTCTCGTAATATGCCTCCTCAGAAACGATGATTAAATCCCTTGTTAAGCGGACATCATGAAGAAAAGTAGGATTTCGCAGTTGTGTTGTGTTTTAAGAAAAGGGGATGACTATTATCAAAGAAGAACAATACAATTAAGCGACCGATTGTTTAAGCAAATGCAATTTAACATGCATCAATGTTCTTTTCGTGTGTTTTGTATGAATGAAAATTACTATTTTACTATGTCATTAACCATGCTATCACTCCTTAAACCTGGCCGCATATGAAAGTTGATATTTGACAGTATCGTTGTTTCTAATATAAACACAATCTGTTTAAGCAGCGCTCTATGTCATTGCAACGTTATGATCATTAAAAGAATGCAGCATCTGCATATTTTACATCGTTCATCTGCACTGTTTTCATATCGTATCAATTGAATTTTTAACGATACACTTAACAATAGGAATGCAATACCATCTCACGGAGGCGTTTCTATTCAGCAGGCTTCTTGTCTACGTAACTGAACATTGCATACCTGTCTTGTGTCTTCAATGAGCTTCATTAGCATAAGGTTCTTTGTATGAATAAATCCAACATACTATAGATTCATTGCAAGCATATATTCTCTTCATTCGCATTGAAACTAGGAAAGTAGGTCATCTGTTCAAGAATTCGTCTGCGCGCGCATTTTTCAACACCACGGTTGAAACACTATGTATCGAGGGTTGAACAGTGCAAGACTATGGGAAGCCCCTCATATTTATGTAGCACTCGTTATAGCGGTGCACTTTACCCTGTATGTCCACTCCGGAAATGGCGTTATTACCGGTTCCCGATGACTCTACCACGCCGTTGATGAGGTTCTGCATCGACCGGAAGTAAACCCGCCTCTAAACTCCAAGGACATAACCCATCCCGTAAAGGGGTCTTTTGAATGTACTTTAACGACAATAAGGGCAATAATTCACATCTCCGATTTGATCATATATCAAAATGGCCCGTTTGCGTGTTGATTATGAGTTAACTAATAAAACCAGCCACTGTGAGACACAGGTTCAATGCTATCTTAATTTCAAAGTTCAGAAGGAAAAAGGCCTTTGGGGTATGTGTATTCTAAAAAAAAAGGATCTAAGTTCCCCACGCGACAATGTGTCCCGAGTTACTAGTCGGCCAAACAACTAACACATATCAGACTCAAACATATAGAAATTAAGTTCTAAATAAAAACCGAGAAAGGCATCAGGGTAGTCACTGACACCCTCTTCATGCTTATGGATTCTGGTTGCTTATATCTACAGTCAAGTAATATTTTCACTGCCATTTTCCTTGTTGTGAATGTCGCTTTTCGTATATCAATTAGAAACTGCTTGTATTTTATCACAAAAAAGAGCGTTTGTGTTAACAAAGGGCCTTAAATGCTGTCGTATTCCAATCAGAAATCTTACATATTTTATCACAAAAAAGAGCATTAGCGTTTACAATGAGACTTTATGAGGAATCTTTTTTCTTTCTATCAATTTCAAATATTCAAGTTGAAATATACACGCATTTTCCAACCGATCTCATTTTACCTTTATTGCGTTTTTCTAATTGATCACATTTTACCATGACAGGACATCAATTCACGTGTTATTTGACCCAGTTCATAATTGTTCAATTAAGCCGTAATAACAGTTCAAAAGATCAAAGCCTTCCTACTTTAATGAAGTAGAAACAGGATAATATGTTAAGATGTACCATCAATTGATGACACAAATCTAAGACCATGTTAAATTTGACACGTGATTCTATAGACAATATATGTGGCTACGTCATGATTCGCCAATTAGTATTTCATCCAAATATACATTATCATAAGTCATAATCTACTGTTTCCACCAGAATAATATATATTGATAGACATTTGTCACGTTTCAAATAAAGCCTTTATCTCACTTTAGAACTTTAGACCCGTCCAAATCGAAAGCAACAGCAGCCGAGAAAACTAGCACGAATATACACATTGATATTAAGTATAAAATGTTGTAAAGAACGGATGATTCATTTTTGTTTATGATGATTATTTTTTTATTTTCATTATTATTATAATTATTAACTTTGCTGTTATATTGATATTTTGTTTGTCCTCCTCTTTCAATAAGCACCATTATTACTTTTATTACCAATATCGCTATTATTATACTTCCTTATTAAAGCTATTTCTATCATTACAATCGTTATTTGAGATGTTATCTTACATAAAGTATTATTGCTTTGGATGTGTTTTTGTCAACATTACATAAACAGTTTTCCGTCACTTCTGCCATAAGAACAGGCTACACAAGCATGAGGGGTTATTACCATTTAGCCTTTATAACGTTTTATGAAATAAATCTTTCTTTGTACTTAGCTAAACACATCTTCAGCAAGATTGTTTATAATTTAGCTATTTCTGGAAACAAGCAATATAACTTTTTGACGAAGACAATCAAACTATTTTTGGAAACAAACAATACAACTCTCCCATAATTTCGAAAAGAGAGTACATTTCGACAAACAACTTTCTTACGTCTAATAGCAACATGATGCCGTACATGATACTTTTTGAAGAAAGCATGAACTCACGACTAGAAACCCCAGTTCCTGTTCAAAAGAATTATTTCGATCCATGGAATGGTGCTTTTTTACTAAACGATTATTGAAAACAGCGTTCGACCAAAAACTAACCGAAAATAAATTTGGTCAAAAATAAATATTATACGATATTAGGAAAGGCTAGTGGGATCAATGATACTAGAAATAACCACGATTTCAAAAAGAAAACAAATCTAGACAACAGACTGTCGTAAACCGGTAATCTAATGGTTCCGAAGTGCTGGAATTCTAGCATTTGCCGAAAACACAATTCCGCAAATCGACAAAACTTTAAAGTTGCAGTGTTATTACCTTCACGACTAAGTTTGATTACGAACGTGATGTGTGAAAACAATTGCTGAATTGTATGCCTCCTACATTTTAATACTAATTGAAAAACTACCCATTACGACAAGTCCCATGTTCCGTATAATTTCCTTTTGTTTTCAAGCTGGTGTACTTGCGCAATTGTATCTAGTGCCATCCTAGTAGAGCTTGATAGAGCGCCCAAAAGCCCAACCCAGATTAATACAGCATTCTAGATGAAATGGCGTATACACATATCTTTTTGCAATAGCAAAAACGTATGTTAGAATATCCTATACTAGAAGCATTCGTTATCATCGTCTCGTCAAGACAATTCGAACGAGTACCAGCAATATATGCTTTAGAGAAGCCATCCCGTAAACGTTGCTCTAAATCATAGTGACAGACGCCATTTTTCACGGTCACCAGCCTGAAATCGATCTTCGCCTTCCCCTGTCACCGTTAGTTGGGGCGCTGTGATTGATAAGTTCTATTTCGTCATGCTGTCAAACCAAGAAGATCGTTGATCTTTTGTTTCCAAAGCAAGGGCTTCTTGTACGCTCTCTCGGTTTGTCACGGATCATCTACAGTGTCATAACTGGGTCTTTGTTAACTCGATTCACTTTCAATTCAATTTATTGTTAAATAATACCGTCTTCGGTCTACTAAGATTATTTTGTATTATTGGATTTTAAGCCTCGTCAGCAATATTTCAGTTATATTGCAATGGCAAGCTCAAAGCCGATAGAGGCAGATCCAAAACTTAAACTGGTAAAGGTTGGTAGAACCATAGGCTTTGTCAGTCAGACGGGAGGCTACCTGTCATGAGAATTTAAATAAATACAAAGATATGAACTAATTTGGAGTTGGTTTATGTGATTTCATTCACTGTACCCTTACTGCTAGGCTAAGGAAGTCCCTATTCCACTTTAATGCTACGCATAGAAGTGCAATTATCAGTCGTTGTCCTTCTGCATTGTCCTGTTGCATTAATGGGTTAATTTTATCTTGTAAACGAGGTACCGTTTCATGGCAACAACGTATTCCTAGTACGAATTGTATATGTTCACAGATCATGTTTTATATATCGATGGTTCAGTGCAAGACTTTTGTAAGTCCTTGACAAAAGTGAACGCTTATGCGTTGCGATAAACCCTCGATATGCACTGATTGTTGTCAACAAGCCATGTTCTATCCGTAATTGGCCACTTATTGTTGCTAGTTTACCAAACCTCGTTATCGTGAAAACCATTTGTACCAGAAATACGCCGTACAATGACCTGTCGTATGGAACGGCACAGATTTACGCTTATTACACAAACACACACAAAGGCCTAGTTCTTTTGTCCTCCGTCGCACAGGAAAACATTCTCCGCAAATTGCAGGGAAACCTCATTACCAGACTCTCCTTTTGTCAATGTTGTCAAGATTTCTCAAATATGCATCTGAAAACTGTTTTTAGTTCAAAGGCTGCTTTGGAAGATCGCTTGGGACCCGAAACCGATCTTTATGGATGCATGTGAGGCATTTACACAGAAATAATATTTAGATGTATATGTCTATAAGAAACTCCTTTTTCTTGGTATTTCGACCGAATCCTTTTATCATGGAAAGCCAATATAAACTTGGTTATACAATCGGTTAACCTTCAAGTACCATTACTAGAACAGTTTTATTTGGAGAGATAGTTTTTGTTGATCTACGTTAAAGCTTATAGAATTTATATATATAAGTTATATATAAGTTGCCATTCTCATAAAACCAGAGGTTGTAAGATACAGGAGTAGCCGATTGCTTCGTTCATACCGTGTGAAGTTTCACCCGCATTTTGCTCCTTGCACAAAAGTGTGCTGAAAATGCTGTTTGGGTAAAGGTATACTGCAAAATGGGTCGAAAAGCAGCCATAGATGTCAAATATAGAAATACGGAAGAAATTATGGAACATCTCATCAAAGCAGCGTCTGGGATTTCAATCATTTTTGTCAGATATAATCAGTGCCAGCGGCTGATATAAAAGTTAGTTGGTACAGACAAGCATTGTCGTTGTGTATAGATTGACCGAAATGGGGTTGCGCTAAGAGCGCATCGTACCCATCTACATTTAGCACGTCACATTACACCTGTACCAACTCAAACACGATGTGGTATGAAAGCTATTTCAAGTTCTAGACCCTAACCACAAGGCCAATGGGCCACCACGTTCCACTTCATGTGAGGCGGAGTGTCTAAGCAAACGTCTTTTTCATAATGGCGCAAACCAATTACCGTTTGGTAAATACGTCACAGGGACTGGCTGTGATATATTCGGTCACTTTTCCCCACACCAAATGGTCAATTATTGCTTTATCACCATCGTCCCCGTCGGGCAATTTCCGAATTGGGCCGAAAGTAAGCCACGGGCATGACATGGCAAATAGACTTTTCAAGCATCTGAGAAATATTTGCATAGCTCAGGCGATCGAGAAGTTGTCTCAGAATATTGTTGTCGGAATTCCTTAACAGGCTTATTTAACGTTTAATGAAGTAGAAAAATAAGAAAAGAAAAAAAGGCACAATGTATTAGTACGTAATCACTTTAATACTTATGCCACTTGTACAAGGAATCAAAGTTTTTGAACGAACTTTGTAAAGATCTATTGAGGAAATAACAATACTATGGAGAGGGTCATATACCATCTTGATGTATCTCTACACGTTTGATAATGGCTTGAAATTTCGTAGGCAATGACAACCTTGTAAAACAGACTTTTTTCATTGCATGTAGACATAGTCAACACGTTCTTAACAATGTCAGTGATGGACAGGGGTCCTCAATTTCGCATGGACTGTCCTAGAAAGATTATGGCAATGCGTAGATAAGGCGTATATGAGCTCTTGGGATTTTAAGGTCATTTGTGTCTTTAAGGTTTCAGTCAGTAAGCAAACTCCAAGCGAAAAGTTATTTTTTAATCTAATGATCAATCAATCCTGTTATCACTGTTACATGGAGTCTACAGCCAACATGAAGTGAGGGATTAAATAAATATACCATTTCCTTCAAAAGGGAACCCATATTGAACTTTCATTGTGGACCCTTTGTATAAATAAACCAAAATACTTGCTTGTGGGTTACAGTGGTAGAGTAGTAGAGTGTCTAACACTGGAACCAAATGTCATTGGTACGCTCCTCCAATAAATAAAGTAATTTGATGGTAGAGGGTAGGTGTATGGTACCGAGGTTCCTGGGTTCGATCCGTATTAGCACGGTTGTGAAACAACGTGACCTACCCAGCAAATCGCCGCGAGTACTGGTTGTGTATCCAGAAAGCATAATCGAGAGTAATTTATCTACGTTGTAACGACATGTGTTTCTCAATCGATGTAAAATAAAAGGTTAAGGTAAATTCAACTACTTACCAACATCGGTCATGTGCATCGGTCTGGCAATGGCGTCGAATCGATCGATAGAGAGCGCCACCAGGGCGTAGGTGGCGCCATACGTTACGTAACACTGGAAGAACTTGACGAGTTTACACCCGACATTTCCCGCGTACCACGTGATCGTCACCTTCCAGATAATGTCCGTCAGCACAAACACGAAGCCGACTAGTAAATCTGAAATAAGGACAATAAACAGTTTAATGACGGTCAGCACAAATATAAAGCCGAATTAAGGACAATAAGCGTTTAAATGTCCGTCAGTACGAACACGAAGCCGGCTAGTAAATCTGAAATGAGAACAAGAAGCGGTTCATGACAGAGAGACAAGGACAATTATCAGACGTGCTGATAGAATCTCTCCTGAGCTACTTGATGGCCAAAACTTATATTGTTTCCATATACCTTACGTTTGACGTTCAGTTTTTCAAGAATGGTTTGCAATTTTCTTTACATCTGTTCTCTTTTGGATAATGGACTTGTTTTTATTCATTTGCTTGTCTTGGGGGGTCCTTTCACTGTCTGATTATAGCCGTACATGTTATCTCATAATTGTTACTTTGCCATTCTACAAACATTTCTTATGCCATGTCGGCTAACGACATTTAACAAATATGCAAAATAAGTGGGAAAATCTCACGTTTTGTCGCGATAATTCTTAGGTTTGATATGAACAATTAGAAATGAAGTTTGGCATCGGTTTTCGTCATCATTTTGTTACAGTATCTTCAGAATAAGGGAAGGACATGTCTTTTTTTACCATAAAACGTAAAAAAATATCAATTTATTACTCCTCAATTTTACGGGATTTTAACACACGTGACATTTAAATGTATATTTCGAAGGGATTATGATGAATGAGGTGTATAAAGACGTTAGCATTCAGATATAAGTAATAGGAAAAATAACTAAGACAAAGTACGACAATCTTTAAAATGTCAAATGAGTGAAGGTTTTCCCGACAAAGATTTCATACAATTCAAACCTCTTTTACCGTTAATGAAACATATCCTTTACTAAAGCAAGTAAGTGAATGTTTCATTTCATAAAGAAAGGAAAGTAAATGATACAATTACTCACCCGCACACGCCAAGTTGATGATGAAGAAATTCATCCTTGACCTTCGTTTACCGGAAGTGATTATAGCGATCAGAACGAGGCTGTTTCCGATGACAATCATAACGAAAAGGAGGCACAGGAAGACTAGTTGTTCCGTCTGAAATGTAAAGAATATTATATGTGGTGTTTTCGTATGCTAATGTTAAATGCTTTATACCTAATTCAAATAGCAAGGTGGTACAATGATGTCTGCGTATGAGATATTTTAGTGATTCCATCCTTTGAAATAATTCGGAAAACGATAAAGAGCAATTGGTCTCGTATTGTTCGTGATACGAAGAACATATTGATATTATTCCTCTGCTGCATATAAAATGTGAAATAAAAGTGGCAAAATGACAAACAATGATTTTCGTCATCTCGAACATCGTTGCTATGCGTCTATTTCTCTCATGTTGATGTTCTAGTTAGTGCAAAACTAATACGTGCACCACACCACATATCTGTTTAAATAGATTGCATCCAAACAGCAGCAACAACATAAACAACAACAAGTACACCAACAATACATAAAACGTTAATTGAATGTCTCCTGGTGAACAAATGGTTAATTTGCAGCACATAAAGATATATTAAAACCTCTGATAACTATGTTATCGATATTAGTATTATAACCCCAATACCCATATCTCGTGCAGACTATATTAATCATGATACAGACCATGTCTGATTCAATACATCTCTATTGCACATGCTGTATATATCTTTTACCTAACAAGACAAAACACGAAACATCTGTATTTGGTAACGACTGACATAAGAAATCCGTACAATTCTATCGGAGACAAATTATGATCTTAATTTGTTGTTTCTAAGCCATAACAAGGCGTAATATTATACTTCGTAACTGTCTAAGGACCAAATTATGTGGTCATTACTAAGTATAACGAGTCACTTGATATTAGCCTAGGATAATTAAAACAGAAACTGCTCCTATAGCACTATGGTAAATCATTTGCACCCTTCTCACGGTGAAGCACCATTGTAAGGTACTATACCACTCGCTAATTGACTATAATCATCAGGGGCCCGTTTTACTAAACAACTTACGGAAAATGTTTGCGTAAGTCATAATTGATTAACATGGATAAAATCTTCAATGAAAGTACAATATTGCAATGTGACACGTCATTGGAAGCGTCTCGGAGAGACGATTCCAATGATGTGTTACTTTGCAATATTGCTTTGCCAAATATTGAAATAAAGGGACTTGTTGTTTTAGACTTACGCAAATCTTAAGCGTAAACTGTTTAGTAAAACGGGCCCCTGATACGAAGCACAATAGCCATTAAACGTGGTGGTTAACACACTAAGAAGTCTTTTGACCATAGACCATTGGGAATTTCACGAATTATGGTTCATTTACATAATATCCTGTTCTTTCATTATATCATTACAATTTTAAATCAATTTTGTTAGTTCGTAATATGCAAATGACTTTGTATAACATTGCAAATAATATTATTGTATTGTATTGTACAAGTATTTATAAAGTCTAACTTGTGTTAAGCAACCACCCTTTTAAGCAGCCAACCTGCCTTAAACAACCACTACAGAAAGTCCCATTGTTAGATTTATAGTGTACATCAATTTGTGATAAGCAGCCAACCTGTCTTAAACAGCCAATTTACTCTGTCCCATAGGCTGGCCTCTTAACACAAGTTTGACTGTATATATCATTCCTACAAGTGTATTATTAGACGAATTTATTGTTATACTTATTAACTGTATATGCTTGAGTAGAAATAAATTGTTCTGCTTCTAAAATGACAAAGCCAATCAAGCATTTGGCTATACCTATCTTACCGCTACGAACTAGCTGATGGCGGCAAATAAGACATACTGTAACACTTGAGGAACGTTTATGCTAATGTTGGAAAATAATGCCTTGTTATACGGAATATGCAGGTACATGAACAAACAGCACAACTGATCAGTGAACGACAGAGTGTTATTCACTGATCGAATGTGATTGTGTCCTTTAAAGGTACATGTCCTTGGTTCCTTACAGTACAAACATGTAATCGTACTACACATAAATCATTTCTTTTCCTAATGTTGTTGTACTTTCTAAAGTGATATTAACTACAACAAGCTCTTTTATATACTCAAGGATTAATGGATAATTTCCGTGTTGTATTCATTGTCCGTACATCTCCATATGCCTATATGCGTGACTGTCTAGAAATCTAATTCTGTAGATAGATTTGTATTCGGTTTAGGAACATCTTTGATCAATCTGTCTCAGTCTATTCCTTGAAGCCCTCGACCAAGTGAAATGAGAAAATACCACGAACAATGGAGACGATAATATATCTCAAAGATGGCAGTTAACCTTTCGCGTCGTTTCTTAATCTTAAAATTACTTTAAACATATTGTATGCCATAACAATTTCCAATAGATACATGTACATTCAATCAAGCAAACGAGCAATAAGGCAAATGGGTTTGGCCACAATATCTACCAACTTAGATTCGGCAATCCCCTTGGCAGGTATTTACATATTGTAATTAGCAAGAATATTTTCATATGTGCAATATGTTAGTTTGATTATTGATTCAATGAATCTTAAAGTTCCAGGACATGATTGAAGTAGATTGCCTCATTCCGATGAGCATACAGGCTACATGCACAGACATTATAAGCTGTCAACACACTAATAGTGAAATATGCTCTTACGTTTATGGCTCTTTATAATCGAATTATATCTCCAATTGTTGGTGCACACTGTTGCCGTGAAACAAAATTTGTATCAGATTAGTATTTACCGCCCAAGGCCAATACTATCAGCTTATGTACTGCATATATGTATACAGGTGTGATAGTATGTTTATATGGTATACATATATTATATAAATATTGCCACTTTACGTGTACTTATGTTTCTATCCTTTGTATATAAGGCTTTTATGTTTTGTAGCCAATCACGACAAACCGTTTACTCCGACGCATTTGCTGTATACTACCTTAGACCGAGGGTTAATTTGCCGTAGCATTTGCGACACAACGAGTTGGTAATGCCGCTCATGTAAATGGGCTAATTTCCAGTAGTGACAGCGCGAGTAAGGTGGTAATTTCCTCTGAGACACGGAATTTCCTTATCAAAATTAGCGTTTTTTATTTCAATTGTTGATGTCAAACCAAGAGACAGGCTTAAGAGTACATTTCCTTATAAACATAACTGCACGCATCTTTGTTCCATCATTTCCATAGAAAACTCATTGGCAATTTCCTCTATTTAGGTTTACCACCAAAGCTATAGTTTTGTGTGTCGATTATTTATGTCGTTATTTATGTATATGACGTGGACCGCTCAGTCACGTGTGGGTGTTGACGTGGACTGCTCAGTCACGTGTTGGTGTTGTCAATTAGTTTTCATATACAGGCATAACCTGTTTACTCTGTTAAGAATTCGTAGAGGCGGATCCTTAAGAAACGACTGTCTCGTACGAACTACATCGTCTCTATTGCCTCTATGGTCAACCAACGTGTATGGTATGTTAAGTGTATATTATATGATAGAGATGCTATTTTCTATTAGCATGGTATGCATGAGCTTCCTTAAATAGCATGTATATCCAATTAAACACCCGCCAAGTGGACCTATAAATCAATCAAATGATACCTGCAATACAACAAGACGTGTGTATTGCGTTTAGACTAAACATCGATCATTCTTTACAGGTTTATTCGACATGAGAATGTCAATATAAAAATACCCATTCATCAATAGAAACGAAAACAAATAAAGTTGTCTCGGACAAAAATGAGAACAGGGAAAACGTAGACAAGTATACGTTAAACGATATGCCATTTTTCCGGTTCTTGTACCGCCTATATTCACACGGTAATACTATCCATACCTTTAACTGATAATGTACAATTCGTTTGATTTCCACAGAGACACAGATCACGGTATATCTTTCATTTTCAAATCAACGTTCAGCACAGGGAGTGTATATTACGCAAAGTGGAAGTAGATTCATAACGTATCCTTGAGGGAAAACTTGTAATCAACCATCCTTCGCCCATCACAATACAAAGAAGGGTAGCACTTACCGGGAACCAGTGTCGTATCTGAGACCAATGAAATAAAAGCAAACAATCACCTCTTTAATAAACGTATAAAGTTTATATAGAAAAGTGATCCTATACTTTAATCGTGAATCAAATCAAACAAGACGGAAGGAAATCCGTATTTCCGCGCAATTTAATACGGTTTGGGCGACTCTGTTTTATGCGATCGTAGTAAAAAAGGTAGAGTATTGGTGTTGAAGACAACTAACGACTTGATACTGACGCAAGTCATTCGGAATAAGCTTTTTGAATGACTTCCATACTGTGTTAAGATTCCCTCAGACTATATAAAAGTCTATGGGCTGTTAAGAATTGTCGCGTAAACAAGGCCGACTGTTTTATTTAAAAAAAAAAAAAAAAGAAATAGTGTTTGGCTATTTCTTGTAGACTTGTTCAAATCTTTATGACAGATATCGCGGACGAAGCGCCATTTTGTACGTAATCCATTTTATGAATCCGTCTTCGAGATCTGTCTGGGCAATGCGTCATTTATCTTTCACATTCTCTCGTTATTTTTGTTTTCCTTTTTCTTGTTTGTAATAGTATGAATTCCATGCTATTTATCATTTTGTTGGAGATCGCCATTAGAACAATATTGACCGTTACGTCACTTGCGGTTTCTCGTTAGTTTTGTTTTTTCTTGTATGTTACAGTATTAAGTTTATACGATTTATCATTGCCTTGAGGATTACCAAAGCTTAAATCAATATTGTCTCTCAGATTCCTCGGTTTTGTTTTTGTCTTTCTTTATTTGTTATCGTATTAAGTTTATGCTATTTATCCTTTTCTTGGGGAGTGCTTTAACTTAAAACTATAGACCGTTTCGTCTGAAACCTACATTGGTTTTGGTTCCCACTCCAAGGCTCCAAAGGTTTCTATTATACCAACACTTACAGTATTGACATTGTAAACAGTCGCGTTATTCTTTCACTTCATATTGAATCACTTTGTCACATTTTTCACGGATGACTTTAGAAAACACTGTGCCAAAAAGATATAAAATGCTCTTATTGAGTGATGTATCCCTTTGTAATATTGGTGACTACCAAATATAACAAGCAATTGTACTTTTCCAAATAGTCCGTTTCGTCTGCTATTGCTTTCAATTTTGAGTTGTCCCACAATTCCATTTTTGAGGAATGGCTAACGAGGAATGGTTTGAAGAGTAAATGTGACACGCGAACAGCCAATCATGTTCGCCATTTTGTATTGCCTGACGTCTGCTCGAATGTCAATGAATAATGAGTGTTTCGTTTTATAGATAAAAGATAAAACTTTTTGAATTAGATGAACAGTGCATTTCCGTGAGGATGTTCAAAAATCGAAAGTCAATGAATAACGACGGTTTTGTTGTATAGTTAAATGTAGAAAATCAAATGGTCGAATTAGATGAAAAGTGCATTTCGTAAGGATGTTCAAAAATCCTTACTCCATATTATATTTTTGCCTGTTCCAAATCGAAATCAAATGCAGACTACGAAGAGTAAAAGAAGGAGACGAAGTCGAGGATACAAGTAGAATCAATTGTTACTTTTGAAGAACTTTCTACTTACTCTTCCCTCATAGAAAACAAAGCCCAAAAGTTATAATGTTGTAATAACTCATGCAAATTCCTTTGTTTTGAAGTGGTATATCTGTTCTAATATTGAATTTTATGCCTTAATTTGAGATAACAAATTGCCATTCTCAAATGGAAATGCAACATCAAACGAAGTCAAATAGCACCAAAATAGCCAATCATACATATAACTGACATGTTATTTCACTAACAATGGCTACACAAAACACGTCTACTGAACATCAAATGAAATCAAACGCCACTCATCTTGTCTATTTTGTCTTTTATTATTTGGCTGAGTGTTATTGTCATCAATGGCCACATATTTCAAGCCAATTCGTCATGCAACAACATATAAAAGCACACAAGACTATAAAAATGGCTTTTGTCTAGCGTCTTTTTTGTTCTAGTAAATATCAACTCAAACGAGAATGTGAATACCAGTGTGTGCAATCTATAGAGAATAGATGGTTGGTGTCGTGAATTGGAAATGTTGTCGGGCAAGGCTTAGGAATATTATCCGGTGAGCCGAAGGCGAAACGGATAATATTCCGATGCCGAGCCCGATAACTTTTCCTATTCAAAGACACCAATCATCTATTCTATTTATCCTGTTACCTTTATGTATTTTTTCAAACAAACAAGATGTAAATAAAACACGAGAAAAACGGAAAAAAATAAGAAGAGAACGATGTAAACATGACGTCATGTCGTTCTTATGACGTCATGATTTGTCGCGTTGATGTGTTATATGGTTAGTGCCGGATATCACAAATGTTATACGGCACCTAGTTATCGGTCCCAAAATGACAGTAGTGACAGGATAATAAAAGGTCCACCGGAAATGCATGTTTAATTTACTACTATCTATCCCCTGGTAATATTACGCGCCTATCAGTCTGAAGTATGTTTTAGGTTTCATCTTGTCATCAGTGTTATTAACGGACGGTTGGTGTTAGATACAATAACGCAAGTACACAAGTTTGAAATCGAAAGGAAATCATACGGAAAAAGAGGACTTGTCGTTAACGTTAGTTTTTCGATTTGAATAAGTATTAAACTATAGGAGACATACAATTCAACCTTTGTTTTTGACACATTTCGTTTGAAGTTAAACGCTTTAACGACACAGCAGCTTTGTGGTTGTGGCAATCAATGCAATTGCAACCTCCAATTTACCGATTTACAGCAGTAGTACGTTCGACTTTGTTTGATTTTCACATCAGTATTGCTTCTTAGGTAAACGTGACGGACTTCATAGTTTCGTACTAAAATTGTGTTATCCGTCACTAGGTCACGTGATCGCTGTACACAGCATGCTGCATTGATTTTCCGATTTGTTTCCTCCTTTTGTGCTTTTTTTCTTTTCTTTTTGAAATAATTTAGGTAACAGGATAATACGAATAAATGGTTGAGCTCTTGATTTAAAAAGGTTATCAGGCTTGGCTTCGGTTTATTATCTAATTAGACTTTCTGGAATACGCATTGCCAGAAAACAATTTAAGTTATATTATGAAATTTGTAAAAACGAAACAAATAGTATAACACATAACGACCATATTCCAAGTAGTACTCGTTTGATAAATAAGAGGTAACCATCGAGCAAAGGCGTTTTATCACATGCAGAGGAGCAATAAAACACATTGATTATTTCATGAATTGTCTAGTTTATAGACAAGGGGTTGCCACGACTCATTGAATGATGGACTTAAGTATCTTATTATTGTTTCTCACATGCTTTTTGATAGACAGGGGATTCACCACGTGCCTTTGTTAAGTGTGTATACTTTTATTGAACAAGAGACATGGTGTATAGTGGGTAAAACTGCTTACGTTCGAATAACTGTCGATGTGGCAAGTTCAAAGTTTTCATCAATTTGAAGTTATATGTCTTATCTTGTCACCAATATCATTTCAAACAAGGGATGGCTCACTTAATTTTCCGCAATGTCCAGCTTGTCTAAAGTTTCAAACGGACAAGTGTTTACGGATACTTGCAGAAAACGCCTGGTATTTACGGACAAGTGATTCAAAATTAGATTTGCAATCATTATGACAACATCAACATTTACATGGTACCAAAAATGAGGGATAACTGTGATATTTGTTTAACAATAGCACAATATGATGTGTTGACGAGAAATAAGAGACACCATAAATACAAAACAGACGAACCTATGGTTCCTTATACGGTAATAATGATAACTAATGTAAATCTGCGACCGGATATAGACTATACGTCCCTCGGTGACTGATTTCCTTATTTGTCTATCTACGCCATTATTTCCCGATTGTTGCGTTGTTTCCTATGGGATAAGGCACATTTCTAACCCTTATAGTACTGGACCCGACTTCATGATTATGCAAACAGGTTAGATACAGGCCAGCCGCCAAGTACATTGGTGGCTGGCCTGTGATCTAACCTGTTTGCTACTCTGGGTGTCTTTTCTCATCAAAATGAAGCATATATTTAAGGTTTTGGAAAGCAGACGACACAAAAATCAATTTATAGAAAATGACCTACCATTCTAAGGGTTAAGCACCCCCATCACATGCAACCCCCCAATTTTACAGACCTGTCACGGTGCATGTCCGAGAGTCTTGACAAATATGTTTAATCAATTACCCATTTCTTGGAATTTGGACTTGTTTGCTTTCACACAGAAACAGCAGACGACAAAAACAACAAGGAAAATAGCCATCCCGCTATATGAAATTGGATGGATTCTATTGTAATCACGTGGTTCTTCCTGCTTGTGCAAACACGTTATGTCCAGAATAGCCGCCAAGTAAATTTGGTGTTTGCTACTCTGAGTATTTTTCCTACTGAGAAAATGCATAGATACCTGCTCATTCATGGGCGCCCCATTTTCAATATGTTTTATATTTTAAACATTGACAACGTTATCATACCGCCTGATTAAGACGTTTGCTTTACAGGCTCTACAAGTGGCCAAAGACTTTTCTTATCGCCACTACTGTGTTAGCAACAAAAAATAATCCCGGTGACTCTATACATGTCCGCTAACAACAAGCTTTCGGATCATGACACGAACAACCATTTTATTGCAGAAAATGGAATTGCTCGTGACGACGAAATGACATTTTGTCACGAAAACCAGTGGTCGTGTATTATTAATTTCTAAAACAATGAAAACCAATTCTCGACTGTGAAATACGAGTCTGTGTCTTTACAACGCCTACATGTTACCGACGTGTGAGGTTGATCACTCAAACAAATTCATCTCAATAACCAAGATCTAACACATATCATACCCTTTTCCTACTTGTAAATGCGATCTGCGGTGATGTTGCTGCTAACTTTGTGGTTATGAAATATGGAATCTTAGGTACAATCCCCGGTATCGGGAAATTGTCTATTTCTGGAGTGCCCTTTGGTCGAGTGCTGTTTCGAAGCCAAATTTCTTACCCTAAACACATTTCATTGCCAAAACTCTCTCAATGAATAACATATACAAAATGTACTAGTTATGGCAAATGGGTAGGGCAAAAAGTTCTCACAACATTAGATTTGGCCATGTCCTTTCGGAGGATTTACTTAAGAATAGGTATTTGTTTGTATTTCAGATGATACATAATGATGGTTGTACGAAATACGCGAAGACCTTATTCAATGTGTTTGGTCCGGCCTTTTGAAGATATTGCATGATATCTACTGGTAGACAAAGCATGAAACACGAACTGTCATCGCAATTTGACTGGTAAGCTATTTCGTAACAAAATCATAATTTCCTTTTATAAGGATGATGTTTTTGTTAATAACTGAGAAAGATCTCGTTTCCCTGAACCATTGCACTCTTTCTGGATTTAAAGTTCTTCCTGGATTTAAAGCAACTTCAGAACATATGAACATATCTTACCCTCAGGATACTGGACATTTTTGTGTCGTCGGCTTTCCAAAACCTTAAATATCTGCTTATTTCTTATGATGAAAGATTCTCAGAGAAGCAAACAGGTAAGAGTACAGGCCAGCCGCCAATTTACTGGCCTGGATCCAACCTGTTTGTATTAGCATGAGTCGGTCGAGCACAATTAAGGTTAAGTGGTAGCATTATTGATGGGCAGTTGGATGTCGAATCATTTTAATTCGTGTAGTTTTTTTTTCTGAGAAAACTGTCTTTTATCCAAATGTTAAAAAATTGTGTTAAGTATAAAACTCTCGTTAGCTATTCATGTTGGCATTCGGGTTATGATTAATATTTGTTCTACATACCTGACAAGGACAGGTTAAGCAGAGATTAGAAATAAAAGAGTCTTTGGCTTCTCTAGGGGAAAGAGTTTCCTGAAAAACATTATTTTTTCAACGGGAGAACCTTCAAGAAGGCACACTATAGTTATTTGATACGTTCTTTCCTGTTTGATAACTTTCTTTTATAAGCCCTTCCCCTGCACTTTCCTAGTACATTGCAAACTGAGTTAAATGACAAAAGGAGCCATAGTGTGTTCAGATGAACCCCCTTCTTCATGATAACTGAACTGTCCAATACATTATACTTAGAGCCATACTTGCGCTCATTTGCACTTACATTGTGAACGTTCTAGAATAATTGAAAATTAACTTAAAAGGACTTTATTTAAGAAAACACCAACAGAAAGGAGGATCAACTGTGTGTTAGACATATTTCACTCTTTATAAAACGAACTCTATCCTATATCAAAAGGAAATATTGTTATTTCATGTTACTTTCTGTCGTCTTTATTTGCTTTCCGTTTAAACAAGTAACATATTTCAGCATTGGGGTTCGCAATGAACGACCCATAGAACTATAGCTGCTGCTTTTGTCATAGACATTGGCTTTGTTTTTTAAGTAAGTAAATCGTTTACTATGGTTTCAGGTATACAAATTTAAGACAAATGAATATCGTAATACTGTTCGTTCCACCCGGCCTCATAGGCATATAAGTAACTTTCTCTCATTGTGATAAAATAATAACACATATACAGGTGAGGTTGATATCAAGGCTCTATAAAAGCCTGTTACAAGGAGATTTAAAACTCAATGTATGTAAGGCATATTAATGTTCATTTGAATATATAAATTTTGAATGACCCAGAATGTGTTTGTTAATTGAAAGAATCTCGTCTCCATCATTATAAAGGAAATATGAGCTTTGATTTCATCACTACCGAACCACACCCTCTGGAATCTGAAATACACACCAGGTGAACACCACGTGATTGGCTTTCAGGGGAGGTAATTCTACACGATCACACCACCCTCGCAAAAACAGAATTTTACTAAAGTCCATTTGTTAATTAAAACATCTAAGAAATTATTGAAAAAAATCTAGATGTAATCAGATCTTTAAATCAATATTTTGTCTTTACTACTATAAATATTGCGTTTTAAACTTTTAACTCCCTTATTTTAACCGGTGTACATATAGGGTTTAACCGCAAGTGTGGCCAAAAGCTTTAAGACACATTTACAACGCCATACAATCAAAGAGATGTCAACCTATTTCAATAAAGAAATAAAGAGACCTTATAGCAAATAAGCCACATCCAATCAAATATCATCTCATTCTATATTGGGGAACTTCCATTAATTATTCTCTCGTTTGCACAAATGTTCTATTTCACCAGCTCGCTCTTTGTTGAGATAATGATTGCTCCCTATTTCATTTACATACGCTAGCCATAACCTATAGCTCTATGGAGAACAGCTAGATCCTTAATGCGTTCTTTAATTAATAGTCAGTGTCACTTAAACTGTTAGTTAGTTGCCATGGTAAAAGGGACCGCTAAAACCATTATACTAAGTACTACACAGCGTATCAGCGCCGGGCACCTATCAATGCAAATGGATGTCTATTTTAAACTTATTAATTTTACATTAATCGATTGAAGCTTATACAATTCACTCTGGATGACTTTGGATGTTTGCTCGGCATATCAATTCTTCTTCATAGTCTTTGCCAGGTCGCTTTGCTTGTCCAAGGCAACTTCTGGACGTTAGACAGACTTCAATAAAGTTCGATATTGAATACTATTTTTTTCGCATTTAGTTTGAGTTTTCTTATACCGAGAGCATTTTATTGAAGAATACACTCGATAAAAGTAATGTCAACATTTTAGCACCATATCTGATTATGTATACATTTTTTCATACATCCTAAAGTAGGTCATCTTCATCGAGAGATACCATTTTTACAGATGGCCCTTTTGTCCCTATGTTCCATTTGCATAAAGAGTTAGCATTTCTCCGTGAAAGAAACTAATCGAATGACGGCTTTTCACTTATGATCCGTGAATAAAAACGGCCGATATCTTTCTCAGTGCAGATGTCCTTGTATTTTCCTGTTTGATAAAAGTGCTTGACAGTGTATCTTATTGAGCATGCGCACTTCAAATCAAAAGATGTACGTCCGTTAATATCACGTGACCGATGCTAACGGAGCATCAAATAAAGGAGACGAGTCAGACGACTGTCAAGATTACCTTCAAATGTTGTTGCTAATGTCATTTGTTTCCGTTTTGCCACATAAAAGATAGAATGGACAAACGTGAACAATGTATACATACTATAATATGATAACTTGTTTTTGAACCAAAAATATTTTATAAAATAGTTTCAAGCTAAATGCTTTCTCAGACAGGAAATAAAAGGTGATAAAGCATTTCCAATTGTTCCATATGGTTTGTTTGTTTGGGTTTTATATTTTGTAACAGTGTTTCGATTACATTGCTATGCTATGCCCGGTTGGTATTCGATAGACGAAGATTTAAATCTTAACTGTTAATGTCAATACTCGAAGAACCATCTGTACTTGCAAATCAGCCATGAGCCAACCTCTTTTGACAATTCTGAACTGTTGCTTCCTTGATTTGAACCCATGCAGAGAAGAGTTTTAGGATGGCAAAACTGTACTTTAACCACTAGGCCACAGAAGGTCTCTTTAGATTAAACAACATACGTAAGAGTGCATCATACGACCATCAATTCAAATTGAAATAATAAACACGTTTGAGATTTTTTTTCTTGGTACTTCGTAGCAAAAGCACTCATTCTATTCCAGGCTATGGAATCTTTTTGAACATATTAACGGTATCCAGTAATTTTGTGGAACATCTTATCTTTCTTGCACGATTTCTCGTACTTCGGCAATCGACTAAATATGCGTAATATCCGTAAAAGCCTGACCCCAGGTCGTGGGAGAAAAAATCCCGGGAGTTTATTTATTACCTTTAATCCTTACCCTCGTATGTGATTTTGGGACTAGTCTAAATTCACAGCAGCATCAGCCGACAATTAAATGCTAAGTATAATGTATCCGAAATGAAGTTTCCCCTGAGATATAGAATGGAAACGGTTGTGACAAAAGAAGAAAATGCTCATCTTGAGCATTTTCTTCTTTTGTCACAATCTTTTCAGTGTCGCGTTTGCGTGTCTGTTTTCAGTAATGTGGATATATGAAGAAAATCATTCTATATCACTAAGGAAATATTATTTCGAATACTATATGTATACAAATAACATATTACCGTTTCGAGCATTTTCTTCTATTGTCACAATATTTTCCAGTGCCGCTTTTGTGTGCCTGGTTTGGTAAATGTGGATATATGAAGGAAATTCTAACGTGATGAATGGCTTCGCTGATAACCGCAGGACCGTTGGCCTTTCAGTTTATATAATGGTATTTCGCGTGCCTAAAACCAAATGATCTCTTAGAGAGATTGCGTTTTGCTTTTTACTGAAAGGCAAATAATGTTAGTGATGATTTCTGCGCTTTGCTTTTTACAGAAAGACAGAGAATGCTAGTGATGTTTTCGCTAAATACGTTAGGAATCATTTCTCAGACTTGTTCAGGGGGTTTAGCCTTTACAAAGCGCTCTAGGTCTAATTAATTCGAGAGGGACTTGTTGTAGACGGGTGTTCTGATTGAATAATTTCTTGTCTGGCAATGCAATAACACATTGGAGGAATTAAATACCGCCATTTTAACGAAATACATAGTTATGCATGCTATGAAAATGACATGCCTTTAATGAATAAGGGTAAAAGTGATTAGATTTGTACAAATAACAGCACTTCATGTACTAAGACAAATCTATACAATGTGCGATGCAATGAAACGACAAAAAAGCATGAAAGTGCCGATCCTAAATGTTCATATTATGTAATGAAATGGTCGAGACATATTCATTTCTTAAATTGATATACTCGTAATAATCATAGATAGGGGATTTTTTTGTTTTTCAAAGAACTCGAGAATTTGTTTGGAATTAATTCTAAAAGCTTATCAAAAATTCCAATCTAACTTGTAATAAAATTGAATGACACCGATTGTTTTTCACGACACAAGTACAGATGATGAACGTTTTGAAATAAAATAACATTTTAGTTCGTTCGAATTTCCAGTCTATTAGATAGTTTACGCTGCTTGATCATGTATAAACAAGCCCAAGCTTGTAGCCCTTTTTGTGCAACAACTGGGTTTCTGCACATTTGACTGGAAAAATTTATAATTTAATCTCATTGTATAATTTTCTTGATTTGCATATCCTTACATCATTTCAAGAATGTGATGTAATCATTTTTCTATTGCCGAGTTAATTATTTGTGTTCTACCTGTAATCCTGTATAGCCATTTACTAAGTGAATAAATGAAATAATCTCACACCTATGTTGTCTGCCTTTTTTTGTAAATGTACGTTAGATATCAAGTTTATTCATTAAAGTGAGGATTTGTGCAAATAAATCTTTTTTTTAAGCGCACAATCAATACAAAGCAGCTTCGAATATTGCCTGAAGAAAACTCAGTCACTCTCGACGTCTTTGGACATTTGTACATCTAGATGTATTTGGATTTCTACTTTATTCCGACGTCTTAAGTGTCAAGCAAGTTTAATCACACAAGCCCAGACATTGGGATTGTTATTGGTTTGCCCTTTACCAACAGTTTTCTAATCATCACAATGTGGAAACAATTTAAAGACAACGATTGAAAGTAAAATCGAACTAGAAGTTTTTGTTAAAACTAAAATTTCATTGTTTAACCCATTGCCAAACGATAACGACATTTAACCACTTTGTGGCAGACGACTCTGGATTTTTTTCTTTTTCCATTAATGTGTTCTGCTCTATCAGAAGATTTATTTTCAATTTCATCACATATTGAAATGTCGTCTGCAAACTCTTAATTTGGGACAGTAGAAAATCTGGCGTTTGGAAAAGGGTTTAGACGACTCAGCCATGCAGATTCACCTACTATCACGAACACTTCAATTTTCTAACATTTATGTTGAATGCCGTTAAAACTTCATTGAATAAATCAACGAACTTTTTCAGATTGCCAAACGACTTTTCACCAAAAACATAGTGGGATACTTTATTGTTTTCTGGTAACACGATGCTGCCTTTTCGGTGGTCTCATTTTTACTTTTATGAAAACTTATAAATTCTTTATAATGTTGAGAGAGTGCTTTTGAGTAATCCAAGTTTAAATGTGTGAAAGGTATCACTATGTAGTACTTAAAAGGCAACAGTGAATAAACATAAACTGTTTACGTTATTATTCTTTACGATGCCATATACGAGTTGAGAGGTACTTGGTATGATTAATGAAAAGTGTCTCATAATCCAAACTGGCTAGCCCTTTCAACAGGGGTAACACTATGATAAACAAAACCTTTACCTTTATATCTTGTAGAAACCATTGTGACAAAAGAAGACATTGCTCGTCACAAGCAATGCCTTCTTTTGTCACAATGGTTTCGTATGTCTTTACACGCAGGTGTATCAAAGCGTAGTATAATGTGGGAAAATTCCTAAATTAAATTCAATTCCTAAAACGTTGAACAAACGGGAATAAAACATGTCTTTTATCCCATTACACTTTACAGGACAATAGCGATGATATACAGCAATTTGTAATTTTGCATCGTATGGTGAGCATTTAATGCGTTTTTTCTGTATTCTTTTAGATGGATAATACTTTAATCGAACAAAGAATAACACGAAATTCATTAACAAAACATTCGGTCGAAAATCAAATACTGCGTTAGGTGAGGATTTAATGTATGTTTTATTTCTATTACTGTACAATATTAATGTTCTTGTCTACACTGAGAATCTCGTCATGCAAATGTTAAAACATAAAACATATCGTTATGCGATGCACTGCGGGTATGACATTTGATTAATGTGTCTCGCGAGAGGGGAGGGGCCACCAATCTAAACTCCTCACAGTGATCTCCCTTTTCTGTGCGATTGACCACTGCCGCCACAAATGCCACGTGGCCACCTGCTTAGAAACGAGATGTCGTTTAAAGATTGTGTTGACACATACAAAGTCATCCATTTGTGCTTCATTTTAATCTAACTGGTCAGAAATCAACACAAGAAACATTAAAACATGCTATTACTAACCTAACTACTTTATCCGGTAAACACCACAAAGAAAAAGCATCATTTAAATTCCATCTAAATATGGACGTATATCTTGTGGTGGCAGTGATCTATGCAGTGTAGCAAGGGGATATAACTGTGAGGAGCTTGGCATGAGTCCTGTACTAACCAGTCTTGAACCAGAGTAATTTTTTTCACGGATACATCCTTCTTGAACGTGTATTAATGGTGGCATATCAATAGTTTGTTTATTTACATGTCAAGAAGCAAAATTGTCCTATTTGTTGAAAAACCATGCACTTGTCACAATTAAGGATGTTTTTGTTCCGACTGCAACAATTGGTTAATCAAGAATCCGTGCTGTGATGTATGCATTTTCAATGTTTCTAAAGTGACGAAAACAATAAAGGTTTGCAAAGGGCTACGAACATATTCTCTTAGGAGATTATTCAATTCCGAACAATATAAGTCTAGTCTAACATAAACTGGAGTCACGCACTCGAAAACTGTCTTATCTGAAACGCAAACTATGTGAAGAGGGAAATATTTCATTTAGGCGTCTACAAACAAGATGTCAATCCGTCGGTAGAAAGTAGTTATGCCTGTTACATTGTGTTTATAGACTTATCATAAACATCTTTATAATCGGAACGAGTTGAGACAACTATCCCCCTTTTCCAATGAGTCACTCATACATCATTCTCCAATTCATTTTAATTTGCTAATGCAACACTTTGTTGTGATTGAAGAGGTCATTTTATCCTTTTATAGAATAATGTTCTAAGTAAAGACACGAAATAAAGTCTTAAGGGACATATTATCCATATGCAGAAAATCAAGGAAAAAAAAAACAAGAAAAAAAAAAAACAACGGTGTCATCTCAATAAAAGATGTTTGTACATTACCTGACGTACAGATGTTTCGAAGGTTATGAATACCTCTGAGAAGAAGAAAGTGTATTAAGACAGTCGTAGTCAGAGAACTCAACTTCAACTATGGTCAGTTGTTCTAGTTCTACACACTACAAACTTCGCGATATGTTTGATAAACTGATTATCTGCCTATTCTAATCGGATATATCTTTTTAACTCTTTATCAAACGCCAACTTTTCGACTGTTCCAAGTTTAAAGAGTTTGCAGACGACATTTCAAAATGTGATGCAAACGAAAGTTAATCTTCTCATTGGGCATAAAGCATTGTGGAAAATAGCTCATTAAGAACATTTTCTCCTTTTTCAACAATGTTTCCCAGTGTCGTCTTCAACAAACTGATCAAATGTCGTTAATATTTGGTAATGGGTTAAAGGCCGTCGACATAGGATATTCACACGTGTAAATTGCAAGGATGTTTAAAATGGTTCCTTCGCACTAAGAGATGTATTGACCACTAAAATGCATCGTAAAAACAAATAACATCTTGTTTGAAATGGAGAAGAGATCATCATCACTGGCAATTACCTCTTCTTTCGTCTCTAAACCGCCAATTTATCGCCCTAAAACACAAATTCTTTTGTCTCATTTAAGACAATTTATTTCACCGAGGTGGGTTATTCGGCGCGATAAATTAGCAGTGGAAACTGGGTTCAAGGCCCTTGACACGCGGTTTCCTCCCATGATTCCATACGATTATGCCAAATACAAACGAAAAACATTTTGTTTGGTCTTTGCATTTCTATTTAACCATTATAGTGCTGGAACCGACAACATGCTTATGCAAACAGGTTAGATCCAGGCCAGCCGCCAAGTTAATTGGCGGCTGGCCTGTGATCCAACCTGTTTGCTATTCTGAGTATCTTTCCTCAATAAAATTAAGCAGATATGTAAGGTTTATGAAAGCAGAAAACACAAACATCCTTTTTTGGACTAAACTACCATCGTTAGATAGTGCTTTTCCTATGAATCAACGTGTCAAAACAGCATAGTCAATAAAGTAAGACAGAAGCGTACCATATTTCTAGACACAATACCTCTCAAGGAAACGATACATGTTCTTTGTTAGAGACTACTGTCTGTTCCAATTATGCAAACAAGCAAGGATTATGTAAACATCATATGCTTCTTTTAGGATCGTATCTTGTATAGACATTTATCTCGCTCTCTCTTACTCTCTTGGGATAGAAAGAAGAGAGACAAGTCTAAGATATACGATCTTGATAACATTCCGTTCCTTGCGAAAAGGACAAAGCCAAAGTTTACTTGCTGAGAAATGACTCATAGCATCTAAGAATTGATTGAAAGACAGACGCTGGGAAGTGTCTAGAAACAAAATAGAACAGCATATCTTATCCCTGAAAATATGTATCCCAACTCACAAGATAGAACACTTTTTAGAAAGAGCATTTTTTTAATCAAAGTAAAACTGATTTGGAAATAAGGAATGTCTAAATAAAGTGCGTGTTGTGCTTAATAGTCTCAAGACGAGTTGATAATTGATACTCCCGCACACGGTCTTCTAAAAGACTCATCAGCTCAACAGTGAGACAAAACAAGACTGCAGCTGAATCAACCCTTTCTTTCGCAGAGGCAATTCAGCGTTTTTAACGCGTATGGCTCATGTTTTGCCATTTTTTTTTATTGCCTTTGCTTAGTTTTCATTGCTGTAAATAATGTTATTGTTCATATTTAGTTAATTTCACTGTCGCCCGCTATTGCATCCGGCATTGAACATATTACATACAAACCTTAATATAAGCAAATCAGCTGATAACCCATTTCCATATGTTGGAAACAGGGAATTATCCAAATTAACATCGTTGTTTACACAAGAGAAATTATTACCATTAGGATTCCACTTTTATTCATGCCTGTTAGTTTGGTAGGGGTTTACATCATCTCGACTGTATTTCAGTAGATGGCGATGTCTTTCTCGTAATAATGCGACGTCAAGCTTAACTGTCCATAAGGAATGGTCAACTCAAGTAGAACCATCGACAACCTACAAGTCAACTGGAGACTCCCCCGCGTCATGAAAATCCGAATACATCCCTACCATGGCGTGAACACACACGGAAAGGTGTCATGTAAATTCAAGCTGAGCACTTTAACCAATAATGGACCCCCTCTTATTCTTTATTTTTTTTTATCTAACTCAACACAATTACACACGCCATTGCGCTTCGGTTTAAGCTGTCGCCTCTTTGAATTTCAGGAGGACAATATAAGAGAAACGAGATTGCGTCCTCGGAAGGGATCACACAGTCTATTCAACTGTTATTTCTTTACAAAAAATGTCTCCCATAACAAATCAGGACGAATCGATGGTCACTCCACAAATACCCCAATTAAGTGGAAGAGCGACTGATAAATCTAATTTCAATTTCAATGGCTCTCGGCTGCAAGGAATTCAAATCACATTTTCTTGGTATTTGGTGTCAATTTCGTAAATTCCTAGAGAGCCCTAGAGTCCCTCGCTAGATAATTGAATATGTCGGGCGGAGTGACACAAAAATACTCCACGCCAAACGAGACAAACATCCGCTTCCGGTAAAATGGCTGCTACTTTTTCACGTAAAGAGATGTTGGCTTCTTCTCTAAACCGTCACCGCGCTATAGACGAATCAGCAATAACAGATATAAGAAACCGTTGGAACAACAGTAGAAGAGACATAAATATTCAGAAATATTTGTCAGACTATTTCATTATTGTTCCTGTTTGCGGGAAGTATACAAGTATATTTGATCCCAAATATTCTTCAAGTTCTCCCATTCTGTTTCTATAACGAAAACTATAGTTGCATAATCGTTCTTCGGCTCAAAGCTATCAGAACGACTGAAAGCTTCTTCAAATTCAAAATGGGATAGGTATTCTTCGCATAGTCTCCTTTGGCGTTTTATTGTTTTTAATCTAATTTCTAGTTATCCCAATGTGTTCCATTGATCAAAAACAGTAATATCCGTTGTTGACTCGATGCTAATGAATCATAAAACCGTATTGTGTTGTATTCTTGGACCCAGGACTAGTGCGGGGTTTAAGCACGGACCGATACCCCAGGCTACTTGTGTTGCTACCTGTGCTTGTCGTTATTGGTGAGACCAGGTGCAAAATATCAAATCCACAACCTTCTACGCGCAAGTAAAAATAGTAAAATCATAATATGACCACGCTTTGCTATGATATATTTTTTTTTTTAAAATTCTCTTGCCATTGTATCAAAGATAAACATAAGATACATGTTTTGGGATTTTTATAATTCCTCAACCCAGAAATGTAACGCGGGATATCGTTAACTCTTATAGTGCTGGGACCGACTTCATGCTTATGCAATCAGGTAAGATCCCGGCCAGCCGCCAAGTAAATTGGTGGCTGGCCTGTGATCTAACCTGTTTGCTACTCTGTGTATCTTTCCTCGATAAACTTAAGCAGATGTTTACGGTTTGGGAAAGCAGGCGACACAAAACCTAATTTCTAGAAAATTACCCAGCATTTTAAAGGTTAACATAATCATAGACGAGATCTTTTACCTATATCCGTCATGTTATATACAATGGAAGGTGTTATTTGATTCAAACAGATGAATGGTCCGAGATTTTTATGGTCACCTTATTAACCTTGTATTACAACCCTAATACCTCCGCTTTGAGTTATCTGACACACTCTATCATCATTTTCATTTTCTCCGTAACTATATTTCTGTTTTCTTTGAGCGCTCAATGGTTGTTCTATATCGTCTTTTCATCATTGTTTGCAATTCATGGTGTTAACAAATAGAGCAAAAGAGGCAAAAAGGATATTTTAGGGTTACAGCGACCTCGTAAACTCAGACGAGAAATTACGATATTTTGTGAGACAGGGGTCAGAGCTGTAACAAGAAAGCCACTGATGGAGCGGGCGAATATTACCAGATATATTAGAACTGCCGTTGGATGAATGACACTAGACCAAAAACCGTTATAAACTGATCGCACCGAGGGAGAAAGTGCCTGAATGATACTGTGGATGAATGACACTAGACCAAAAACCGTTATAAACTGACCGCACCGAGGGAGAAAGTGCCTGAATGATACTGTGGATGAATGACACTAGACCAAAAACCGTTATAAACTGACCGCACCGAGGGAGAAAGTGCCTGAATGATACTGTGGATGAATGACACTAGACCAAAAACCGTTATAAACTGACCGCACCGAGGGAGAAAGTGCCTGAATGATACTGTGGATGAATGACACTAGACCAAAAACCGTTATAAACTGACCGCACCGAGGGAGAAAGTGCCTGAATGATACTGTGGATGAATGACACTAGACCAAAAACCGTTATAAACTGACTGCAGCAAGGAAGAAAGTGCCTGAATGGTACTGTGGATGAATGACACTAGACCAAAAACCGTTATAAACTGACCGCACCGAGGGAGAAAGTGCCTGAATGATACTGTCTACAGTGTAAACCCCTGTCCATATGTACAGTCCACATATCTGCTTTCAACTAACTTTTTTGTGTGTTTGTGTGTGTTGTGTGTAGAGGGTATTGATTTCTGGGTTTGGGCATCGGCTTGTTGCTTCGATTCCAATGAAGGACGGGTCCATTTTGCGGATTTTACTATAACCCTCGTCCGGTGTGTGAATGGATTATTTTTCCATGAAGAAATTGTTTTAACAGTCTATATAGAGCTGCTTGTTTTATTTGATAAATCTTTGCATTCGTTAAAACTACAACACATAGGTAAAACGTCAATTAATGACATGGGGTTTAAAATCCAGTCTTATCTTACACAAGACAGAGCAGCCAAGCAAAACGAACTTGCGTATATAGGTATTAGTTTAAGACATGCAATGCACGCATTACAGAACTTCCTGTGTGGGATTCAGTATGGATAAATTGCACCTGTTAAATCAAGTCGACTTCACATTTTGTCTGATATACTTATAAGCCCAAATATCAGAGTGACTAAGTGTTTCTTTAATGACGTGAGTTTCTGGTCAAAATAAAGTGCTTGGTAAAATAGGCCGGTAGAAAAAAAAATCAACATAAACGTATCCAACTTTCCTCAGTGTTTAAGCACTGCGATTGTTGATAATAGTAACATTAATGTAGAAACAGAGACTAAGGCTGAGTTTCTTTATGAAAGGCACCATAGATTGGCCAAAAAGAATACTTTTGTATAGAACCAAGAAGGGCTGTCGATCGGTGAGATTAGATAATACGTATGAACGTGTAGATACTTTACTTCTTTCGGTTTTTTCCTGACGGAGATTTTATGTGACATTCCAAGATAAATACATTTCAATTGTAGAGACGTATCCAATTTGTTAACAAAACGATTTTTCAGGCGAAGAACAATAGACATGTCTTTTACAATGATACGAATAATTCGAGACTTTTCTCCAACAGTTTAATACTGGAACATTTTATACCAATATCACCAAGACGACGGACTTAAGAAGCTTTTAAAAATACGAGTTCTTTTATACGTCTTATTGCTTAATCCATTCGGCATGCGATTTTTAACTATTATCGCATTGGTTTCTGTTAAATATGTGAAAAGTATCTTCTTCTTGGTAACTTTATCGACTGTTGCAGTTTTAAGATCTGACTCAAAAATGAAGAAGCCCATATTTGGAAAAGGCTTTATACTAATGGACTAATGGTGAATGTTTTTCCTTTTCTATTGTTCTTTTTTAATTCGGCACCGTGATACAAACGAAAATAAACCTGTACTTACTCGAATGACGGCTAATTGATAGCTAAAATGCCATACATATATTCATATATATTCCATAAATTAAACTGACATGGGTAGGTTTTTGAAAGCAATTATGGTAATACGAAGGCCGTTATAAGGCTTCTAAGAGCAAAGTACTTTTAGCATTATTCGCAGCGAACAAGGGAAAACGCCCAATTTTGAATCAACTGATCGCGCAAACTTTAGTTTTTTCCCCATCAACATGGGATTGCATTTTCCTGTAAGATATTGTTTTTCGACTTGTAATTTCTCGTACTGGTTGATAATAATTACTTTCTGCTCGTTCGAACGCTGTATACATATCACATTTGAAGCTAACATGGATTCGTGTTGGCAAGTGATGTAGAGGTTAAAACGCAATTTTCTAAAGATGTACCGCGTTGTATCAAAATACCAATATCACACTTCATGTTGTCTAATGTAAAATGAGACCAGCCGCTATATTAAAGGTCTGGAGAGGAGATACCTTTCAATTACTAATGAGTTCTTCATCTAGAAATCTGGTTTATTGCAAGCCCTTATTAGAAACGTCTTGACGTTTGTGGAAACGATGGGTTAAACACATCATTTTATGGGGATGAGTAAAATGTACAATTTGCATATGGGAATTTGCTAAAACATATTTTATTTGTTAGTAAAGCGTTTATGATTTTGTATGTAGTGACACATAGCTTCTACATAAAGGTTTGAAGTATACTTTTCCTCATTAACGTACACGAAGGATGGTAGATATGTGCCTCTGAAGAACGTAAATCTAAACGTAAAAGAAGATTTAGAGCTAAACACACATACAAGTATGCATCGCATTTCCTTAGATAAAATGATTTATCTTTATTTTTCTTTGAGACTTAAGCAATGAAGGTTGTACGATCATATAAAATTTTAATTTTGACGTACTGTTAAATAATGAATCTTTGTGAGAGAAAGGTCATAAATAAATTTCTGTTCTAGCATCTTAATACTTTGCCAAACAATCCGTCGGTTTGGTGTTTTCTTTATAGAATTATACAGGGACACGCCAAAGAATTGTCTAATGCACCGAGGGTTTAACCTTTAACCAAACGCCAAATCTTCAACTGTCCCGAATTAAAAGAGCTTGCAGACGACATTTCAAAATGTGATGAAATTGAGAAGCAATCTTCTTATAGGGCAGAAAACATTGTGGGGAAAATGAGAAATTGCTCGTTAAGAGCAATTTCTTCTTTTCCCTCAATGTTTTCCAGAGTCGTGAGCAACAACAAAATCGTCAAATGTCGTAATTGTTTGATAATGTGTTACGAATGTCGAGGTGAGGCTCATCGATCTTTACGACATTACAGTGATTAATGTATTCCTTACTCATAAACTTCCACGCGGCGGATATCTTCTTCCGCTTTTTGGGAAAAAAACATTTTATATCATCACTATCTTAACGAATTCCAATTATCTTAGCACGCAATTTCTATCTTTTTGCATTTTTTATTGCACGCGTTTCGGCGTGCAAATGATAATATGAACAGCATAGAAAACAAAACATAGTGAAAGCTTTATCAGTGTAAGGTCGTAAAATGCTCATTTTCGACAGATTTAAGCAGCAATAGATTGAGAGAGGGATATAAGAGCACACTCTATTCCCTTTGTATTTGGTACCTGTTCATTTCTAAGAATAAGCAATGGAACGGTGTCCGTATTTATGCTTTTTACAATTCCAGCGAGACATTTATGAAATGTGCTCCAACCAAATTGAATGATAATCACTAAAGATTTCCACGAAATGTCAAAGTTGCCTCCTGGATGGTAGTGCACGGTATTGGTGTTTTAACTCGTTGCAATTTATTCGTATACTTTCGTATATAGCATCTTTTTATACGTTGTCTACATGATCACCTGTGGATTGGATATCATGCAAAACGAAAACAATCTTGCCAATTTTTGTATTAATGCGCTACCTGAAAGCAAAATCAGACAACAAAAATGGCAAGAAAACATGTTTTTTCTCCGATAAAATGACAGAGACCATTGCGACTCGACAATCAATTGCTCATTAAGAACAATTCATCCTTTTGACACGGTGGTTCCCAATATCCCATGCAGAGGATGTAATGAAATGAGGTTTTATTGAGGTGCAAGGCTCACCTTACCGTTAGGCTTTTACAAATCGAATTCGCTAGGTCGTATGGCAGAACGATTTCAAAGTTATTAAAGTGCATATCTTGTCTCTTATTTGCGACAATATGCAAATGCGTATGCAGCGGGTAAAATTATATTATTAGCTATGATCTGATAGAAATGCGCTCATCGAACTGGCAAGACGTAATAGATACCTATGCTTTTCTGGGTGTCTCCGAAACTCTCTGCAAATTGAATTAGACGTCAGAAATATTACACAATGTCTCTCGCTAATGCATTTTACATGCGGTTGATTATGACAGTGTGTTTGTCATTTAAATGACCTGTTCATCATGCTTTTTTGCTCTCCCTAGAAACCATACCCTTTGTTCACTCTATCTCTGCTTAGCGAGCTTTCTTTTACGAGACGCTTCTTCAGAGTGACGCTAACCGTATGAGAGTACAGTCTAACTTGTGTTAAGCAGCCACCCTTTTAAGCAGCCAAACTGCCTTAAACAGCCACTACAGAAAGTCCCATTGTTAGATATACAGTGTACATCAATTCGTGTTAAGCAGCCAACCTGTCTTAAGCAGCCAATTGACTCTGTCCCATAGGCTGGCCTTTTAACACAAGTTTGACTGTACATCTCTTTGAAGCAAACTTTACTTTAAAGATGCTTGTTCCCAGAAGAGAAAATTCGGAAGACAAAACAAAATGTCGATAAAACAATACGGTGTTTGTTTTGTTGTTTGATATGCAAAAAAAGGTAACCACTGAAAGCATACTTTATTCAGAAAGTGTCAAGTTATCTTAGTATGTACAGTTTATATGTGGTATATCTCAAAAGCGATGTCACGTTTTTGGATTAAAATACATATATAAATCCGCTGTTAACACATTTTTTAGAATTGAAAACGATACACATTTGATTCCAATGCACTTTCCTAAGTGTGTATCATATAACATTACAGATGCTGTGCAGTTTTGAAGAAATTGATTTTAACTTCAAAGTCTCCTCACATCTGTGAACATTGCTAGATTGCATTGAGTTTCAAAGAATTCGTGCAAAATATTTCAATGTCAACACTATTTTTGAGCTTTTTGAGACTGTCAGGATTGAATTAATTCTTTCCTTTCTCAAAGAGGTTGGGATTTACAATAAATTGTGATTCCTTACACATTCTAAATATATATACATTTATCAATATCATTTTTTCATCACACACTATTTATTTCATATCACACATTCATTACAATCAACAATCATTAATTCTTTACAAATTTTCTGTCTACTTTTGTTCATTAATTACAAATTCTTATTTATTTTTTCTTTCAACAAATACATTTTAACCTGTTAATATTTTTAATATCCATTCATCCACATCATCATAATGCGCGCTAAATGACCTTAGCTGTCGATGCGCCTTAAAACACCATTCATTCATTCACATCTGTGAACAAACATATTTAAAAGTTCAAAAGAGTTAATTAAATTATTGATTCACGCGCAGTTTTCAACAATATTACACGTAAACCTAATTATGTTCCTTGCGTATTCTCACTTTCTAGTTAATACATCCCTTCGAAACCGCTGACGGTTTTTAAGTAATGTCACATTTGATCGGTTGTGAGAGACACATAAAACGTGTGGCAGTAAAACTCATTAGGCGTTGAAAAATACTTTCTGGATCATATGACTGATTAATAACCTCGTGACTCAATAGGTAGGCCTACCCTTCGGTATTGTTGACGGGTATTGTTGACGGAATTTCCCGAAATGTTCCGATTGTCCGTGACTATTATGAAAAGGATAAGTGCATTATTTCTTATGTCATTCACCCAAATCAATGTTATCTGCCGGCAAAAGATAATGTACTTTCATAAATGTAATTTAGAATTGGCAAGGGTGCTAAATATGGTTGCTAATTCGCTGATAACGTTCACAATTGACTGCGATATCCCGATGTAAGATCTGTTAATGACATAATTATGGAGCAATTGACTTTTACTCCTACGTATTAAACGATGTACTTTAAGCTCAAACCAACAATAAATAAAACGAATTTAAAACGGTTTAAGCTCAAACCAACAATAAATAAAACGAATTTAAAACGGAACAATTGTACCAGCCGAGTTACCACAACAAATGCATGTGATAAAAACGGAAATGCTAATTATCGGTAAATAAATGAGTTTACCTACAAATAACAAATGTATGTGATAAAAACGAAAATTGCTTTTTGACAGCAATTCCTTTTGTGACGTAATGATATATTATACAACCAAAAGCATGCATTTAAATACTAATGTATGAGGAAGTCACAAGTCACTTGCTACACCATAGAATGGATGTGTTAATGAGAAAGCAATGCTGGACCACTAAGAAAAGGATGGATGGAACAAGACCAGGCTATCAGACACCTTTAATTGAAAGCGCTTTGATAATGGTAGGCATTAACATTAACGGAAAAAGTATTTGAAGAAATTTTACTATAACAGACAAAATATGTTTAAATTTATTGAACTCATGAAATCAACAGATAGAAATACACTATTTAGAGTTGCAAAATACGCAAAGGAAGCCTTTTCACTCAGAAATTCAATTGTATAGTTGTTGTTGTTGTATTTTTTCTTTTGAATTCATCCTCATGATATGTAACTTTTTTCATACACCATGTGATATATTTGTTTTTTCATGCTATGTATGTATGATGATGAACTATGTACAAGTCGTGAAATAAAATCTGTTCTGTTCTTTATAAACATGAACATTTTAAATATTAAACCTATTGACATTTTTTCTAGGGAATAATGAACAAACTCGAGTTATTATGCCCCTAAGTAATTACCTGGAATGCTGAAAGGGTTGCATTGTTTCCTCTCATCAAACTATTCTCATATTGAAACATCAGATGTCCAGATAGGAGGTTCATTCCCCTAGCAACTTCTTTATTGCTTCTCTAAACCCCTATATGCAGTAATTGAAAAAAGAATAGATAGATAAAGACTGTGGGTAAAAGGCCCTTTTAAGCCTTACTATTTAGCTTAATGTTTCGTTAAAATTTTCTCAAGCGGTAACCAGAAAAACACCCAAATGATATTGTCTATACAAGCTTGTCATTTTCTTCTGAAAATATGTTATTGATGAAGTTAACATCTGTTGGAGCCTACAACATAACTAGCGATGTGTATCAAAGTTCTTGCAACCAATGTTTTGTATATTACTGCTTCCTTCCTCTTGGCACGCGTAGCCTACCATGATTAGCTTGTCTTTGTGGCGGTCGCTTTGTTTGATTGTAAATAAAAGGGCTGACAAGATATATTAATATACAAGAGTTTGTTGGCATTTTTCTATGGTATGGTTTACAATGTACAAACTTCACGCATACAAACTGGAAATTTGGGGAACACTCGGTAAATATACAGCAAACAGCAGACATAAAAGGTCACGTGTTTTGTCGCAGAGGCCCTGTTCAAGACACTTAGTTAGACGGGCTAATTCGAGCAAAGGAACTCTGTCGGGATTTTTCAGGGCCCAGGGCTACAATAAAAGAGCGATATAAAGCAGGGGGTTATGATAGGTTTCGCTAAAGCATATAACAAATTGAAAAGTTGCTGTTGACGAACAAAGAAAATGTGATTTGCTATAGTTTAGAACTATCGCATTTCAATTTCAAGTTACAAAACTTCATAACCATAAAAGGTTTATCGTAAAAAGAAGAAGAAGAAAAAAAAAACATCGACATGTATAATCTGCTTCTATAATCGTCTCGATAATTTATCGAATTTAAGATCATAATTCTCCGATTGCCACTCTAAGGCGCAGATAATTGGATGGTTGCCTAAAAGCCTTTTAATGATTTTGCTTAAATCACGCTATCATGCGTCAATTCTAAATGGAATACTTGTGGTTGTGTAAAAAAGTGTGCATCGGTATGCAACAATGTGCAACGAAACTGACAACTTGTAAATCATCTTAAGAGATGGAATTATTGTAAAGCAGTTTGAAAATAAAACCTGCAGATGGAGACTTTCCTTGAATTGCAATATGTTTTAAAATGATACAAGTTTATGATTCAAGTTTTGCATCGTGAAAGGGTGGCCGCTGAAGACAAAAATGACCTAAATAGAATGACCACATGTTACAGGCGGAAATTGTTCGTCTGAAAATGATGTCGCCCTGTAATTGTTGTTGTTGCCCATATGAGAGGAATGAGTTCGTCATTGCAACGTCTAGTAGTTTAGAACTTTTCACTAACACATGTATGAAATACTTTAAAACTATGATTTGATTCGGTTTAACTAGTTTTATAAAAGTAATTCATTAATTAATTAGCGACAGTTTGAACACACCACCCTAAATCACAACATAAGCTGCTCTTATTTATTTGACGTGGAACAGACTTGCCAATTATCGGGAAATCCCCGATTACCCAGAATGCAACGTGGGGAAGCCATGATTACTAGTCTACATGGGCCATTGATTCCTACCAGATCTTACCGGGTTTATCCAATGAAAAATGTATTTCTCAGGTCACGTAAATACCCGAGTAGTTACGATTGTCATTGACACTGGGCTTTGGTATGACCTGATATGGTCTCGAGTCGGAAACCTTCCAAGTGAAGCGTACATTCTATCTCTGCTCTCTATTGATTGTCCATTTGAAATGTTCTGGCAACTGCTTTATTGTTTATTTTGGGTTTAAAGTCGCGTCAATACGGCTTTACTGGATTTTTCTAGTGCTAGGAAGGGCTTTGCAGTATCTTTACCAAGGACACCCCACCTGGCCAATACGTTCAAGTTGAAAGTTTCTTTTTACTATCAGTAGACAATGTACACAAATTTTGACGGACTGCAGTACTAACTTGACGTGATCTTTTAGAACTATGACAGCACTAAATGGGTGGAACCTTTCCGAAACGCATATAAGGAATTGTTAACTAGACTTTGCCTCTATGGACAACAAAAAAGGCTGAGTGATTATTTGAAATACTTTTATTTTTGAAATTGATCAGCTAGACCAACCAGATAATTTTTCGCTGGCGAGGTATCAAAGTATGGAATTTTACTAGCTTGTTTTCCCCAGTTAAGCCGTAAAACATTTTGATACGAAGACGTTGTTCTGCAACCACAACTGTTATGTATTTTCTTTTCAAACTTTGATATTGATGAAAGAAAAAAATGCAACAGCAAAACCTCTATAATGGTCGTTTGCTAACTTTTGCCAGCCAATTTGGCTCTCTGTTTAGAGGTGAATCTCAAAGCAAAAACAATGTTAGACGAAACTTATAAATATTAGTCTTTTGGAATATTCGCCATATTGTCTAGAATTTGGCCTTGGGAAAATAGACCGTAGCCAAATCTGTGCATTTCGATGGCTTAAAGTATCTAATTCTTCCAGAAATAGAGCGACTAAAATGGCTTTTCCGAATGCACTTTAGACTGCACGAAGACTTAATATCGTTTGATGAGCTTTTTAAGTTTAAACTTAGGAATTATACCTAGCCACTTCACACAGTATATGTTGCATGTGAAAAGGTTTTATGCAAATAATTCATCATATGGGTGTGGATCGAAAATGTACTTTTTCTCAAGACGGGATAATCTGAATGGACAGCAAGCTACTTCTAAACTTGATGATTTCGATTTTGAAACCAGTTCTTAGCGTAATTACGATTCGCTTTTTATTCTGATGCTTGCAAGCATAACAAGTGATCGCACTGAATGTGGACTAATACAACATCGCAAGCTTGACCCGCTCCTCAAAGGAATCGAAGCCATGTTCAACCTCTGACTACTGCCCTCGAAATAGAAAAATTCAAGACACAACTCGAGAAATGAGTTATTACTCATGCAAAACTGCAATAACGCTTGGTTTTATGAGATTATTTTTTAGATTCAAACGAATAAGATCGGAAGGCAATGGCTACAGAAGTGTACTTTAGCTCGTGAGATGTGAACATTCCCTAGAAGATTTGACTATGAGGTGGACTAAGTTGCTCTGTTATGTTATTAATTAATTTGACTCAATCGTTATTGACCAATAAGGCGCCAATACTTGATGCTGGCTTATTCATCTATAAACGGATCATACGAGAGAAAAGAGGAGCTTTCATTTTGTTCATGGTAGAATGACCATAATCTGCCATTTTAGAACTCGTTTTTCCGTTGGAATACTTCGGTCGTTCTCGGTATGCATCGGTAGGGGACGGAACTATTCGCATTAAACCGAATAGTTCCGGCGCCGACCGATGTATACCGAGAACGATCGAAAACCGACGGAAGAATGACTTTCAAACTGACGGATTGTTGGCATTCTACATTAAGCTTGTTTAAAAATTGCGCAACAACGAGTTTCCCTTCTATACTCGTATGTGCATGTAATCCACGTCTTTCAGTATAAACTAGACTCCCAGTCTACAAATGCGCTCAAACATGACATATTTCGACACATCATTGGCCTGCCTTATCTATTTCAAACCTTTACCCGATATAGGAAATGAATACTTGAAACTGAAAGAGTGACAAATGGGATTTATTTTGCATAGAAAGACAAAACGATGTTGTTTCATGTTAGCTAGTAACCATTGCGACATAGGTGAAGGTGGTTTGTTTTGATCAATGTATCATATTGTGACATTTGTTTCTTATGCCGCTTGTCGTATAATAGTGTAAATGAATCAATATGAAGCTATAGGGAAGAAAGTATTAAAATGTTTCTCAATTCAAAAACAGCTTGTCAAATTGCCATCTTCGATGACGTGATATAGTTAAATTTCCCTTGCAAGCTAACGTGTCATACGAAATGCAATCTAAGTCCGAATTACACAATGTGATAAAGGCCGGTAGAGTGTTTTAAATATTTTCTTTCGACGGATTACTTTGGTCGTTCTCGGTAAACATCGGTCAGTGTCGGAATAATTCGCTTAACACCGGATAGTTCCGGCCCCGTCCGATGTATTCCGTGAAATACCGAAGTAATCCGACGAAAGAAAGAGTTTCAAAATGGCGGATTATGGGTGTTCTTCCTTAAGCCAAGTGGTCCATCCATGCGGTGGTCTAAATGCAAGAGTACATAACTTTAAAGCATAAGGCCCATATTTGCCGTTCGTTCTACACATATTCAATGGTAGATTAAAAAGAGACATCCTCAATCCAGAATGAGCCAAGAATAGATATAAACCTGAAATAGTGATTTTTATAAGAAAAAAAACCCAGCAACAACACGTTTTTTGTCGAATCATCATCTTTCAAAGTTTCTTAGTCCTACGTCTTCAGAAAAGAAATCAGGGTATACATTTTTATACTGAAATAGTGTGTAATGATATTTTCTCCAGGTAATTATGCTCTTTCTTCGAAGCAACTCATTGCCTTTTCCCATGAGCCCTTGTGTTAGAATCATGCATCCACTCATTAGACGGTGTAAGTGTCTTCGCCCCCAGTTGTCACGCACAAACATGGGACCAACTGATATATGCCTTTATCCAGAAATGACGAAATTTTTAGGAAACTGGTACAGTCAACATCTGAAAATAGTTGTTTCGTATAGTTACGTAAACAGGTAAATTGTTCCCATATGCTGTTTTAAATTTATCAAACAATAGCTTCTTTCCCAAGATAGTTTGGTTCTTTATTCCGTGTATACACGGAATTTATCTCCCGCCTACAAGCTCTTAGACCTACGCACATATATAATGTGCTATAGAAACGAAAATTTCATAACAGTTAACACCTGAAAAAAGGTGTATCGTATAGTGTCGTGAAAAGAGAAATTGTTCCCATATGCTGTTTTGAATTTCCAATATAGCTCTTTTACATTTTAATTGAACATATATAAACAATCTGTGTCCGCAGGCTCTTAGGCCTACACATATGTAATGTGTTATAGAAACTGTTTCTTTGAAGTAACGTGTCCAAACACTAAAACTGCATAAAGCACCACATCGATATTTGGTATACATGGATATGTGCTAGTAAGAAACAACAGGTCAAAGCGATACAAATCAAAGGCTACGCCATCAGACTAACAGTGCGTATTTTCGTGTTCTGGCAACGCCACATGTAATGCCACATGTGATTTTACGCGTCAATTCGCTGCAGATTGATTCATTGACATACGATGGTGCTCCGCTGGCAGACTGGTTGACTCTTTTATCCCGTAGGGTCGTTATCTAGATACAGTAAAAAATCTTTTCTGAGATACTCTCTCTCTCTCTCCCTCTCTCTCTCTCTCTCTCTCTCTCTCTCTCTCTTTCTCTCTCTCTCTTTTTTTTTTCTCTTTCTCTCTCTCTCTCTTTCTCTCTCTCCTCATCTCCCTCTCCCTCCCTCTCCCTCCCTCTCAATCCCTCCCGCCCTCTTTCTCTCTCTTTCTCATTCATTCTCTCGCATGCATCTAATTGTATACAGCAATAACTTGTGTGTTTTTCGCATTGTATATAAAATCTGGCTGGGAGAGAAAATTAGCCGTACCACGTGGAATTCTATACTAGTAATGCTGGCTAAAGAAACCGAAGACACGTGTTTAAATATTCAGAGATAGCGAGCAATGTTTCATTCGATTATAGAATTATAGAACCATTATATACAGAACCACCTATAATATTTACAAAACATTACCCATGTGTGATTATCCCTTGAAGTCCCGACTGAGGTTTCTAATAAGTATTGAAGTTTATCAAGATTAGATCACGGGTTATAATTAATTGTGCTGACATAAGGGTTTTCACATTACAATTTCAATTACCAGTATAGATTTAACGAAACATGCAAAGCCATCGTTAATTTCATATTACCTTGTATTACCGCACCTACTGCAGAGGGCTTGAGAATCCAATACTTAACACTTATAGTGCTGGAACCGACTTCATGCTTTTGCAAACAGATTGGAGCCATGCCAGCCGCAAAGTAAATGTATAATCTCGCGCCCATTTGTGGGCTTTGTCCGGTTGTTTTTACCGCGCCTAGCAGGGATCGAACCTTTGTTACAATACATAATTATCGAATACTGACTTTTATTTATATCATCAGATTCTTATGTGGGATGGCTCGTCGATTTTTTGATAGGCAAAGTATGCTTTGTCTTGAAATAATAAACCCAAATAAGTTTGTTTTATGGCTGTATGTTCTTCTTTCGAAACAAAGAGATCATTCAAGAAGTATCTTTGTCTAAATCAGCATTCTTACGATCCGTGCTTTGACGATAAGACAGGAAAATCTAATTGCAGTTATAATGAATGGTAACGATGGAGACAAAAACCTTCAATAGGCTTAGCTTCCGAACATGTTAAATCTAATTTGGTGCATGGACTGTGCATTTTACAGAGAGACTCTCTGCGCAATGTCACACTCAATTTTAGCATGTGAAGATTTGAATTCAAAATAATTCTAAAGAACATTCTATATTAAGATCTATGTACATTGATGATTCGAAATGTGAGCACACGGGAAACTAATTTTCCCGCACTTTTAAAGCTGATTTTGAAAGTACACATATAATAGTACTGACATACGACTATACTTATCTTAACCCATTACCAAACAATAGTGACATTTGACCAGTTTGTTGCAGACGACTCTGGAAAACATAGTGGGAAAAGGAGAAATTGCTCTTAACGAGCAATTTCTCCTTTTCCCACAATGTTTTCGGCAAATTTAGACGATTATTTTCAATTTTATCACATTTTCAAATGTCGTCTGCAAACTCTTTCTATTTGGGACAGTCAGAAATATGGCGTTTGGTCAAGAGTGAAAGATTAAGGCTGCTAATTTAGTGCTGTATTTTACTTACAGACTTGTTGATATCGAAAACTCTTTGGTAAATATTTTATAAGCAAAGTATTATAACGAAAATGCACAGACATGAACGTTCACAATGTCATTTCGGAGTTGACATATCGATTAAGACCATTCGATAGTTTGTCTCTACAAATCCTTTTTGCCTGCACCTTTGGATATAATTGGATGTTAATGTTTTCAACTCAACACGTTGATTTCTCTACGAAAATGGCTTCACAGTAAAGTCATGCAATCTCTCTATGGGATTTTTTTTAAAGATATGATCAAGGGTTTTTTGTTCATTAAGCTATGGGGTCTTACACCGTGTTATAAGTAATTCGCTTATATCATTAACTTACATACGCTGACTGGGTAGGTTTACATTGCTGAATCACACCCATGATGGTGGAAACGCCGCATTAATTGGTGTCAGTCCCAAGTAGGCCTATCCATCGCTCCATCACCGCATATTTTCTTTTTATTCTAGTAGTTCCATTGCCGGAACAGCATAGTGGCGTAGAAACTGATTTAGGAGATATTTCACTGTCCAGTGGTCACTTTGAGATGTCATTAAAGTACAAGAAAGAATATTGGAAGAATTGTTCAAGTAGAAATTGACACATATTGACGAATGTCCTCCTTACTACTGATAGTACGCTGCATTTGATTTGAGACCCGAGATCAATGTGGCGCGAAAGTTACCCAATCAAGCTGTAAAAAGGAAATAACATGATGCGATCGAGCATGATAACGTTCCCCTATGTCAATGTAATTATTTGAACTTAATACATGAAAATGGGCTCCTAGTTAGTGCGATATGTTTCTTGTTGATGCGATGTGTTTCTTGTTGATAAGATGCGTTTTGTTAGTGGGATGTATTTTTTGCTAGTGCGATGTGTTCTTTATAAGTGTGTTGTGTTTCTTGCTAGTGCGATGTGTTCTTTATTAGTGCTATATGTTTCTTGTTGATGCGATGTGTTTCTTGTTGATGCGATGCGTTTTGTAAGTGGGGTGTGTTTTTTGCAAGTGTGATGTGTTTCTTTTTAGTGTGATGTGTTTTTTGTTTGTTCAATGTTTCTTGTTAGTGTGATGTGTTTCTTGATAGTACTTTTTTTTAGTGCGATTTGTTTCTTATAAGTGCGATGTGTTTCTTGCTAGTGCGATGTGTTCCTTATTAGTGTGATGTGTTTTTGTAAGTGGGATGTGTTTCTGGTTTGTTCAATGTTTCTTGTTAGTGGGATGTGTTTTTTGATAGTACACTGTTTTTAGTGCGATGTATTTCTTATGAGTGCGATGTGTTTCTTGTTTCAGCGATTTGTATTGTTATTCTTCTTGTAAGTGGGATTTGTTTCTTATTAGTGTGGTGTGTTTCCTTTTAGTGCACTGCGTTTTGTTAGAGCAATATTTCCGATTAGTGTGATGCGTTTTGTTAGTGTAACATTTCTTGTTTGTGCGAAATGTTTCTTGTTGATGTGATGTGTTTTGTTAGTGCGGTGTGTTTCTTGTAAATGCGATGTGTTTCTCATAAGTGTGATGCGTTTTGTTAGGACTTCTTGTTAGTGTGACGTGTTTCTTGTTAGTTTGCGATCGAGGACAATGGGTGTGGCTTGGTGAGGCTTGGTGTGGCTGGGTGAGGCCTTTAGCACAGGTTTCAAATTCTTGATACGGTTAGATTGTGTTTATCTAATTAACTTCATGCCCTTTATGAAACAGTGAAATATAATACCCATAAATGTGTTGGAGATCCTTTTTTAAAAGGTCTTCTTCTGTATATGTATTTGAAAACTCAGTCCAAAGTACATGTTCTGAGGTAAGGGTAATTAAGTAGCGACTTTATTCGTCTGGGAGTATCCATAATGCGCTTTAAGTCGAACTTTATAACGGGCAACTGTAGAGAAAAGAAGTCCATTAAATCAGCCTTTTTCGCCTTTCACAACATTTTTCCGTCCGATGCTGTATTCCTGATAATGCACTTCTTAAGCATTATCGCCTGGCTTTAAGTTGGCTTGAATTTGTTATATTTGCCTGGGCGATGATGTATCGTTTGATATAGAATGGTTAATAAGCAATAACCAGGATACGTCAGTGTTCACAGAGAGCGGAAGTAGATGATCTATCAATGGCGTCAAAAGCCTTTTCTAGAAAGTAGTTCCATAAATAATGGGCATCGTTGTAAATCTGTAAAAGTTGGCATAAACAACGGATTTATTTCATCATTTCCAGGCATAAATATCGAGTATCACAGTCAATGCATCTATGATTTATCGTTTGTGGAGGGTGTTAAATCAGCAATAGACAAAATTGTTTTGTTTTTTTCGCAACCTAACTACTTATTAGATAATGACACACTTGATGAAACACATGAAACATACGAAAAAGGAAGAATTTGCTCGTAAATGTTAAACAATTAGCACAGTAAACTCTCGAAACTCCTCTTAAAAGGACTTTCTGACGGAATTAGATTTTAAGTTTATAGAATCGATAATCTTCGGTTTTCAGAAACTGACATCACGTATACCGCTGTTTTCACTTGTTGTCAGCAAGGTGCGCGAGAAGGAATTTCTGAATTTATTTATAAATCGGCTTTCCCAAAGAAGCGCTTATAGGCGCAAATGCTAACTTCACATTATCTAACAAAATGACCTGATTTCAGCAGCTTAGAATTAAAGAAACTGAAAATGGTCTTTTGTTAGTGACATTGATTTGTAAATATCAAATTTGACATGTTTATTACTCCTAGACCACACATCTCAGAGTAAGTCCCTTGTAAGCGATGGTTGATTCATATATGTGTCGTATAGAACATGTTACTTAAAAACGACGGAAAGACGTTAACACCAAGGTTGGCGTTTGTCTTTCCAGGCACGTCATATCCAACCCAATTGTCGGGGAACCACGCTGCGAGAACAGGTAACTTCCGTACGCAGAGAGCGATACCGGGATATGGCGGTACTTAATCCTGTACCCAAAACACTCTATTCAGACGTATCTACTGCAAAATTCTAAAGAAACCACTATGACAAAGGATTAATTGCTCCTGGTGAGCAATTTATCCTTTTGTCACAGTGGTTTGTACCCAAATCGTGAAAGAAAATTTATGTTTCTTGCCAATTTTTGTAGAGCTTTCGATTTGAGCCAGTCACGTATTTCCGTATGAGGAAAAGCATTGCGTTTCCGCTTCCCCATTCCCAAGACGATTCTAGCATAATTAAGTGTCAGTCCAGAAAACGAAATTAGGAAACACAATGGAATAAATATTATTTGATTACGAAAGGTCAAAACAACAACAATAACAAAAGCAACAGTGTCTTTTCATTTCATAGAAATGGTTGAACTACTTAGTAAACGTTTACATTTTCTATTTACTGATTTGTCTACAGAAATCATTTCGTTTAGAACGTGATGGGAAAATTGTTCATAAGGGAACGCACGCAAGGCAACAAAAAAACGGTAACAGTGTCTATTTATTACAGTGAAATGGATTGACTGCTTAGTAAATGGTTGACCATCACTTATAAGCCAGTTAAGCTGTAGGTTCTTTTTTCATCAATCATAAGCTAGGTATCGCATTTAACTGATATACTGTTGATGCGATGTAATACCATAACACACTTACGAACAAACAAACAAAATTGATTTGTCGGAATATAAAACTAAAGATCCCTTGTTTAACCCTTTCCCAAAAAATAACCACATTTGACGACTTTGTTGCAGACGACTTTAGAAAACATTGTGTGAAAAGGAGAGTTGTTCGTTACGAGCAATTTTTCCTTTTCCCACAAGGTTTTCTGCTCTTTCTGAAGAATATTGTTCAATTTCATCACATTATAAAATGTCGTCTGCAAACTCTTTCAATTTGGAAGAGTCAAAAATTTGTTGTTTTGGAAAGGGTTAAGACTGTTTATATGTGTTACAGATTTAAACAATAAAACGCGCTATAAAAGCCAGAAGTGTTACCTATCAGAATGACAATTATTTAACCACAATACTGAAAACATTGAGGTAAAAGGTCTTGTCAATCATAAATGGTGATAGGAAATGTCTAGTATGCAATTTAAATGTAATTGTAAACGATTTTCACTTTCTACTCGTATGTCCTTTTTATAGAGATATCAGAAGATTGTATTTGCCAAAATATTATTATGCTTAGCCAAATATACAAAAATTCATATGTTTAATGTAATCAAATTCTAAGAAAACAGTTTTAAACGTTAGTAAATTCTTAGATTACGCTAATAGTAGACGCAATAATTATATCAAGTATTCTGGCATTTAGTTTTACATTTACATTCATCTTTCTTTTGTATTCTGTGATTCTTTTTCATCACAAAATCACATTTTTCTCATTTGTATGTTTATATTGCCATGTTTATGCATTTTTATGCATTTCTATGCATTTGTATGTTGCATTCATGTTTGACAACAAACTATGTTCAGTTTATATGTCAATAAACTATTTGAAACTTTTGAACATAAAGTCTGATTTTGTCAAAAAGTCTTCAAGTGTTATGACCTGTATTGGGGTTTCATTCGTCTCTATCCGAGACAGAAATTAATCAAGAAAGGAAAGAAATAACAACAACCGGTTTATCAAAAATGACACCGTCTGCTCACTTCATTAAGTAACCTGATTTTAAAAGGGAAAAAAACACATTCCTATGCATAAGATATATTCATTGAATTTCAAAATCCAACACTGCATTTTTAAAACATCAATTCGAAGCGTTTTCCCTCGTCAACCTTGTCGAGAAATCCGACCCAAGAAATCTCTGATATGTCTTAAATTTACATCAAAAGCGGTGATGTACGTGACATCGGGAAGAAACATGGATTTGCTCTTTGGGCACTTTCAGACTCTCGTAACATTTATCACATTACTGCCCGCATTACGCATGTATTCAGCAAAACATCAGAACGATAGGCAAAGTTGGTGTATAAAATCCGGCCTAGATTACTTTTAAGAGATGCGTTCTCTAAACCTTATAGTGCTGGAACCGACTTCATGCTTATGCAAACAGGTAAGATCAAGGCCAGCCGCCAAGTAAATCGGCGGCTGGCCTGTGATCTAGCCTGTTTGCTACTCAGCGTATCTTCCTTCATCAAAATTAAGCAGAAATCTTAGGCTTTGGAGAGCAGACGACACCAAAATTTTTCTCATTTACTAGTATTATGAATAGTATTAGGAATATATGAATTATGAGACGTAAACTTACTTAATAGTTACCCAGCATTCTTAGGGCTGACCGAATCTTCGAAAATGCTTTAAAAGAGGGGAAATGAATGGGAAAATAGCCAAATCAGCATAATCTCTGAGACTTGTGATTTAGCTCTTTCATCCGTCTTCTTTCTCCCTTTGAATCTAAGAAAATGGTGTTTTGCAGTTTGCGCTAGATACATTAACGCAAGTACACCAGTGTGAAATAAAGAGGAAATTATACGGACCAGCGGACATGGCGCAAACGTTAGTTTTACAATTTGTTTGAATGATTTTAAACTACAGGAGACATACCATTTATCCTTTGTTTTCACAAATTACATTCGAAATGAAAGGCTATTTGTGGAGATAATGGCATACCGGCTTTAACGTGTTGTTGATTTGTTGGATCGGTTGTTACCGATTAACGGCAGTTTGCCATCTGATTTTTTTATTATTTTGAAATAAGGAATGTTTCTAGTGTTAGGGCGTTATGCAGATCATTGAGACGATCCTACTGACATTACATCAATGGAGCATAAAAAAACTACCAAAACAATTTGCATGAAATCATTATTGGGGCATGCCTGAATAATTGAAGCACGCAATTAACAAACCTCGATCTCTAATTGCCAAAATCGCAGGGCATCAGCACAGTTATACATGGCTACTCATTTTAACTCGCATGCATGTGATGTTTTAAGGAACTCAAATGAAAACAGAAATTGCTTGAAAAAAAATTCGTTCACAATTTCAGAAATGATCAATATGTATTTTTCTGTTTTAAAGTGTCTTCTGCTAATGATATGAACTACCTGAGACAAAAACGATAATCATGGGTAGTGTATAAAATAAAAGTACATTATTGTCATATGGACGCTTCCAATGACGTGTTACCTTGCAATATTGCTTAACCAAATGTTAAAGTAAGAGGAAATGCTTTCTTGAAGTAAAGAAAATTTAGTGTAATATGTTTAGTTTAACGCTAAGCTGGTCCCCCGTCGAAAGTCGTCATTGTTCTTGTTTCGAAATGCGGGCCGGGTACCAAGATACCTCAAAAGGAATTAACACAGTTCGCTTAGTCTGAATGGCCCAGACGTAGATATTTCATTCTACATGTAACACAGAGTTACGGCTTGTGTCATCCGAGTAACAGATCGCTGCATCTTCTATGGAACACGTTTGAAACCACAGTTCCACAAGGTGAAATAACTTGAACTTGAAACAAACAATCTATCATTTCGCTCTATAATTTCTACCTAAGAATCACTTGTTATTTCACACATTTCATAATTTTTGTCTGATTCTCCGTTCAATTTGCAACAGAATCAGATCCCTTATTAAGGAATGGATAGGCAATACTTTTCGAAAGACCTCGGTCTAAGCCATGATCTAGAATGGAGAGATCATAGTGGGCGATTCTCCCCGGAAATGCAATTTAGACAAAAAATATCTCATCATCATTCAAACTGCGTTGATAATCCACGCTGATTGATTACTCAAGGGTGAAGGTTATTTTCAGCATCATATCTGATATTCCGAGGGCATTTCACGCGAAACCGAGGCTGATTCAAACAATAATCAAATCCGCGTTTAATCCTTATAGTCCTGGAACCGACTTTATGCTTATGCAAACGGGTTAGATCCAGGAAAGTAAATTGGCGGCTGGCCTGTGATCTAACTAACCTGTTTGCTACTCGAAGTATCTTTCTACATCATAATTAAGCAGATATTTAAGGTTAAAACAAAACAAAAAGGGGTCGTGAGGAGCGGGAAATTATTGAAACTTTCATCCTTGGAGGATGCTTTTATATAAATTATATCCTATATGAATCAAATGGCTACAAGCCACAAAGCGCTAGACGTACTTTGATTCCCAGAATTAATCGTCATTTGCCTTTGGCAATGAATTGAGACAGTCGCCAGGGGATGACATTGTCATATGAATCGCAATAAATCCCTGATGCAATGGTACTATCAATACTTTGATTTCTAATAAGACTCTCCTTTGCTGAAGGTACGAAGATGAGATTGTTGCCAATGGAGGAAAGCATTTATTCTTTCGAACGATTGAAATTTTAACCCTATGTGAAGCATATGTCATACAGTGCATTTATGCTGTAGTTAGATTATAATCTCTCCACATGAAGGCTGCGAAAATGAGTCTCTTGTCTCTTGATATACCCAAAACAAAGACAGACTTGCCATAATGGTTTTCCTGCATGATACGCTGAATGATTGGGTAGCATTATAAATGGAAAGAACATGTAAATATAAGTCCGTGTACCACTGAAATAGTATTGCAAACATCGTTAACGAGTCAACAAAAAAGTAAGCTAACGGGGCGTTAAACATGATGTAAGCTTGCATTGTTATTTTCATGGTACCAACCAGAGCGTAGCTGTAAACCACCAAGATATTTCCTCCTTTTCATATTTTCGTTTGAACGAAAATTAACAGCAACACGGTTTTTGTCAAATCATTATATTTCAACGTTTTGAGCGTCATCAGGATAATGAATTTAAATATAAACTCTTTCATTTCTATATTAAATAACGGAGATACGCCCTTTTTGTTTTGGGCAAGACCATAACACCCACTGTACCGTACCGTGCCGTGCGCCTTTTTGTCTTATTAACCCTTATAAATCAGGAACCGACTTCGTACTTATGCAAACAGGTTAGATCCAGGCCAGCTGCCAAGTATATTGGCGGCTGGCCTGTAATCTAACCTGTTTGCTTCTCCGAGTATCTTTCCCCATCAAAATTAAGCCGATATTTAAGGTTTAGGAAAGCAGACGAAACAAGAATCATTTTTCTAAAAACGATTACCTAGCATTCTAAGGGTTAATAGACCGAAGTATTCCCGCAAGATGGTCATACACATATTACTAAGCGAGGGTCCGGAAAATACATTTATCGGCCATCGTCAACGATAATAGGATTAGCGCCCATAAATGGAAGATCTATGTACGGTGGACGATCATTTTGCCAGCCGAGTCTTGGATTAAAAAGCAAAACGACTGGCTTTGTCTATATCATTAGCCGTTCTCCAATGTTGGAAAGTGTGAATGATCCAAATTCAAAGCAATTCAGCCGACGACGAAATAAAGCGTAAATGATATCTAAAAAAGTCATGATATTGGACGGAAAAGACACCATTCTGACTAAGACAAATACATGATTTGCTACTTGGATGAATTTATGACGTTGCCACAGTGGTTCCATTCGCCATCCGTTGCCGATGTGCCAAAACTGCGTATTGTAGGAGTAATGTGTTTAAAATAGTTGACAATTCGTCACCCTGGGGCCTCATACAGAGATATTACATCTCCAGTTCCTTAATACCTCGCGAAGACATAACGCTTCGAAAGCCTTCCTCAAACAATGTCACAAAAGTTTAAGTTGTTCGCTTGCCAGAATTTGCCGAATAGTTTCGAGTGTCTCTGATGAACAAGTTGTGGTGACTGCAAGAGTTTATACCTGCCTACCGTTGTTATGCATAATATATGCTATCAAATAACGATTGAATTAGGTTTTTTTCATATACCTTCTCCCATAAACAAATCACTCCAATATTGTTCCCCAATATGAAATATTTTTCTTACTCTTATACCATCTGTACTTTTTCAGTACAGGAATTTAACTACACACAATATTTACTACAAAGTTGTCAAATATCAGCATGTATATTATAAAGCATACCTGTGTGAAATACAGTTCATGTTGTCTCAAGAAAAAGCCAACGTGTTGTTAAATCTGGCCTCATGCTCTATTCAAGTACAACCTCTACCGATTACATGTTTTCTATTGCCTTGTCATTGTTAATTGTTAATTAGCGCCTCTTAATGAAAGGATGATGATAAATGGATTATACAAAAAAGAAATGTTTAATTATTGATATCTCAAAGTGTGCGTGGTCGTTTCTAATTTTCTACAGATCCCTGTCTTCTTCGAAAATTTAATTCAGAGAAAAGTAAAGTGTTTTGCAACAGCTTTGTGTGAACCATTCTAAACTCAGTGGGGGCGGAGGTAACGACCTTGAACTTGAAGGTTAGATACGACATTTCTAGAACCACAGCTTACATGGGACCTTGGTGAGGAAATCTATGCGATCAATTACTCGATTCGGTCAAATCACATTTACAATTAGCTTGAAATTAGAACAGCTAAAACCATTGAAATTGACTTTGAGTTTGGGTACACCAAATGTGTTATGATGACAGTCCCAGTGATTCTAGTTAGTAAACAGGGTTACCGCCCATTTTCACTCAGTACTTATGCACATAGTAGGCCGAGTGAAGAGAGAGAGAGTATGAAAGATATCTCGGGTTTTATACAGATAAAGACGAACCGCCTAAATTCGAATGTTTCAGATAATCATTTCCATACGATTTTTCCTCGTTCCGTGGATTACAAAATAAATAGAATTTCCATGACGTCGGCCATAATCAAATTCCAGCAAACTCAAAACGGATATGGCGGGAATTCCTGCGAATTCCGTGGATTAAACTAGATGACCCATAATTCCCCGGAAAGTTCCGGTAATCCGAATTCCGGTATTGGATTAATCAAAATTATTCTGTGATCTATTATTACTTTCGCCACGCAACAATATTTGAATTTGGGAGTTTTACACACATTAAGTACATTGACGATCCTTTGACAAGACAAGATTTCCCCGCCATATAGGCCTACTGGTTAATTTTCCACAACACCTTTAATTGAGATACTAAAAATATTAATGAAACGGTTTAAAACAAATGGAAATAAAACAAATCCCTATGATTTATTTATCTGTGCATTCTCAATTCATAAAATATTCGTCATGGTTTGGAGATGACGAATGATTGTTTCACAAAGCTTTCTTGGATTAAAGAATCTACTTTAAGATCTGCTCGCGAAGAGATTATAGAATACTATAATCACCAAACTATCTTGCACACGTAGAAGAATCTGCTTCAAAATATAATCGCGGAGCTTGATTTTTTCGTTCGAACCTAGACGAAACAAGACCGAAATTATAGCCTCTAATCAATTCTTCCAAGTTTGCATTGTCTTATATATCATAATCGGAGCAACAGCAGATCTGAAAAAAGATATTACAAGCAATAAATGTTTTTATGAAATATATCAAATTCGTAGCAACAGCAGATGATGAAAAGATAATACAAAACAATAAATTGCAAATATGATAATTGATAGACGTCATTTGGATAAAGATATAAATTGCCAATTAAGAGCAATCATACTTTTTTTTCTTCTTAAATATATATATACATCTGCTGCAAGTGCTGTGGGTTTATTCCCCTGTGTCCCAAATGTTGAACTACTGTATAATTCTTTATCCCATAAAACAAGTTTTTGACATACAGTCTAACTTGTGTTAAGCAACCATACTTTTAAGCAGTCAACCTGCCTTAAACAACCACGACAGAAAGTCCCATTGTTAGATTTATAGTGTACATCAATTTGTTTCAAGCAGCCAACCTGTCTTAAACAGCCAATTTACTTTGTAAAGAGGCTGGCCTCTTAACACAAGTTTGACTGTACCTGAAACGGATGACTGAAGAAACCACCGTGACTAAATGAGAAATTTCTTGTGACAAGCAATTTCTCATTTAGTCACAATGGTTTCTACCCAATATTGTTGTAAAGAACATTTTCTTCGTGCCTTTTTGTCGTATGCTGTAGATTTTGATTAGGACTAATCGCCAATTATCAATCTGGCTATTATCATGCATTACCCTGATCCTTACACTCTCGTGAAGCATTAAGAATTAATCGTTTTATTTACCTGAATGCTTCAGAGCTAGATCACGTGATAGTAAGTTCTTATTCGTTGGTGCTCAGTAAGAATGGTTACTTTTGGGGAGGGGCAAAGGGTATTGCACTTGACATTAGGAAAGAGTGCAAACTGAACCAGGGCCTTTTTTCCTTGAATGGGGCATTGGTTTGCTATTTGTACCTTTGTGATACCTTTGCGGTGATGTGAAACTTGGTAAGAACCCTGATAGACGTGTCATTCTCCCCGAAATCTTCTCTATAAAGTGTTTTTGAAAGTTTTATCACTGAAATTGATAAATTGGGAAACCCAAAAGCCTGTATGACTTTGATATTTTGGAAAACTTAATGATTATACAGAAATTTCAAATCAGGAATAACTGTGAGCCTTTTGTATGTCCCTGTTATATAACGCGAAAAAGACCGGTGATAGTTAATCAATTGTAGCACAGTACAACGAAGAGCTCTATCAAAAATAAACATTCTAATTAACAAGAGTGGGTCACTCACATTATTTACAGCTTAAAACGCAAGCAACAAATCATTTAAAATGCGAAAAATTATAATTAATGTACATGTTTTGTTTCGAACTCGTTAAATGTCATGTATGATGGATTTCTGTGACTTTTTTTTATGGTTTAAGCCCTTCAAAAATACTATTTTTATCATGAAGATTATGGATTTGCACAATTACATTGCCTTCGCAAACTTGAAATATCGCTTTATATGATTATGCAATACATTTACTTTTATAACAGGAATGTGTGTCACGATAGACAATTGGTGCGAAACAATATTATGTAACGTGTAAACCGACAACCAGTATGTTTGTCACGTGACCCACACGTAACCAGAGGAAACTATGTAAACTTTAATTAATAATTTGAGCTGTAGTGTTTACTATATTCTTCTCATCGATAATGTTATTTAATACAATTTTGTAGAATAATGGCAGAAAAAGAGGAGCTTGCATCCGCCGAGGACGTTGTAAATGAAAATAGCTGTGATTCGTCTATAGAAGGACAGGAAGAAATTTTCACTTTCGGTTTCGATATCAAATCCGAGAAAAGCGACTTAGTTCTAACAGTTGAAAAACGACCGCTCTATGTGAAGCGTGCTGATCTAGAATATGTATCGCCCGTATTCGAAAGCCTGTTTGAAAGCAAACTTAAGGGACAGACGACAAACGAACTAACGGTCGATGGAGAGAACTACAATGACTTTGTCGAGTTTTTGGCGTGCATTCAGCCACGGGCAAAACGTAAGGTATCCAAGGAGAACGTGTTTAGAATGCTGTCACTGGCTGATAAGTACCAGGTTGAGGACTTGAAGGGTAGGTGCGAACATTACCTTGGGGTAATGTTGTTTGAAAACAAGCCTTTAGAAGAAGAACTTATGCTGAAAGTTATCAATTGTGCATATGTGTTTGACCTCGATGGGTTAAAGACGTTGTGTCAGGAAAAAGTATCGAAATTGTCTATTGACATCATAGAGGATAATGAAGCACTGGCGACTGTATGCGGAGAAGCGAAGAGCAAATTGTACGAGGAATTTCTTCCAAGCTTGATATCGAAGTCGTATCTTGCAGATTTTGCGATGGCGACTATTCCAAAAGAACAAAAAGGGTGGTTGCAGCGATTTACCAATGCTAAAAAAGTTCAAATCACTTACAAGAGTAGCACAAAAAGAGTTAGTCACAAATTTAGAATTTGGGATATTGACTGGGAAATGGAGATTAGTTTTGGTGCGAATTTGGCTATATCTTGCACAATAGGAATGTACTATAAGAGCATGATGCAATTTACATGTCAGGTAGGGTTGGCTTACATTTGTGTCAACCATATACCATGGAAAGACCATTGTCCAATGTGGAAATTTTGGGATATCGATTCGTCCCAAAAAACTCAACTTTTCTCAAATGTGTGGTCGGGTCAAAATGTCGATGAAATTATGAGCGGTTCATCAGGGTTTAATAACAATGGAATATACACAATTGATATCCATGTTCTTGTTAACAAGCCAGTTTTCAAATAAGTAGATATTTGGTATTATGCTACCCCAAAAAGTTCAATATTGTAGCATTTCTACCTTGGAAAAATATATGATGTGTGAATAGAGGAAGATGTGTGCTACTTATGAGACACTACTATGACAAAATAAGAAACTCATCGAGCAATTTCTGGTTTTATAACAAACTTTTCTTGTCAAATTCGTCCTATGCAGACATATCAATCATGATCCAATACAAAGAAACCCAGCGAAGACTGTAACGTGATTAGATTATATTCGTATATTGTTTTATGTTCTGCTTATCTTTATATATGTAAAGAAAAATTTAAAAATCTAAAATGTTAAAAAGTCAATTTTATTTACCTACATGTACATAGAAAATGTAATAAATGTATCCTAGCCGGTCTTGTTTCTCATCCCTCAGTTTATTAAACCATGCACCATTTTTGTTACCTATTCAGTTTTCCTGAGTGTTCTTCTCACCGTACATCCATAGAACAGTCGGCTTTGAGTCTTCCCAATGTTTAATTAAGCCATTGCAGCATTACTTTTTCATCAACGATCACTGATCAATAAATGATATACATGTTGGCGAGCAGTCATTTGCTCGAAATGAATATTGTGCATATCTGTTGATCAAAATACATGACAGATGAATGGGTGTTCTACTTATTGCAATATTGCATAACTTGTGCTGACATCAGTGTAATGGACGAATCCCATTTAATGCAGTCCATTCTAGTGTTACATTTTCAACAAAACTAGAACATTTATATATGGTTTTCAATGACCAAAGGTAATGATTCCTCGGTACTTGACCTTTTCCATGCGACACCTGGGCCCGTGTCGAAACGTATTCAAGTATGGATCATATATCTTACTTAATCTTGAAATTATTGCTCAACTTTGAGCATAAGTAAAACCATCGAAGTTAATTGGTGATCTAAAAAATGAACTCAATACTTTAGGAAGCGCTTTAAAAAACGAATAAATTGCTCGATTTGAGCAATACATCATAATGTTACGATGCTTTTTATCAGATACAACGAAATGAAAACATGAAACTTTCTAGCGATATTTCTAGCGAATTGTTTTGTCTTTAGTTTGATGCGTTTTGTTAGTGCAATACTTCTTGTTAGTGTGATGTGTTTCTTGTTCGTTTGCGATCGAGGACAATGGGTGTGGCTGGGCGAGGCTTGGTGTGGCTGGGTGAGGCCTTTAGCACAGGTTTCAAATTCTTCATACGGTTAGATTGTGTTTATCTAATTAACTTCATGCCCTAAATATGAAACAGTGAAATATAATACCCATAAATGTGTTGGAGATCCTGTTTTAAAAAGTCTTCTTCTGTATATGTGAAAACTCAGTCCAAAGTACATGTTCTGTGGTAAGAGTAATAAAGTAGCGACTTTATTCGTCTGGGAGTATCCATAATGCGCTTTAAGTCGAACTTTATAACGGGCAACTATAGAGAAAGAAGTCCATTAAATCAGCCTTTTTCGCCTTTCACAACATTTTTCCGTCCGATGCTGTATTCCTGATAATGCACTTCTTAAGCATTATCGCCTGGCTTTAAGTTGGCTTGAATTTGTTATATTTGCCACGGCGATGATGTATCGTTTGATATAGAATGGTTAATAAGCAATAACCAGGATACGTCAGTGTTCACAGAGAGCGGAAGTAGATAATCTATCAATGGCGTCAAAAGCCTTTTCTAGAAAGAAGTTCCATAAATAATGGGCATCGTTGTAAATCTGTAAAAGTTGGCATAAACAACGGATTTATTTCATCATTTCCAGGCATAAATATCGAGTATCACAGTCAATGCATCTATTATTTATCGTTTGTAGAGGGTGTTAAATCTGCAATAGACAAAATTGTTTTGTTTTTTTCGCAACCTAACCGCTTATTAGATAATGACACACTTGATGAAACACATGAAACGCACGAAAAAGGAAGAATTTGCTAGTAAATGTTTAACAATTAGCACAGTAAACTCTCGAAACTCCTCTTAAAAGGACTTTCTCACAGAATTAGATTTTAAGTTTATAGAATCGATAATCTTCGGTTTTCATAAACTGACATCACGTTTACCGCTGTTTTCACTTGTTGTCAGCAAGGTGCACGAGAAGAAATTCCTAAGTTTATTTATAAATCAGCTTTCCCAAAGAAGCGCTTATAGGCGCAAATGCTAACTTCACATTATCTAACAAAATGACATGATTTCAGCAGTTTAGAATTAAAGAAACTGAAAATGGTCTTTTGTTTGTGACATTGATTGGTAAATATCAAATTTGACATGTTTATTACTCCTAGACCACACATCTCAGAGTAAGTCCCTTGTAAGCGATGGTTGATTCATATATGTGTCGTATAGAACATGTTACTTAAAAACGACGGAAAGACGTTAACACCAAGGTTGGCGTTTGTCTTTCCAGGCACGTCATATCAAACCCAATTGTCGGGGAACCACGCTGCGAGAACAGGTAACTTCCGTTCGCAGAGAGCGATACCGGGATATGGCGGTACTTAATCCTGTACTCAAAACACCCTATTCAGACGTATCTACTGCAAAGTTCTAAAGAAACCACTATGACAAAGGATCAATTGCTCCTGGTGAGCAATTTATCCTTTTGTCACAGTGGTTTGTACCCAAATCGTGAAAGAAAATTTATGTTTCTTGCCAATTTTTGTAGTGCTTTCGATTTGAGCCAGTCATTTATTTCCGTATGAGGAAAAGCATTGCGTTTCCGCTTCCCCATTCCCAAGACGATATTAGCATGATTAAGCGTCAGTCCAGAAAACGAAATTAGGAAACACAATGGAATAAAGATTATTTGATTACGAAAGGTCAAAACAACAACAATAACAAAAGCAACAGTGTCTTTTCATTTCATAGAAATGGTTGAACTACTTAGTAAACGTCTACATTTTCTATTTACTGATTTGTCTACAGAAATCATTTCGTTTAGAACGTGATGGGAAAATTGTTCATAAGGGAACGCAAGGCAACAAAAAACGGTAACAGTGTCTATTTATTACAGTGAAATGGATTGACTGCTTAGTAAATGGTTGACCATCACTTATAAGCCAGTTAAGCTGTAGGTTCTTTTTTCATCAATCATAAGCCAGGTATCGCATTTAACTGATATACTGTTGATGCGATGTAATACCATTACAAACACACTTACAAACAAACAAACAAACAAACAAAATTGACCTTGTCGAAATATAAATCTAAAGATCCTTTGTTTAACCCTTTCCCAAACGATAACCACATTTGACGACTTTGTTGCAGACGACTTTAGAAAATATTGTGGGAAAAGGAGAAGTTGTTCGTTACGAGCAATTTTTCCTTTTCCCACAAGGTTTTCTGCTCTTTATGAAGAATATTGTTAAATTACATCACATTTTGAAATGTCGTCTGCAAACTCTTTCAATTTGGGACAGTCGAAAATTTGTTGTTTGGGAAAGGGTTGAGACTGTTTATATGTGATACAGATTTAAACAGTAAAACGCGCTATAAAAGCCAGAAGTGTTACCTATCAGAATGACATAATTATTTAACACAACACTGAAAACATTGAGGTAAAAGGATAGCTGTCTTGTCAATCATAAATGGTGATAGGAAATTCCTAGTATGCAATTTAAATGTAATTGAAAACGAATTTCACTTTCTACTCGTGTGTCCTTTTTATAGAGATATCAGAAGATTGTATTTGCCAAAATAGCATCATACTTGGCCGAATATACAAAATTCATATGTTTAATGGAGTCAAATTCTGAGAAAACAATTTTAAACATTAGTAAATTCTTAGATAACGCTAATAGTAGACGCATTAATCATAGTGTAATTAACCAATAATTCATTTTAACTACCAAGTATTCTGGCATTTAGTTTTACATTTAATTCATCTTTCTTTTGTATTCTGTGATTCTTTTTCATCACAAAATCACATTTTTCTCATTTATTTGTTTGTATTGCCATGTTTATGCATTTTTATGCATTTATATGCATTTGTATGTTGCATTCATGTTTGACAACAAACTATATCAAAAAGTCTTCAAGTGTTATGACCTGTATTGGGGTTTCATTCGTCTCTATCCGAGACAGAAATTAATCAAGAAAGGAAAGAAATATCAACAACCGGTTTATCAAACATGACGCCGTCTGCTCACTTCATTAAGTAACCTGATTTTAAAAGGGAAAAAAACACATTCCTATGCATAAGATATATTCATTGAATTTCAAAATCCAACACTGCATTTTTAAAACATCAATTCGAAGCGTTTTCCCTCGTCAACCTTGTCGAGAAATCCGACCCAAGAAATCTCTGATATGTCTTAAATTTACATCAAAAGCGATGATGTACGTGACATCGGAAGAAACATGGATTTGCTCTTTGGGAACTTTCAGACTCTCGTTACATTCATCACATTTCTGCCCGCATTACGCATGTATTCAGCAAAACATCAGAACGATAGGCAAAGTTGGTGTATAAAAGTCGGCCTAGATTACTTTTAAGAGATGCGTGCTCTAAACCTTATAGTGCTGGAACCGACTTCATGCTTATGCAAACAGGTAAGATCAAGGCCAGCCGCCAAGTAAATCGGCGGCTGGCCTGTGATCTAGCCTGTTTGCTACTCAGTGTATCTTCCTTCATCAAAATTAAGCAGAAATCTTAGGCTTTGGAGAGCAGACGACACCAAAATTTTTCTCATTTACTAGTATTATGAATATATGAATTATGAGACGTAAACTTACTTAATAGTTACCCAGCATTCTTAGGGCTGACCGAATCTTCGAAAATGCTTTAAAAGAGGGGAAATGAATGGGAAAAAAGCCAAATCAGCATAATCTCTGAGACTTGTTATTTAACTCTTTCATCCGTCTTCTTTCTCCCTTTGAATCTAAGACAATGGTATTTTGCAGTTGGCGCTAGATACAATAACGCAAGTACATCAGTTTGAAATAAAGATGAAATTATACGGACCAGCGGACATGGCGCAAACGTTAGTTTTACAATTTGTTTGAATGATTTTAAACTACAGGAGACATACCATTTATCCTTTGTTTTCACAAATTACATTCGAAATGAAAGGCTATTTGTGGAGATAATGGCATACCGGCTTTAACGTGTTGTTGATTTGTTGGATCGGTTGTTACCGATTAACGGCAGTTTGCCATCTGATTTTTTTATTATTTTGAAAAAAGGAATGTTTCTAGTGTTAAGGGCGTTTTGCAGATCATTGAGACGATCCTACTGACATTACATCAATGGAGCATAAAAAAACTACCAAAACAATTTGCATGAAATCATTATTGGGGCATGCCTGAATAATTGAAGCACGCAATTAACAAATCTCGATCTCTAATTGCCAAAATCGCAGGACATCAGCACAGCTACTCATTTTAACTCGCATGCATGTGATGTTTTAAGGAACTCAAATGAAAACAGAAATTGCTTAAAAAAAATTTCGTTCACAACTTCAGAAATGATCAATATGTATTTTTCTGTTTTAAAGTGTCTTCTGCTAATGATATGAACTACCTGAGACAAAAACGATAATCATGGGTAGTGTATAAAATAAAAGTACATTATTGTCATATGGACGCTTCCAATGACGTGTTACCTTGCAATATTGTTAAAGTAAAAGGGAATGCTTTCTTGAAGTAAAGAAAATTTAGTGTAATATGTTTAGTTAAACGATAAGCTGGTCCCCCGTCGAAAGTCGTCATTGTTCTGGTTTCGATATGCGGGCCGGGTACCAAGATACCTCAAAAAGAATTACCATAGTTCGCTTAGTCTGAATGGTCCAGACGTAGATATTTGGGCTAGGTCACGGGAAAAGGGACACACGAACATAGCAAACAGTGTAGCCCCAGACCAGCCGCCACGTCACTGACGTGGCGGCTTGTCTGGGGTTACACTGTTTGCCATCTTAGAGGACATCAAGTTCTACCTTTAAATAAATACAAATGATAACTGTCGTGACTAGATGCTGGAATAATAGCGCTAAGAAAGAGCTGAGTCAGTGGATTTTATTTATGTCCGAGTGCCCCTTTTCGCGTGACGCGGCCCATTTCATTCTACATGTAACACAGAGTTACGGCTTGTGTCATCCGAGTAACAGATCGCTGCATCTTCTATGGAACACGTTTGAAACCACAGTTTCACAAGGTGAAATAACTTGAAACAAACAATCTATCATTTCGTTTCTATAATTTCTTCCTAAGAATCACATGATATTTCACACATTTCATAATTTTTGTCTGATTCTCCGTTCAATTTACAACAGAATCAGATCCCTTATTAAGGAATGGATAGGCAATACTTTTCGAAAGACCTCGGTCTAAGCCATGATCTAGAATGGAGAGATCATAGTGGGCGATTCTCCGCGGAAATGCAATTTAGACAAAAAAATATCTCATCATCATTCAAACTGCGTTGATAATCCACGCTGATTGATTACTCAAGGGTGAAGGTTATTTTCAGCATCATATCTGATATTCCGAGGGCATTTCACGCGAAACCGAGGCTGATTCAAACAACAATCAAATCTGAGTTTAACCCTTATAGTGCTGGAACCGACTTCATGCTTATGCAAACGGGTTAGATCCAGGCAAGTAAATTGGCGGCTGGCCTGCGATCTAACTAACCTGTTTGCTACTCGAAGTATCTTTCTACAGCATAATTAATCAGATATTTAATGTTAAAACAAAACAAAAAGGGGTCGTGAGGAGCGGGAAATTATTGAAACTTTCATCCTTGGAGGATGCTTTTATATAAATTATATCCTATATGAATCAAATGGCTACAAGCCACAAAGCGCTAGACGTACTTTGATTCCTAAAGTTAATCGTCATTTGCCTTTGGCAAGCAATGGAGACGGTCGCCAGGGGATGACATTGTCATATGAATCGCAATAAATCCCTGAAGCAATCGTACTCTCAATACTTTGATTTCTAATAAGACTCTCCTTTGCTGAAGGTACGAAAATGAGATTGTTGCCAATGGAGGAAAGCATTTATTCTTTTGAACGATTGAAATTTTAACCCTGTGTGAAGCATATGTCATACAGTGCATTTATGCTGTAGTTAGATTATAATCTCTCCACATGAAGGCTGCGAAAATGAGTCTCTTGTCTCTTGATATACCCAAAACAAAGACGGACTTGCCATAATGGTTTTCCTGCATGATACGCTGAATGATTGGGTAGCATTATAAATGGAAAGAACATGTAAATATAAGTCCGTGTACCACTGAAATAGTATTGCAAACATCGTTAACGAGCCAACAAAACAGCAAGCTAACGGGGCTTTATAGAAACATGATGTAAGCTTGCTTTGTTATTTTCATGGTACCAACCAAATCGTAGCTGTAAACGACCAAGATCTTTCCTCTTTTTCATATTTTCGTTTATACGAAATTTAACAGCAACACGGTTTTTGTCAAATCATTATATTTCAACTTTTTTACCGTCATCAGGATAATTAATTTAAATATAAACTCTTTCATTTTTATATCAAATAACGGAGATGTTATTTGTTTTGGGCAAGACCATAACAGCCACTGTACCGTACCGTGCCGTGCGCCTTTATGTCTTATTAACCCTTATAAATCTGGAACCGACTTCATACTTATGCAAACAGGTTAGATCCAAGCCAGCTGCCAAGAAAATTGGCGGATGACCTGTAATCCAACCTGTTTGCTTCTCCGAGTATCTTTCCTCATCAAAATTAAGCCGATATTTAAGGTTTAGAAAAGCAGACGACAAAAGAATATTTTTTTCTAAAAAGGATTACCCAGCATTCTAAGGGTTAATAGACCGAGGTATTCCCGCAAGATGGTCATACACATATTACTAAGCGAGGGTCCGGAAAATACATTTATCGGCCATCGTCAACGATAATAGGATTAGCGCCCATAAATGGAAGATCTATGTACGGTGGACGATCATTTTGCCAGCCGAGTCTTGGATTAAAAAGCAAAACGACTGGCTTTGTCTCTTGTCATTAGCCGTTCTCAAATGTTGGAAAGTGTGAATGGTCCAAATTCAAAGCAACAGCCGACGACGAAATAAAGCGTAAATGATATCTAAAAAAGTCATGATATTGGATGGAAAAGACACCATTCTGACTAAGACAAATACATGATTTGTTACTTGGATGAATTTATGACTTTGCCACAGTGGTTCCATTCACCATCCGTTGCCGATGTGCCAAAACCTGCGTATTGTAGGAGTAATGTGTTTAAAATAGTTGACCGTTCGTCACTCTGGGGCCTCAGACAGAGATATTACATCTCCAATTCCTTAATACCTCGCGAAGACATAATGCTTCGAAAGCCTTCATCAAACAATGTCACAAAATGTTTAAGTTGTTCCCGCCTGCCAGAATTTGCCGAATAGTTTCGAGTGGCTCTGATGAGCAAGGTATGGTGACTGCTCGTGTTATTTTTCTACCTGCCTTCGTTCGTTATGCATTATATATGCTATCAAATAATGATTGAATAAGAGTTTTTTCATATACCCTCTCCCATAAATAAATCACTGCCATATTTTTCCCCAATATGAAATATCTTTCGTATTCTTGTACCATCTGTACTTTTTCAATACATAAATTAAGCTACACACAATATTTACTACAAAATTGTCAAATATCAGCATGTACAGTGAAGCATCGTTTATCCGGCCCCGACTATCCGGATGTCTCGCAATCCGAACGATATTGTAATGGAACGGAATTATTTGACCGGTTTGTTGCAGACGACTTTTGAAAACATTGTAGGTAAAGGAGAAATTGCTCGTTACGAGCAATTTCTCCTTTTCCCACACTGTTTTTTGTCATATCAGAAGATTATTTTTGAATTTCATCACGTTTTGAAATGTCGTCTGCAAACTCTTTCAATTTGGGACGGTCGACAATTTGGCGTTTGCTAAAGGGTTATAAGTATACACGTGCATACAGACCGTTTATGAATTAATGTGTATAGGAACATGCTCTGCTTCATTAGTCCGGATGATTCGGTAATCCGGACATTTTGTTGGGAACGGACGTGTTCGGATTGACGAGACATCACTGTATATTGTAAAGCATACCTGCGTGAAATACAGATCATGTTGTCTCAAGAAAAAGCCAACGTGTTGTTAAACCTGGCCTCAAGTTCTATTAACGTACAGCCTCTACCGATTACATGTTTTCTATTGCCTTGCCAATGTTAATTGTTAATTAGCGCCTCTTAATGAAAGGATGATGAAAAATGGATTATACAAAAAAGAAATGTTTAATTATTGATATCTCAAAGTGTGCGTGGTCGGTTCTAATTTGCTACACATCCCTGTGTTCTTGTCGAAAATTTAATTCAGAGAAAAATAAAGTGTTTTGCAACAGCTTTGTGTGAACCATTCTAAACTCAGTGGGGGAGGTAACGACCTTGAACACGAAGGTTAGATACGACATTTCTAGAACCACAGCTTACATGGGACGTTGGTGAGGAAATCTATGCGATCAATTACTCGATTCTGTCAAATCACAATTAGCTTGAAATTAGAACAGCTAAAACTATTGCAGTTGACTTTAAGTTTGGGTACACCAAATGTGTTATGATGACAGTCCCAGTGTTTCTAGTTAGTAAACAGGGTCACCGCCCATTTTCACTCAGTACTTATGCACATAGTAGGCCGAGTGAAGAGTGAGAGTATGAAAGATATCTCGGGTTTTATGCAGATAAAGACGAACCGCCTAAATTCGAATGTTTCAGATAATCATTTCCATACGATTTTCCTCGTTCCGTGGATAACAAAATAAATAGAATTTCCATGACGTCGGCCATAATCAAATTCCATCAAACTCAAAACGGAAATGGCGGGAATTCCTGCGAATTCCGTGGATTAAACTAGATGACCCATAATTCCCCGTAAAGTTTCGGTAATCCGAATTCCGGTATTGGATTAATCAAAATTATATTGTGACCTATTATTACTTTCGCCACGCAACAATATTTGAATTTGGAAGTTTTGCACACATTAAGTACATTGACGATCCTTTGACAAGGCAAGATTTCCCCGCCATATAGGCCTACTGGTTAATTTTCCACAACACCTTTAATTGAGATACTAAAAATATTAATAAAACGGTTTAAAACAAATGGAAATAAAACAAATCCCTATGATTTATTTATCTGTGCATTCTCAATTCATAAAATAGTCGTCATGGTTTGGAGAGGATGAATGATTGTTTCACAAAACTTTCTTGGATTAAAGAATCTGCTTTAAGATCTGCTCGCGAAGAGATGATAGAATACTATAATAACTATCTTGCGCACGTAGAAGAATCTGCTTCAAAATCTGATCGCGGAGCTTGATTTTTTCGTTCGAACCTAGACGAAACAAGACCGAAATTATAGCCTCTAATCGATTCTTCCAAGTTTGCATTGTCTTATATATCATATTCGAGGCAACAGCAGATCTGAAAAAGATATTACAAGCAATAAATGTTTTTATGAAATATATCAAATTCGTAGCAACAGCAGATGATGAAAAGATAATACAAAACAACAAATTGTAAATATGACAATTGATAGACGTCATTTGGACAAAGATATAAATTGCCAATTAAGAGCAATCATACTTTTTGTCTGTTTTCTTTTTTAAATATATATATATCTGCTGTAAATGCGCCAAGATAATGTATTGTTGTCATAGGGACCACAGCAAGTGCTGTGGGTTTATTCCCCTGTGTCCCAAATTTTGAACTACTGTATAACCCTTTATACCATTAAACAAGTTTTTGACATACCTGAAACGGATGACTTAAAAAACCATCATAACTAAATGAGAAATTGCTTGTATATGACTTCAATATTTTGGAAAAATAAATGATTATACAGAAATTTCTAATTAGGAATAATTGTGAGCCTTTTGTATGTCCCTGTTATATAACGCGGAAAAGACCTGTGATTGTTAATCGATTATAGCACATAAAACTAAGAGCCCTATCAAAAATAGGCATTCTCATTAACGCAAGAGGGGGTCACATTATTTACAGCATAAAACTCAAATAACAAATCATTTGAAATGGGTAGCCTATAGTTATAGTTAATGTACATGTTTTCTCTCGAATTCATTGATAATGGATTTCTGTGATTTTTTTTATGGTTTAAGCTCTCAAACAAAAATACTATTTTTATCATGAAGTTTATGGATTTGCACAGTTGAATAGCCTTCGCAAAATTGAAATATCGCTTTATATGAATATGCAATGTACATAATAACGTATATTATATGTATGTCACGAAAGACAATTGGTGCGAAACAATATTATGTAACATGTAAACCGATAACCAGTATGTTTGTCACGTGACCCTAACGTATCCAGAGGAAACTATGTAAACTTAAATTAAGAGTTTGAGATGTTATGCATACTATGTACTTCTCATTGATAATGTTATTCAATACACTATTGTAGAAAAATGGCAGAAAAAGAGGAGCTCGCATCCACCGAGGACATTGTAAATGAAAATAGCTGTGATTCATCTGTAGAAGGAAAGGAAGAAATTTTCACTTTCGGTTTTGATATCAAATCCGAGAAAAGCGACTTAGTTCTAACAGTTGAAAATCGACCGCTCTATGTGAAGCGTGCTGATCTAGAAAATGTGTCGCCCGTATTCGAAAGCCTGTTTGAAAGCAAACTTAAGGAACAGACGACAAACGAACTAACGATCGATGGAGAGAACTACAAGGACTTTGTCGAGTTTTTGGCGTGCATTCAGCCTCGGGCAAAACACAAGGTGTCCAAGGACAACGTGTTTATGATGCTGTTAATTGCTCACAGGTATCAGGTTGAGGAGTTGAAAGATAGGTGCGAATACTGCTTAAGGATAATGTTGTTGGAAAACAAGCCTTTGGAAGCAAATTTTGTACTGACATTACTCGACTTGGCATGTACATGTGGCCTCGATGAGTTAAAGAAATTGTGTCTGGAGAAGGCATCAACCCTACCGATTGACCTCATAGAGGATAATCAAGCACTTGGGACTGTAGGCCGAAAAGCGAAGAGCGACTTGTACGAGAAATTAATTCCAATCTTGATATCGAAGTCGCATCTTGCAGATTTTATGATGACGACTATTCCAAAAGAGGACAAAGAGTGGTTACAGCGATTTACCAATGCCAGGAAGGTGCAAATAACTTACAAGAGTAGCACTTACAGAGTTTGTAACAAATTTAGAATTTGGGATATTGACTGGGAAATTGATATTGAATTTCGTGAGTGCACAGCTTCCAGAATAGGAATCAAATTTGATAGCGTGTTGAACTTTACATGTCAGGTAGGTTTAGCGTACGTCTTTGTCAGCCATATACCATGGAAAAACGATCGTCCAAAGTGGAAATTTTGGAATATCGATTCGTCCCAATTAGCTGAACATTCCTCAAATGTGTGGTCGGATCATAAGAAAGATGAAATTGTTTACGGTTCATCAGGGTTTAATAACAAGGGAATATACACAATTGATATCCATTTTCTTGTGAACAAGCCAGTTTTCAAATAAGTAGATATTTGGTATTATGCTACCCCAAAAAGTTCAATATTGTAGCATTTCTACCTTGGAAAAATATATGATGTGTGAATAGAGGAAGATGTGTGCTACTTATGAGACACTACTATGACAAAATAAGAAACTCATCGAGCAATTTCTGGTTTTATAACAAACTTTTCTTATCAAATTCGTCCTATGCAGACATATCAATCATGATCCAATACAAAGAAACGCAGCGAAGACTGTAACGTGATTAGGTTATATTCGTATATTGTTTTATGTTCTGCTTATCTTTATATATATGTAAAGAAAAATTTAAAAATCTAAAATGTTAAAAAGTCAATTTTATTTACCTACATGTACATAGAAAATGTAATAAATGTATCCTAGCCGGTCTTGTTTCTCATCCCTCAGTTTATTCAACCATGCAACATTTTTGTTACCTATTCAGTTTTTCCTGAGTGTTCTTCTCACCGTACATCCATAGAACAGTCGGCTTTGAGTCCGAATATATGGGTCCCTAGTTCGAGACTCCAGCTCGATCATTGGTCTTCCCAATGTTTAATTAAGCCATTGCGGCATTACTTTTTCATCCACGATTACTGATCAATAAATGATATGCATGATGGCGAGCAGTCAGTTGCTCGAAATGAATATTGTGCATATATGTTGATCAAAATACATGACAGATGAATAGGTGTTCTGCTTATTGCAATATGGCATAACTTGTGCTGACATCAGTGAAATGGACGAATCCCATTTAATGCAGTCCATTCTAGTGTTACATTTTCAACAAAACGAGAACATTTATATATGGTTTTCAATGACCAAAGGTAATGATTCCTCGGTACTTGACCTTTGCCATGCGACACCTGGGCCCGTGTCGAAACGTATTCAAGTATGGTTCAAGTATCTTACTTAATCTTGAAATTATTGCTCAACTTTGATCATAAGTAAAACCATCGAAGTTAATTGGTGATCTAAAAAATGAACTTAATACTTTAGGAAGCGCTTAAACAAACGAATAAATTGCTCGATTTGAGCAATACATCATAATATTACGATGCTTTGTATCAGATACAACGAAATGAAAACATGAAACTTTCTAGCGATATTTTGTCATTTACTAATGCTTTCCATTTGGCCTGGTCATATAATTCAATGGGGGATTGGTTTAACGTGTTTATTCATGCATCTGCACCACGAAACGTTGACAACAGTGTCCTCTCCGAATGATAGCGACCATGATTAATTATGTTTGACTAGTTTATAAAGATTTATTTCACCCTCTACGTGGCTTAATACAAAGGCACGTTTATTTCGATCAGGTCTGCACTGCTATTGTGATGACAAATGTCTGCCTGTGTCCAAATAATTAGATTCCACTCCCAAAAGCTATGTTTCCGAGAACTGGTAATAATTACATATGTCGGATACTTATAGCAAATGTAACTTGGGAAAGCAGTGTTAGATACTCTAGTATATCTCATCCTGGTACTTTTGTCGAAGAAAAAGTTGGAAAACATGTCGACGAAAGTTTAAATTGCTGTTAATGAGCGATAAAACAGTTTGCAACAATGTTTGCTAACGTGAAGCTCTGGATTTTTTTTCCGGCTGTTAACGTCGATAAGAGTTGCTTCGAGTTACAAATAGAAATGTGTATTGTTCAATATATAATACAAAACTCAATTTTTTGTGTGTGTTTTTTTGTTACTGGTATCTTTGTTTGGACTAGTGCCAAATGTCCATTCATGAGAATAAGTTCGCTAATGCCAAATACAGACATTAAAAAAGATATATACATACGTATACAAAAGAAAACGCGTCGCTTCTCAACTGCTAATTGGAAAAATTAAAAAAATTGACGTTCATAGTGCGCATATTCGGCAACTTTCACACATCATCATTTTTCAAAGGCAATTAAGCCCACAAATGTAAGCTGTAGATATTCCGCTGCCATTTGAATCGATTTAAAAAGGCGCGCTTGGAGTGGAACTTTGCAATATGTGTGAGTGATAAAGGCTTTCGAAAGAAAGCATTTTGTCTCAACCCGCATGCATGATAAGAAGATTATACACGACTCGATACTATTAACCTATTACCCCAAATTGGGAATTTATGACTAGCCCAAATTGAAAGCAACAACTGCCGACAACAAGTAACAGAAACGAAGTTTTACGGCTTTATCCATAACAAAGTACTTTGATGTAAATGCCGCAGATGTCTTAAGAAATCAATGATAAAAAATATTGCTTTGCTTCTAGCAAAGACCTAATAAACACGTTTATTAGGTCTTTGCTCCTAGTGAGCAATTTATCATTTTACCACAACGGTTTCATTATGAACATCTATAGGCATACATTTCATATCTGTCCTCTGCTGTTGTCTTCAAGTTTGAATAGACTGCTGACCGCTCTCTAGTCTATCTTTTGGGCCCTAGTGTAGCCAGTAGACAGCGGGGAACCAGTTTAACCCTTTACCAAAACAACAAATTTTCGACTGTTCATAATTGAAAGAGTTTGCAGACAACATTTCAAGATGTGATGAAATTGGGACATAATCCTCTGATAGGGCATAAAACAGTGTGGGAAAAGGAAAAATGGCTCGTTACGAGCAATTTCTCCTTTTCCGACAATGTTTTCTAAAGTCGTCTGCAACAATGTGGTCAAATGTCGTTATTGTTTGGGAAAGGGTTAAAGTTGGATCAGCCACATGGTCCAATATAAGGTATGAGTCGGTCCAATATATGGTATGAGTCAAACTTCACAATGCACCCATGGAATATTATGGGTCTAATTTGGTCCAAATTATTTTTGTTTGATTTCGACTGTAAAACAACCCTGTACAACGTATTCTTATAAATCACTATCCATTCTGATTCCCGGATGCATTACTAGCACTCGTGCCATGTATGGGGAGAAATGAAAAGTCACAATGCTTCTACGTATATCATTTGATTGGCCACTGAAAATCGGCTTCCAGGAGAACATCTTGCTTTGAATACAGCCGAACCGCATACAAGGCAGAAGGTCTGACACATTACAATATTAGAAAAAAGAAAACGACAAGAAGTTAAAGACGAACGAGAAGAAAAAAGAAGAACGAGAAGAAAAAGACGAACGAGAAGAAAAAGGCGAACGAGAAGAAAAAGGCGAACGAGAAAAAAAGGAGAACGAGAAGAAAAGGGCGAACGAGAAGAAAAGGGAGAACGAGGAGACAAAGACGAACGAGAAGGCAAAGACGAACGAGAAGACAAAAAAGGCAAACGACAAAACAAAGACGAACAAGAAGAACAAGAAGAGTACGATACCTGGTAGAATTCGTAAGTCGATCCGGTCGCGTTTCTATCCTCATACACTATAGACGCATTCGTCATGTTGTCCCTGTATGCCATGTCCTCCATTGCAACACCTTCCTATTAACTTGACGCTCTATCTGGATGCTACCTAGCCGTGGTCCTTAGTCCCTTCTCTTCCAATGTACTCGGGTACTCGTGGTGTGTCGTGTGTTATAAGTCAAGAGTACAGTCAAACTTATGTTAAGAGGCCAGCCTATGGGACAGAGTAAACTGGCTGTTTAAGACAGGTTGGCTGCTTAACACAAATTGATTTACACTATAAATCTAACAATGGGACTTTCTGTAGTGGTTGTTTAAGGTAGGTTGGCTGCTTAAAAGGGTGTATTACGGGTGTTATGCTAAGTCAAGATTATTACGAGTGTCCTAGTATCAAAAAGGTTTGTGTAAAAAAGACCCTATGACAGAAATAAAGATATATATATATACAAAGCGCGCATTCAATGAAGTTGTACCACGTATGAAAAATACTTTTTATGATGCATTAATTGGCAAATTTACGAAAACCTATTGACACTTAGTAAATTTAAAAGGAAGAAAAGAAAAAATAAAGTTACACGATACACTTTGAAATAGCATGTGTATATTACTTTTTGTGCGTAACACGATGATATAATGATAATTTGAAATAATGTTAGTAAATCTATCCAACCGAAAGGAACAGAAACAATGTCGAAAGAAAAAAACACCCAAACCAATATCAAGTGATCTATGTACGGTTTGATATTGTAAATTGGTATGGTGGCTCTTCTAACAAAGCCCAAGAAAAAAACATATCATGTCCTATAGCAATTGCCAATTCTAGCTTACTACGTAGTTGGTTCATTAGCGTGCATCAACAGTCTCAGCTCACAAAATCCGTGCCGACTTAATTGCAAGGGGCGTTACAAGAGAAAAAAGTCAATGTTTGATAAAGTGAGCCAATTAAAGTAGGAAGAAACTTGGTATGTTAGATGTTTGAGAGTTCAATACGTGATGCTAGCTTTAAGTTGATCATTTAAGGCAAGTGTTCATGTATTCGTATGTGTTGACTAAATTAGCAAACAGTAATTGGAAAGTGAAATTGACGAAGAAACCCTTTGCCAAATAAAAAAGAAGTCAAAGAGAGCCTAACGAGCAAATTCTCAATTTTTTACGCATTACCGTATCTAATACATTGCTTTATTCAGACTTGTTTCAACGCAACTTTATTAGAAAGTTATTGCTACAAGTGTGGATATTGTTAACAAGTAGCAGAGACATAGATAACTCTGCAAGTAGCAGTTTCTTCAAATCGCGATTTCCAATGGTAGGCTAAATAATTAGTTTTGGATATTTGTCACGGTCAGAGTTTGTCACTGTAAGAGTTAAATTTCATGAGGGCTCTGAAAAAAAAAGACCTGTTGAAATGGTGCTAAATAGTAAATACCGAAATAAAACAAATACTTTAGCGAATCATCTAAAAAAACGGCCAATATATTTCACATTTCTTTCTGTGGTAGAAATAAATAAAATCTATAATATTTTGACACATAAATCGTTCACAAAAAGTGCACTGAATTATTTTGTGTAAAAACGTTAAAATTCTAAGGTTTCTTTTTCTTGTCAGAACTTAGATACGTGGAATGTACGCGGCTTTACTGATAACCGCTGATTCTTGCTACGGAAAAGATGCAACGGTCCATTTTATAAGCATATTATAAACTTTTAGCATAACCTATTTTGTTTCCATTACACCATGTTGATGACATACGAAAACGTTTTGATATTTTAGATATTGAAATATGCTTAACTTCTAAGATAGAATTTAATGTTTGGAAAAAAGCAGACATTGCTAGCAAGAGCAATTTCTTCTTCTTCCAACATTTATTAACATGTATACTATAAGTATGTATCGTCAGCAGCCGCACCTATAAAATCCAGAAGTAGATTATTATTGTCGAGGATCAACAGTCATTAAAATCTCCTTGTCGTTCACTGTGTAATCTTTAAATCCAGAATCCGCAGTTAATGACACAACCCCTCTCGACTCCCAGGCGATGCGACTGTTCTATATAAGCCGTGATGCTGGAGTGAAAAAAGCGCTCGGAATTCCAATACCATTTTGATCTGTCGCAGCAAAACTCGGCAATTTCAACATTTTTTGCACTCTTTCTCTTTCTCAAGCTTTACCGATCGTCTAATTAGAAGATAAAACAATTTAATGTCTTGGTGAAATCACAAAATCATTAGAAAGAGTATGTATAGCTGTATTTTGTAATCATGATTTTTTTAAAATCTCAAAAAAATCTCGACAAAAAAACAGTGTTTAATGCTTTGATCCTTAAGCAACACCAAATATTTTCATCACTATAGCAATTTTTCATACTTTTGAGTCTTGTCTTTTATGTCAACTTGAAAACATGTGCATGTTGTCACGGAAGAAAACACCGCTAGTAACATGCTAACTTGTCACATTAAAACCCACCTTTGCCACCTCCTTATGGATCACTATAAAACCCAAATATCATACCTCATTCAGTGTCACTATAAAACCCAAATATCATACCTCCTTCAGTGTCACTATAAAACCAAAATATCATACCTCCTTCAGTGTCAATATAAAACCAAAATATCATACCTCCTTCAGTGTCACTATAAAACCAAAATATCATACCTCCTTCAGTGTCAATATAAAACCAAAATATCATACCTCATTCAGTGTCACTATAAAACCCAAATATCATACCTCATTCAGTGTCACTATAAAACCCAAATATCATACCTCCTTCAGTGTCACTATAAAACCAAAATATCATACCTCCTTCAGTGTCACTAAAAAACCAAAATATCATACCTCCTTCAGTGTCACTATAAAACCAAAATATCATACCTCCTTCAGTGTCACTATAAAACCCTTATATTGTACCTCCTTCAGATTCCCTGTAAAACCAAAATATCATACCTCCTTCAGTGTCACTATAAAACCAAAATATCATATCTCCTTCAGTGTCACTATAAAACCAAAATATCAAACCTCCTTCTGTGTCAATATAAAACCCAAATATCGTACCTCCTTCAGTGTCACTATATAAACCCAAATATCATACTTCCTTCAGTGTCCCTATAAAACCCTTATATAGTACCTCATTCAGATTCCCTGTAAAACCAAAATATCATACCCCATTCAGTGACACAATAAAACCAAAACATCATACCTTCTTCAGTGTCCCTAAAACACCCCAAATGGTGTACCTCCTTCAGTGTCCCTATAAAACCCAAATATCATTCCTCCTCCAGTGTCACTATGAAACCCACATATCGTACCTCTTAAAATGTCTTTATTTCTCACAATTTAAATGAAGAGCTTTAACTTCCTTCAGAATATATTTTGTTTATAGGGTGGAGTAATTATCGTAAGTAGTGAAACTGCTATTCAAGTGTTAAATGCAATGCTGAAGTAAAGGCTTCATGATTATGAAGCACTTACTATAGTCTTGCATTGAACCCTTGTATTGCCAAACACATGGTATAGATTTGAATAAATTGAGATTTTCTCTATTACCATAAGCTTGTGTATGCATCACTCTAGAAGGAATGGGGTAACCACCAGATTTTCAACCAAGGTTTTATCTATTCCCTCATGTTATGAGATTTTGATAGCTCAAATCTAAATGCAAAAGCATTACGTCAAGGTTACTTCTTCAACCTTCTTCTGCATGTGCTTTAAACTAATAAAGAAGGAATGTTTAATCCCTTTCCCAAGCAACACATTTTCGACTGTCCCCAATTGAAAGAGTTTGCAGACAACATTTCGAAATGTTGTGAAATTGAACAATATTCTTCATGTTTTGGAAAGTCGTCTGCAACAAAGCTGTCAAATGTCGTTATTGTTTGGGAAAGGGTTAAACATGTGGCATTCAGATAAAAAAAATCCTTTCTTTTGCATGAAGATATGGTTTAGGTTGTAGGATTCATTGAAAAACTCAAAACATCTTAAAACTGTGTAACACATATATTAATGTTTATATGCATATATATTATTCAATGCAAAGTTGAAATTTGAAAAAAAAAAAAGAAGATATTTCTTTGAACAGAAACAACAAATCAAGCCCTTCTTTAAATACTAAATCACATCAACAGTATTTGAATGAAATTGCAATGTCTCATTAACCAAGCTTCACTGCCCATAAGGGCTTGTAAAGTGAACCATTGGATTTCAGCAGAGGCTTACTCTGATGAAAGTCCAAAGCTAACCCAACTGTGAAAGTATATCAGAAAGACTTCACTTATGACAAAACAATTGCTTTACATATATTGGTTTCTATGATAGACAGTTTAATTTCAAACCATTTTACAAAGCTGTCATTCATCATGACTGGCTTTCTTTATCATATTTGCTATGCTAAGCATAAAATATTTTAAAATGAAAATGGTGACTTTGTCTATATTGAAAAACATGTTGTTGTTTTTTACAGATCTAAACATAATAGGGCCAATAAAGAAAAAAGATATTTTTGTCGATGAACCTTAGACTGCTGACATTTATAAACCATTTCATAAACAACATATCACAGACTTCCTTTGAATGATAACTGTCCATAGTTATATTATTAACTAGTTCAGAAAGATATACCAGGTCCAGTTAACACCAAAAATAAAAACTTCCACTTTGAAAGCAATCATGTTCATTTCTCACATATTGTTTACTGGCTAGATCATCTCTTTAGTACCAAATAATGATTACCAATAACAATTACTAGCTAAATTACTTTTATATTAACCATTTTTAGCAATGAAAATCATTCAATAAATGAAATCAATATTTCATCTACTGCTTGCCAAGCTAATTAAAGGAGTCTACTAAAATACCTTTCCTTGACAATCTTGTAACTATTGGAATCACAGACCAGAACTTCTTCATTCTTAATACAGTTTTGAAAAGCTGCAATACTCCATTGAAACAATTGAGACAAACAAAGAATTTGCTCATGATGAGCAAATTCTTCTTTTGTCACAATGTTTTGTGACAATCTGAATCAAGATGTCAAACATGCACCTGAAGGCAATGCTGTGTTTGGAGAGATGAGCAAACTTTTCTATGGCCACATTATTTCCTGACACAATTGACATCAAGACACTAAACATATTCATCTCAAGGTGATGGCATGTTAAGTCGATTATTTCTAAAAACTCTAACAAATCTCTCTGAGCCTATGCAGCAGGTGCCCTGTCATTCAGCTGGGGCCCTGTACTGTGCTTGTTTCACTAGCTCTTGTTGGTGGGTACTCAGCACTTCGGAAGCATGTTCAGTGTGCCATGCATTCATTAGGTCAAGGCCAAACTCATTGTGTAATTTGGCTAACTTTTGGTTGGATTTCTCTACTTCTGTATTCATCCTGAAATAGAATAAATAGTGTTGCATAAAACCTTGTTTAGCCCGTCAGAAATTGGTTCAACTTGAATTTAGCATAAAAAGCACTGTTCATATGTAAGTGAATAATGTATTTTTTTTTTGTATATTTTGAACTTGATTTAGAGATATCAAGAAATGCTTGTTACGAGCATCTTCTTGGTCTTACATGATTTTTTACAAGTTTTCTGTTCTTGCTACCTAAAAATGAATTTACATGAAATACATGTATTTTTATCCGTTTCTCAATAATACTTCTTTTAGCACATCTGCTGCAAAAGATTCCAAAGACAACCATTTAAAAGGATGAATTGCTTCTTATGAGCAATACATGTTTTTGTCACATTGGTTTCTTACTAATATTAAATGGAAAATGAATTGTTTGTAGCTAGTTTTTTGTATCTGCTTTTGCTTTTAATGAGGGCCAAACATGATAAAACAGGTTCCATAGTTCTCTTTCACACACAGGTAAAACTGACAAATTGAAGTCCTTAGAAAATCAATAATTGAAAAAACACACAGAATATAAGATGTAAGTATATACTAAGGTATGGAAATATGTGTCCAATAACTCATTGTCACCAGCAGTGTGTATCTATTATACAAATGGTTAAACATATCTTTGTGTGAGAAAAAATAAATATTATAGCATATTATAACTCCTTATGCTAGATTGGTTTCAAATGACAAAGGCATGGAGAATTTATGATAGAATTATGAAGACAAAATACTGAATTGATGAATTATCAAGCCTTTTGAAAAAATTACCCAAATAAGCTTAATAACCAGATAAAAAGTTTCCTCAATACTTAAAAATCAAATGAGCCATTTTTCAATCATAATTAGATGTGACCATTGAAAATTCCATGATATCTTCCTGACAGTTCTCGCTTATATACATATATTATATGCAGCATAATCCACCACTATATATTGAATGAAATGTTTACTTATTGACTAGATTGACCATATCACACTTTGTTTCACATGGATCCAGACATAAAGTGATATCTAAAGCATGAAACTCTACCTTCTACTCTCAGCTAATGCTCTTGCAAAAAAATCGTTTGTCCTGTCCTCTCCTAGTTCGGATGTATTGTCCATTTTACCTTCATCCTGCAAAACAGACATTAACATATTGATGGTTTGGTGATTCAATGACAGACCAGTTCAGTGGAGCATATAAAAGATTTTAATGGTATAGGATATTGCAATGGGTGGTTGAAATCTACTGATGTACCGTAATAAACCTTGAAATTAGTGTTTTAAGTTTGTTGTTGTCAAAAGTTTTCAGTTATTGCCCTTTCTGAAAAGCCTCTTAAGCATGGATCCCTCGTATGTTATTTTTATCTTGTGAAAGAGAGAAGAAGTGCTTGTCCTTTTCGCCTTTGGACACATAGGTTTCACACCAGCTTTAAGCTTTCCAAATTCAACAAAAGTAGCATTAATTCTTTTCTTAAATAACGTGAAGATTGTTTGAAACTTCATGGATTCACTGTGCAAATCTCATCAATTTTTTCTTCTCAGAGAACAGAGCCAAAAAAGGGCGAGCGTAATTCATCTCTCTATTCCATCGGCGACCCTATTCCATTTTGGTACGATATTGATTGGGTACGGGTTTGGCTAAAAATTGATTGTTTGGTTTTCATAACGCCCAATCATTGTTTAAGTGAATATTTACTTTCTGTCTTTGATATGCTTCTCTCACGAAACTCTCTAAGCTATTTTCTTCTTTTTGTACGGCTTTATTTGAAGAAACAGGCTTTTCCATGTCTTGCGGTTGTTGTTTGTTGGCCATTTGTAAACAATTTTCAAACCGAGGCTTCGACTTGCTTTAGTTTCGTATGATCGCTACGATAATCTATTTTTGATTAAATCAACTTTGAGAACAGTTTTCTAGTATATATACATATCTATTCTTTTACTTTTAAGAATTTGTAAGATTATATCAGCAATTGTAAAAAGAGACTTTGAACTGGTTGCTATGCAGACATATCGCACCTTGTAATCCGAGTGCAGCGCCCCTATCGGTAGTTTAACATAGAAACCAAAATCCAAAATAACGTCACATTGACTAAACTGTATCCTATTAAGACCATAAGAGATGCCGAGAGGACGGGACGAGCACGGTTCCGAGAACCAGGAAGGGGCAGCATCATTTGAGACCCTCAGAGATGAGGGACACCATTTTGTTCATGTGCAGCAATTCCTTAAAGCCATCGAAAGTTTCACAAAGGTAAACTAATTGGTCCCATGTCCCAGGATGGGTGGGGGATGTGTCCGTGTTAGGATGGTTGTCTGTGGAGGAATAGTAGATGGGATTTACTAGCCTGTGATAAAGTTAAACCTACGAATTAAGTAAGGTAATTCTTTGCCCTCTCTTCCTTAAGGATTATGACTGACTTGCCTGTACTTAATATTTTAATCTTGCCTCCTAATCCCTTTAGTCTAATTAAGCTGACTAATTGGCTAAATGCTATCCTTTTGTTACTTCTTAAAGTCTGAATGGTATGAGACCTTTGACTGTGATATGGCATTCAAAAGACTACTATTTGCAGATGTTTTAATAAAAAAGATTCAAATGCATGATGCCAAATGCGAGCAATGTATTGTATTTTAAGCTAAACTAAGTAACCATGTGCAAATGCAGTCATACAAACAAAACATTCCTCATGATTAAAAAATTGTTGCCTTTTTTTTTGTTTATTCCAGAATGTAGAAATGATTTATATTTGAACAGCCAACAATTTATTTGTTTTAAATCAATAATTAAAAAAGGAATGTCATTATATGATGTTAATATTTCTATTATTTATCTATTTCTTTTTCAGGCTTTAGAGCTGAGGCCTGATGATCAGCAATGTTTGGTAACAAGATCAAAATGTTACTTGATGGTAGGCAATGCAGATGGTTCATTGGCAGATGCAGAATCAGCATTGGAGCAGGATAAACAATTCCCCAGGGTAAGTGTTGCTTCTTATCCCAGAGGTCCAGCTTACTTCTTTGTTACTTCTCTAAAGCCTATAATGATGAAGCTAATGTTATCATAAACATCTTTGCTAGACAATTCTAGTGAGACCCGACAAAATAGGATATCTCTCCATTAACTATTGAAAACAACTGTGTGTAAGAGACCCAAAGAATCTTGTCTAGAACAATACCATCATATGGTTTAGTCTTCCACAGCAAATGACTTAAGAAAACATGTACATTATGAATAAAACAATTAACAATAACCTATTAAGAGTGTGTAAGCAACCCAAAGAACCTTGTTTTGAACAATGCCATCACATGGTTTAGTGTTCCACAGCAAATAACTGTGGTGAACAGGTAAGAAATAAAACTTATAAACAATAATTTATACAACTTAATTATTTACCGATTGATATTCTGTCTCCATATTTCAAGAGCTTTTATTAATGGGTGTTTTTTCTCCAGGGTTTATACCAGAAAGCAGAAGCCCTCTACCAAAAGGGTGATTTTGAGACAGCCCTGATGTACTATCACCGAGGTCATAGACTCCGCCCTGAACTTCAAGAGTTCAGACTTGGCATACAGAAATCGAAAGAGGCCATAGAAAACAGCATTGGCCGTAAGTATGCAACCTTTTCCTTTTTTTTTTATCTGGCTTCAAACTCAAAATGTGGGCTTTTCATTTGAATTTGAACATATTGTGGCAAGAGAAATATTTGTTAAGCAAAAAAGATTTCAGATATGGGTTTTCCTCTAGCTAACTTCTTCATTGCTTCTCCAAACCCTCAATTAGAACTTCCTCCAGGAGTTTTTCTCAGTCATATTTGACATGTCTATTTGCCTTTAAACACTTTTAAAAGACACCAATTATTAATTCTTTTATCACAACACATCTATTTACACAATCCTTAAACAATCCAGAAATTGGACATTACTGACAGGTCACCTCAGTTTCAGTACTTGTTAGAAGTTAATTATTTATTTGGGCTGAACAATATTTTCAAGCCTATAGTGCTAGTAGATTACCCAGGAAGTATTGATAATTGAACTATTGTAGTTTGTAGGGTTAAACTGATTCAGCGTATCAGGTTACCAGCCGACGCACTAATAGGCTGATACCTCTGGGAGCTCGGGATAGTTAGTGATACTCCACTGTAGAATAAAGACGTATAATAAATATAGTTTGTAGTAACTGACACTGTCTCCTTTATATATATAAGACACCACAACTATCATGGTAATGTATCTGAAATTGTTGAAGTTAGAACTAAAACATAATTAAGAAAAAATGTCATTTTTCAGAACCCGATTCTGTCAAACTGAAGGCCAATGAGGGAGACATGTCATATTTCTACAAACAAGAAGAGGTAAAGTTTGTTCCTTACAATGTCTTTCTTTCCAATTTTTATGTTGATAATTGCAGTGGCATTGCTGGATTTTTTTTTACTAAAGTGTTTCTGGACAGTATTTTCTAATCGTCTGTGTGTTTAAGGAGGATGAGAGTTAAGCCTTTTTACCCATATCTGAAATGCTTTTGAACATGATTATAAAGACAGTGTTGGCAGATTATGTTAAGAAATCTAGGGGTCTAAATAAGTGGGAAGTATTGAGTTATTTAACGTGCAACATTTTGAAAACAATTAGACAAATTCATTAAGACAAATCATTTGTTGTTTAAATCCATTAACATTGTTTCAATGACATATTTCTAATGTGTACCAACAATATAGGGCTTAGAGCATTTAAGTTGTAAGCTAGGGTGATTACACCCCTTACCTGGACCTCTGAAAGCTGCTCAAATAACTTGTCAATTTGAATCAAAATGAGACACTGCAACATGGGAAATTGTTTTTCACTTCTTTTGTTACAATATTAGTCTTAGACCTTTGTCAGAGATTGGATTGGTCGGTTGCATACAGGCTGATGTTCCAATTTAGAAAACAGGATATATAGAGGTTAAAATGAAGAAAAATTATGAAACAATAGCAGAACTTGCTTATTGCCATTTATTGCTTAAGTACCTTTGTGATGATTCTGCAATTTTTTTTTTATGGGAACAAGCAATAACAGTGATTGTAAAGATGTATTGAGAATGCTTCTGCGTTCTTTGACAGTAGTTGTTTGTCTGAGATGCTGCGGAAATTTTGGAAGGATTTTACCATAAACTGTTACTTCAAATCAAGTAATTTTACCAAACCTGTAGTCTAAGATACTACGGAACAATACACTCTGGTAAAACAATTAACCATGGCAAATTTTCCTTTGATCATAGACAGTTCTCTCCTTTCTCTAATATAATGCTGCAGCTGTGTCAGATGAGAATTCAGTTTTAAAGGAATCATGGTTTTAGTTATTGCAAAACTGTTTAGAAAGATTAGTATCTTCTTACCTGTTTCTGATGTTTCTATATTTTGAATTTTGATGGACCTCAATACAAGTGGTGCTATTATTCAATATATATGTTATATTTTGTTTTGATTAACCCTTAGAATGCTGAGTAATTTTTTAAAAATAGATTTTTGTGTTATCTGCTCTCGAAAACCTTAAATATCTGCTTAATTTTGATACTCATAGTAGCAAACAGGTTAAATCACAGGCCAGTCGCCATTTTACTTGGCGACTGACCTCTGATTTAACCTGATTGAATAAGCATGAAGACGGTCCCAGCACTATAAGGGTTAACTAACCTTGTACAAGGCAAGATTTCTGGGCTAGTATTGTTTATTACTATTTTTGTGTTTTTATAGGATTGTGTAAAATTTTGATTTTATATTTTGTACACATCTGACAAATAGGTAATGACAAAAAAATCCTTGAAAATCTTTTTAGAATTATTTTCAAAGGTATAAATAAACCTTGGCTGTACAAATTGTTTGTCATCTTTTGTATTTCTTGGGGATTTTTTCTCAACGAATGATCCTTCCTGTTCTGTCGGTCCTCTGTGGTTAGAGTACAGATCTTGAAACAACATGGCCCCTCTCTGCATAGGTTCAAAACCTGGTGAGGGATATTGACTTTCATGAGAGGTAGTCTCCCAACTGACCAATGGAATGCTGATGGTACCTGCTTGATCAGCACTTATGGGCAGTTGAGTATGGGGTCTTGCTTCATCATTAAGAGTCGGGCAGAGCAACATAACTGAAATAATGTTGATGTGATGTAAAACCCTCTTAAAATTAATAAAACGGATAAATCCTTTTTCAGTGGAGACCTATCCCAACCCCGGAATTTAATATTCGGGTATTTCAAATCAGTTAGTTAATAATTGCATGGTATTTGATATAACAATGGATGTTTTAATTCGCACGACATTAACAATAATTTGTTTTGCAAACATTTTACAGAAATGTATGAATAAAATAGTTCAGGGACAATTCATTGTAAAATGAATTGGTCATCAGTTATGTAAAAAAAATTGTAAATCATCAGGAGCAATAATTATTTCTTTTTTTGTCAAAATAGTTTATCAAGTGTTCTGCAGTATGTTTTTTAAAGGAACCTATATGTGGGACTATGAATAAAAGATATATGTGTCATGAGAATGATTTAGATATAGAGCAATGTCCAGCCTTAAGCGAAAAGATTTGAATGTTGAATAGTTTTCATCTAATACAAAGACAGATTTTTTTTTCTTGTATTTGCAATGCATGTATTTCCTAGCATTTTATCAGATTTTATTTTTTGCTAAAAACTGCATGTATGTTTTTATTGAAATTAACTGTAAATATGGAAAATATAAAAGTCACATTCAAATGTTTTAGGATTGATCACAGTTTGTATTATGGTCGGTAGGCCTCATATATTGTGAAAGCATCTATCTTTTATAATTAGATCAAATTACGCATAGATAATAAGAAAAATAAAAAGTCAATTATTCAAATTGATGTCATATATCACTATTGGGGCTAAAAGCAAATTTTTCACTTGACAGAGTAATTTCTTTCGCCATCTGCTGCTGATGGATAAAACTGGGGTACAATAAAAAAATGGGTCAACTAATTTCTCTCTATGGTTTCAAATGAAGAATAAATCAAGCTGTTTCCTGAAGGAAAAACCTGTAACATTTGTCTCCCTTTAAATAAGATTAATGGTATCGTTGTTAAATGTTAATAAGTCACAAAAGGTAATGTATGTATCTATGTGTTAAATGAATTAAACATTGTTATTGTATGTGTTTTAGATATGATATTGATATGATCTTATGTTGATAGATATTTAAACAGCTCATATACATTTACATTTTAGGAACAAAAAGCTAAGGTATTGTTATTTGTCACATTTTAGTATATGAAAAAACATTTTTCACTTCTTTAAACTTTGACCTTTTTCTCTAATTCCTTTTCTTCAGTTACTTTCACCCCCTCATTAAGGTCAATATTCACATTATTCTCTCATATTCCGTCACACTGTTATTAATTAATTTTATCAATTACGTTTATCAATTACATTATTTTGTTAGAGGTTGTAACAATTAAGGGTAGTAGAGTCACTGCCAACTTCTTTATTTCTTTTCTTATGTTGTGTGAACTCCGCAGAATCATTGTGAAAAGGCGTTTCTATTGAAAACTCATCGAATGGAAATTTATTTTTTGCTTTTGTCTTTTGTTGAAAATATAATGTGCATTAAATGATTGACTATTTATCCTTATCCAGACCTCATGTATGGGCTGGATTTTATTTTTACTCTATACCACTCAATCAGGCCAAAACATATTTTTTACCTTTTCCTTACATAGCCTGTAATAATATGGTTATAGCAATTAAATGGGCCTTTTTATATATAATGTATCATTATAAACATCATTTATTTTATATAAAATCATTAATAAGTATACAATATATCAAAATAAAACATAATTGTGTTCACAAAATTTTTTAAAGCTTTTTTTAAATGAACATCAGTTATCCAATTAATTATTTTTATGTTTCTTATGCATGTTTTTCAATATATTCTATAATGAATTTGTATATCTTTATCCATTGATATATATTTTGAAATGAAAGATTATTCTTGTTTTAAACATTTTGTCATTGAATTTTCTTTATTTAGTGTCTGACCTTCTTATAAGCATGTAAATAACAGTGATATTTTCTATAAATCATATTTTCAACCCTTTAATGATGTAATTAAATTAATAACATATACATCCTGTACATTTACCTCTTTTTAGTGCCACCTTTTTGGATATGCTTGAACCTGAGTGCATCTTAAACTCATTTGAATTTATTAAACAGCATCACTGAAAATTGACTATAATTAATGAAAAAAAAAGTAACAATTACTTTCTTTTATTGAAATGTTTCAAACAGTTTTCAAACCAGCTGACCATTTTTGAGAGGGTTACAATACAAAAATTACCTAGGCAGAATGCTTCTCATTTTACCAGACATTGAGCAAAATACCTTAGAAGAACCCATAAAGCTAATTGAGAGGATAAGAAAATTGCATCTTTTTTTAATTATCTACTATTGTAATAAGAGGAGTCTTTTTCAGTTAGGGCTAATTGATAAATTCAATGCTGTTTGAATGTTAACTAAATTATTTTTTCCACTTTAAACCCAAGCTTGAGCGGAGACAAAAAAGTGGAAGAGTAACTTTCACAGAGCGGTATATCATGAGTGTAAGTTAAACATAACGAATTATGTTGTTGCACAAAAATGTCTGGATGTTACCTTAAAATGTGATATCCCATTCTTTTTCGATTACTAAAAAGGAATTGAATAATGTGTAGTACATACTGTTGTTAAGGTGTATAACTTTAAATTATGAAACAAAGGCATTTTCATAGCAAGGTGTTGATTTTGTAACTTAAATTAAATTAAAACAAATTCAAAAAAGTTGCAATTTTTTTTTTCAGATGTTAAGTTTTAACAAAATCAAAAGTAAACTGTTGTCAAAGGGTTGATCTTTAGTTTTGAACACCAAAGTAAATTGTTTACAATATGTTGACTATCAAATGGAAAACCAAAGTAAAGTGTTGTCTCTGTGTCAAATTCATGATAGAAAAACCAACGTAAATTGTTGTTGATACTATACGCGATAGAAAACTAAGGCAATTCATTGTCAAGCACTAATGGAAAACTGAAGATTTTTGTTGTGTCAAGATGCTGAACTCTTAATGTACAAGAGTAAATTGTTGTCAGGGTGAAGTACTTTTAATTAAACACCAAAGTAAATCGTAGGCAAGATATTGAACTTAGATTTCTTAACCATGATTAATCACTATTGCGAAGATGAAGTAATCTAAATGTCAAACCGAAATTGGTCAATGTCAAGATGTTGAATTCTAGATGGCAAACCAAAGTAAATTAATTTACAAGATATTTTATTGAATTAGAAAAATATGGAAATCCATTAAGTAAGTTGTTGCCAAGAAGCTGAACTACTAATTAAGGCAAACCAAATGTTGACTGTATCTTTAGTTTCATCTCTTCCATTTTCATCTATCAAACTGTCTATCATTCCATTCTAATTTCTATATTTCATCTTGATAACTCTTAATAGCTTTCCTGGCCAATCTCCGGTCTGGTTTAGATAAAGATAATTGATCCCTCCTATGATGGTGAAGAGTAAGAGATAATTTTCCTCTCATATTTAAAGTCCTTTTTTGAAAACTGATTTCAGGCTAATTTTGCCTTGAACAATAATAGAATGCCCTAATCAAAGGCAATCTCAATTATACTTCTGGCTTTTGATTAGTCAATATAAGACAAACATAGATAGTTAAACAAAGAGTTGTCAATCAGACCAAAGAATGATTAAGTTCATCAAAAGCCAGCTTTACATATGAGGAGAAAAAATCTAGAAAGGTGAAGGTTATTTATTGATACATATGTTATAAGAATGTATTTCCACACTTGTTCTGTTCCCATGTGGAAATCATTGGTAATCATAAACTTCCCATAACACCCATTGTCTCCTTCTATCACAATGTTTTCAGCTTTTGTAGTTTCTTTTCATGAACAGGCTTATGTGTTAGTAGTACTTATATTGTAACATTATGATTTAGGTACATAATGGTGTTCATTACAGGGTATGGGTTAGATATTTGTTGAATATTCTTTATAATCTGACTTATCTTCGCTATCCTGTTTATCATAACTTTGATGTCTTGACATTTGCAGCAGTTAGATTGATCTCTTTCAATCTTTTAAATTTGAAAAAGAAAACCATGAAAAATAGATAAATGAAAACGAGTAAGGTTTAGTTTAAATGCTGCGATTTCACACCATTAAGTGAACCATTTATATGTGTTTATATCATGTATATAAAGTTGCATATAAGTATGTTAATTTTCTCCAGATTTTACGCTATCATGACAAATGAGCATTTGAATTTTGATGAATTGATCACTATCAAATATATCCAAGTAATATTGTTATGTTACAGCCATCTGCTGCAAACATGTTTAAACAAGTATTAAGTATTTCAGGATTGATTCTTTCCATTATCTTTAGATTTTTTATTGGTTGGTTGGTTTGTTTTAATATACTCCTGTTTTTCTTTGTTTTGATACGCTTTATAATGAAATGTTGACAGTACCGGTATTTGTTTTGTTGAATAGCTCAACTGTGCAAGAACAAGAATTGCTTTACTGTTTACCCAGGCATTGAGGATTAAGTAAATAACACTGTTTTTACCACAAGAGCTAATGATGAAGTGTATTAAATGTAGATAATTCATCATTGGTTCAATTATTACATTCTTCTTCCTACATTACATTTTTTGTCCTTTTTAGACTCTGCTGACTATTTCAATCATTTTACGCACTTAGAATTAAGAGCCTGATTTGTTTTGTAGAACATAGAAGTTGTAGATCATATCTGTTAAACTATTGGTTGCAAATTAATGACTTCTTTATTACAGCTCTCTAGATAGACAACCAGTTCTCGCACCAAACACGGAATAATGAAAGGTCGCAAGAAGGATCCCACTTTTCACAGGATTCCAAACCTACAAATCTCATATCCAAAAGTGGACGCTACCCTTGGACTCACAGTCCTTCATGTCTTAAATTGATGTATAATTAATTGTTTATTATAGGATCTCAGTCTAGTCAGAGGACCCAGTAACATGGACAAAGATCAGGTCTAAAATCTGCACTTTGATTCGTTTTTTTTTATAAATGCACTCAATGCACACTCATTGAATTTATTGGGCATTTTTTGTTTGTTTTGGATTTGTTGTTGCATAAAAGATTACTACGTATGCCTTATCAATTGCGCCACATGCTCAAGAAAACTATGGTAACAGAACTTGCACCATGTTTGTTCCAATGAAAACTCATTGCACCAATTCTGAAATAGCATGACCACGGTAATTTTGTGACCTTGTGGTAACCTTGACCCCCCTGACCCAGGGACAGCCTTTTTGTCTCTGTGGTAAAACATCCATCAGGGTGTTTGTGGAGTGGTATAATTTGTTTAATATATGGTTACTATGAATAAATTCAGGTTTCAGCAAGACTTAAGTAATTGCTTGATGTTTGTGAGGGGTCCTGCATGGCCCAGTAGTTAAGGTGGCAGGCTTAGAACTCAGGGTTCCCTTGTTCAAATCTCCCTGACACCTCTGGTTTTGTGGGAGTGACCTATGGCAAGGCACTTCAGAGCCCTAGCATAGTACTGGTGGATCCAGGAAAGCCGTTAGATGATTAGATATGTTTTTGATACGGCATAAACACCATACAATTGATGTTTGTGAAGGACTTTATTCTTGCATTGATTGAACTCTCGAAATATGCTTACATTTAGGACTGTAATTAAAGTAAGAAATGTGACATCTAATATCAAATAACTGTCAAACGCGATTTTTAGTCTGTTGCAGTTTGTTGAATTGATTCATATTTTCAGCATAATCACTCAGCTGCACTTTTAAACACATGTAAATAAATTTTTACTTTCACATTTAGTGTTAATGCACAATCATTAATATGATAGGCGATTTAAGTTTTTTAACACACATGCATCAGAATACTTGAGGGTTAATTGTGACAAAAAGCAAATAAACCATGAGTAGCAACTTTCATTTTTCCGCAATGGTTTTTGTATGTCTCATATGAGGAAATTAGTTAACCCTTTACCAAACGCCAAATTTTCGTCTGTCCCAAATTGAAAGAGTTATCAGATGACATTCCAAAATGTTATGAAATTGAAAAGCAATCTTCTGATAGAAAAGTGTTTTCCCACAGTACTTTCAAGAGTCGTCTTCAGCAAACTGGTCAAATGACGTTATTATTTGGTAACGGGTAAAGGCATTCCCTCAAATTGAAAGCGCCATTGTTCAACAATAATTAGAAATAAAATATGAATTTATATACACAATAATCACAAAATGAGCAGCAACTGTTCTGACAAAAAGAGAACAATTTCCAATACTTTTACTGTTGGCACAGACATTATAGTTTTCTTGGTGAGAAGATTCTGATGAACACCTGCAAAATAGAGTTTTCAAAATTGTAAAACTTGGGTATTTTGCATCTGTTTAAAAATGTTATTTAGATTTTCAGATTTTTGTATACTTATATATTGTTAGAATCAGGACACAACACCTTATGTCCAGCTGAAAATGTGGAAATAAATGTGTTCTATCTAGTGTTTTATCTAATTGAATGATCAACTTGGAATGATATTTAGTAAACTCATTTCTTCATTAATAAGTTGCCACAGATAACTGATATTGCATGCTAATTATAAATTGGTAACATGTATTTTAGTTTTTAACTTAATTAATTTCTAGGTTAGATACTTTCACATTTTAATGACACTAATAATAATTCAAAGTTAGGTTTTACTGGCATGTAGGCATCATTGGCTGGCACGTTTAGATTTATACACTAAATGAGCGAGCACATATACATAATGGGTTATCCGGTTAAATCTTTTTCATTCAGAATATTGATGGTTGAGCACAAGATTTAAGTTGCATTAGACACTAACTATAATATTGCACTGAACCATTAATTTTATTGTTACCTTTTCTTATTTGTTTTACATCAATTGGGTAGGAAGGTTAATTGAAGCTTGTTAAATTTACTCTAGATGCTTCCTGGATACTTAACCAGTACTCGAGCCCATTTGTGGGTTAGTCCGGACAATTTTCACCGCACCTAACTGTGATTGTCACTAATTGTGATCACTATGACATATGGCGTCGAGTACAAGACACTGGAAAGTCCTTCACCTTCGTAAAAAGACAGACTCTTTTCCAAACCCATGCATTGAACCTTTGACTTGTGTGGTGTTCAAGAGAATTCGAGGGCTTAATGCAAGACTATAGTAAGTGCTTCAAAAACATGAAGCACTTACTATAGTATTGCATTGATCCCTCGAGATAGTGTAACCGTGAGTGCTTGGCTGATGTTACAAGATTGTATCTTTGTCTGGGTTTTTGATGGGGGCCACACCTCTTGAACCAGCTCTGAACTGTAAAGTTATTAATTGTGCCAGAGATAATATCTAAAACATCATGATGAATTTCGAGGTTTGATAAGGATTCAATTACATTTTGTCCCAATATTTACAATGCATAATTCATTTTGTTTTGTGGTTTTTTCATATTTTTTAATAATTAGCTTTAAGGTCTTGACTATGGCTTAATTACTCAGAAAATGATCTCAGCCATTTTTGATTATATTAACTTAAAAAATAAAAAAATATTTCTGAATTCATAGTCATGTTTCCATGGTTGCAGGCCAAAAAGCAACAAAAGGGTTCCTATCAGAAACCAATGGCCAAGAGAGAGGAGAGAAAAGAGAGAGACGCACCAAAAGGAACAGCAGACTCCAAGACGATTAAAGAACTTCTCGGAGAGTTGTATGGAGATAGGCATTTCTTGGAAAAACTTCTCAATGATAAAAGTAAGTAGTACAGGGCATTTTGTGGTCCAATGGTTGCATTGATTACATCTGGGTATGACTCTTGATGAGCATAATCATGTTTTTTCGAATATTTTCTGGCAAGGCCCCTTTTTGCCTCAAGGCTTGTACTGGTAGATTACCAAGAAAGAATAAATAAGCAAACTATTGCTGCACAACAATTGACAGATTGTTGCTAAAGGCGTTCAACACAATTAAAAAGTATCAGTATACCTAATACTGGGCTTTATCAAAGTCATTAACAAAATGTGCATGTCAATTAAGACACAGGGTTGAAGTTATATTAAGAGTTATAATTTATAAACTGTGACAAATGTCATCTGTGACCCCTTGTTAAGTATGATCATTTTTTTCAACAAGCAATATCAAACTAATTTGATATCAATGTCAACAAAAATGAAGGACTTACTACTGTATCACATTGAATGCTTCATCTATCTGTTTCAGGTATATCCAGTAAGAACAACAGAAATGACAGCAGTAATGAGATCAAGGACAAGGTTATTGACGGACTCGAGTACCTACATGGTAGGGCAGAGTTCTGGCGTCAACAGAAGCCCATGTACGCCCGCCAGCGAGACAGGGAGAGACAGAAGCGAGCCCAGCAGAGCCACAGACCTCCCAAGGATGCAATGGCTAAAGTCATCAAAAATCTGGAAGAAATTGATGAAGGTGAGCTCATGATAATTGCAGAATTTTAGGTGAGTTGTAAATAAGTGAAGTATTTCAGGAATGTTGTAAAATGAGTTAATCATTTTAGGTAAATTTTAAGTAAGGTTAGTATTTAAGGTAGGTTGTGAATATGTGTAATATTTAAGGTAGGTTGTGAACATGTATAAAATTTCAGCTAGTAAAATGTGTGTAGCACTCTAGATGAATTATCATAAAGTGTAGCATTTAAGGTAGGTTGTAGATAAATTGCAGTATTAGGTGAATTGAAAATAAGTTTGGTTAATAAGTGATGTATATCAGGTAGGTTATAAATCTTAGGTGTGCTGTTGAACATTAGAAGTGAATAGATAAAGTATTTTAGTTAGGGTTGTAAATTATATCTTAAATATATTCTTTGCTTACACACCAGACTCCATGATTCTTTACCTAATGATGATTTCTGTATGATAATATCTTTACCACAGCACTCCAAGACGGCCGTTACCAAGACTCTTTGAACAAGGCCCAGGCATCTCTAAAGATTGTGGATGATGCATCCGACAATGACATCCAAAACAAACCGGAGCTAAAAGCCAGTTTACACAGCAGTATGGGTAACGCATACCTTGAACTTGGGAAACTCAACATGGCTCTAGACCAGCATAATATGGACTTGAATATAGCGAGGGAATAGTGAGTAATATACCCAGTTATTCTTAACATTTTCACTGCTTGAGTAAATTGTTGTGGACTTGAATGAAAGAAATTAGCTAGTTATCTACCCAGTTATTCTTAATATTTTCATTGCATAAGTAATTTGTGGTGGATGATTCCAAAACAATTTAAGTATTCTAACAATGTTTTTGTAGAATTAAACTTCTTGATTGAAAAAGTGTCTAAACTTTACAGTTCATAAGGGCATACCGGTCAAGTTGGAAAGAACCGCTGTCATTCGTTCAGCTAACCTCTGAGAACGTACCTCTCATAAAAATCCAAAAGCTGTCACAAGAATTTGAACCCATAAAGAGGCCATGTGATTTCAAGTTCAGCACTCAAACAAGTATGCCATAGAGGCCCCTTCAATGTAGCAGCGAAACTACTTTCTCTCTTATTTCAGTGATTTAGGTGATGCTCGTTCCAGAGCGCTGGACAATTTGGGTCGGGTATATGCCAGAAAGGGAGACTATGAAAGGGCCATTGATGTGTAAGGCTTCATTTCATTCTTTTATCAATTAACTCGCCCCATTCCCAAGATTGAGAAATATTGATTGGTTCAAATTGAAAGCATTAGCAGATGATAAAAGATAGTGAGAGAAATATCTTCTTTATGATACAAGATAGAGAAAATTGTGACAAAAGGATAAATTGCTCATAATGAGCAATTTATCCTTTTGTCACAATGATTTCTAAAGCCATCTGTATTAGATACATCAAAATGAGTTATTATGAAGTAATGGCTTCATAGAGATATTGATGATTTATGTCTAATTTTCTTTTTTCTTCTCCATGCTGTGTAATTGATTTTCTTCAGAATTATTTTGGGGTAATTGTAATCATTATCCATTTATTAGGATTTACCAAATGGGTTTTAGCATAATGGACACTATGGAATCTGATACACCTCTTTATATAAAACTCCATAAATCCTTTGGATGAAAAGGGCCCTGTATGAACCAGTGATTAAAGTGGTGGTCTTAGAACTCAGGGGTCCTTTGTTCAGTTCACACCTAGTCTAGCAGTGGTGAAGCCAGGAAAGCCTTAATATGACTGAAAAGCTATTGGCATGGCTTCAAACTCCATAGAAACCAAAAACAAACAAACCTTTAGACCTGTAGACATTTGAAATAAAACTGCAAAAGAAGACATTAATTACAAACAGTTGCTACTTTTAAAACATTCTTTTTATCCATATTTGTGTTTGACTTTGGTTTAATTAATTTGCAATTCTTCATGTCAATACATGTACTATGATACCCCAAATCTAGTTTATGTCAATTTATATGAGAACTGAATTGAAAACAAAAAACAGTTGGAAGATTTTGCACTTGTGGGATGGAAAATATTGATTTGATAAGGGATGATTAGCCATACATCTGTATTTGAAATATCTTTCTTTTCTCACAATGCCTTTAAACATCTTACATGCCTGAAATCAACCTGCAAAAATCTCAGAGTAATTCCATAAATGGTTTATATGTTTAAATAAAGGAAAAAGAATCTGGAATCTAACAAACATTCACTATCTATTCTCTTAACCTTCACTTTCCAGGTGGCTAGAAAAGATCCCAGACAGTAAATCTCCATTAGAGAGTACTTGGCTTTACCATGAGATTGGTCGCTGTTACTTGGAACTCAATAGGTATTCAGAGGCACGAGACTACGGGGAGAAATCTCTCGCGGCAGCTAAGGAGGCAGAAGATGATGGTTGGCAGCTCCACGCCAGTGTTCTTGTCGCACAATCGGAAGGTGAGAACTGAATACCACTTTTCTACCTTTCTACCAAAGGAAAGGAATCACTCGCCAAATTAAAAAAAAGATTGCAGCTGCATGTCCTTTTTCTGCAGTGATTCGAAAAGAACTCTTACTAGAAGCACAATCCTTTAATGTTTTTTTTTTATAGTCATTATAAAGCTTTCATTTTGTTCTATTAATGTATTTGTCTTTGTCGCTACTTCCAAATTGTGTGTTCCCCATGGTTGGCTTGAATACTGATTTATACTTTATTTATACTTTATTATATGGTAGTGTCAGTAAAAAGCATGGCCACAGAATAAGTAAATGCTATACATAGGGAACTAATATATGGGGCATATAATAATTCTGAGAACCCCCTCAAAATGCATCAATTCCCAACCCCCTTTTTCCCTAATATTGGAATTCTTTTACTAGTCCAACTTGCAACCAACATCAGAAAATAAAAATTAGGAAGGATTCTTCCTTATGATATTGGTTAAAAACCACTGTGATAAAAGGATAAATTGCTTACTAATTGTAATGCATTCTTTTGGCAGAGTTTAAATGATTACTTTTCACTTTTTGCAATGTTTTAGATGATAATGGATGACAAAGCTTTACCTTTAAGAGTTTGCAGACCACATTTCAAAATGTGATGAAATCGAAAATAATCTGCTGATAGGGCAGAAAACATTGTTGGAAAAGGAGAAATTGCTTGTTGAAAGCAATTTCTCCTTTTTCCACAATGTAATCTGCAGAAAACTGGTCAAATGTCGGTGTTGTTTGGTTATTGGTTAGAAGTTAATGGATGACGAAGCTTGTTCTATTAATGTCTTTGTTTAACAGTGAAACTAGGTGACTACCAGGCAGCAGCAGATTCCTTCGAAAGATCTCTGGAATTAGCGAAAAAACAGAATGACGCGCCCGCGGAGCAAGCCATTACAAGGGCCCTTGATGAGGTCAATGAAAAGATTGTAAGGGGAGTCAAAGACGGGGACCAGGAAGATGAAGGTGAGGATATAAACTCTTTTTTATTAGCCAATCAAGGGACTGCACACAAATAATACTATTTGTAGTAACCAATCACAGGGCTAGACACAAAAAAAGGTTCTCATTGTATTGGCTTATTATAAGACTCGACACAAAATATATAGATGCACATTGTATTAGCCTATGACAGGGTTGCACACAGAATGTGTCATTTGTATCAGCCAATCACAAGCATGCACATTAAGTATCAGCTATTTTAACCTATCACAGGACAACTTGCAAACATTTATTATGATATTGGCCGATTTCAGAACTGCACATAAGATTTTTTGTGAAATAGCCAATAAAAGAATCGGAATCTTAAATGTTCTAGGTATTACACATTAACAGGAATGCACAAAACTTGCGCTATGCTCTGAGCGATTGATTTTAGTTCGCTTAACTAACTTCCAATTTGCTATATTTTAGGTCTACGTTTTGAGGGTTCAAAGCAAGACTATAGTAAGACATTGATTAACATGAAGCACATTCTTTGGTCTTGCATTGAACACTTGATTCATAGCCCTTTGTCAAAAACAATGATAGTTTCAGGTCTGCCATAGACACCATTCATAAACCTTACTTGATTATTTGTCTACTATAATTGTTGATATAAAATTTGCCTCTATTATCATTGGTATAATCATTGATAAAATCACATTTTATTAGATGCCAAATTAAAACTGCTGAACTGTGTACTGTGAATCAGTTCAACTACTCATGTTATTTGTTACACATTTCTTTCATTTTCATTATTCATTTCATGAAGACATTGCTTTTGATAGCTTCAAATTTCATTAATAAGATAATCGATATTCTATCTACATTTTTGTATACATGCTTAGTTTGTTCTAATGATCATTCTGACAGTACATGCTGACCAATCATTGTATTTACTGTTGACACATATTCACTATTCATGATTCATGAAATAGGTCAAACTACAGAACCTGCGTATACAGATGATTTTGAACAAACAACAACAGAAAAAGGTAGAATTCTTGAACCTCTGTGTATTTTCTATAATCCTTGGTTTATTTCTGAATTCTCCCAAATACTGTGTTGATTAATTATCTCTCTTACTTTTTATTAATACTTTATGGCTATTTCTTGGTCCAGGAAATTGTAACTTATACCAGATACTGAACTAAGAACCAATGCAGTAACAGTTTTTGCACAGTGATTAAACTTTCACTTACATTTACATGTTGTCTAACTTAAAGCAAACATCTTTTATTTTAAAACTTGTTTTATACGGTGTTTATATTAGGAGTCTTTATTTAAACAAATTATATGAAATGAGCTTTGAAATAAAAGATTTTTGTTAATTTAGGATAAAGTAGTTTTTCATTTTCACTATCATATAATTAGATGGAAATGATGCTCATTATATATATGTATATAAATATTATTTCCTTAAAAGTATCGGTTTGGTAAAAGTTACAATTTTATGGTACATTTCTGGTACATTCAATTTCAGGTTGATAATCTCTTTCCTTTATCTTTAGACGCAGCTGACTTCATTAACATTAAGAATCCATTTTGACTCAAAATAAATATTCTTTCAAAGACCAATTCTAATTCTGTCTCAATGATTTGTGCCCTATCTTAGGGAAAGAATAAAAGGACAACTTTAACTGATTACCAAACGCCAAATTATGGACTGTCCCAAATTGAAAGAGTTTGCAGATGACATTTCCAAATGTGATGAAATTGAAAAATCATCTTCTGATAGGGCAAAAAACATTGTGGGGAAAAGAAGAAATTGCTCGTTAAGAGCATTTTCTCTTTTTCGCACAATGTTTTGTAGATTCATCTGCATCAAACTTGTCAAATGAAGGTGTTTTTTGGTAATGGGTTAATCAGTACTAAATACTGTCTGCAGATTCTCTCTATCTGGTTTTTCATTTAATCACACAATGCAGAGATGTAAATTCTTTTTGCACACTCTTTTTTACTTGCATGTCTTACTAATGAAATTCTTACTGAGGACCTTTTCTTAAAATCTTTGTTTGATACTTAATCTTTGTTTCTTCCTAAGACATACTTAGTGTTTAGAGCAATACTAAGAAAGTGCTTCATGTCTGTGAAGGACTTGCTTTAGTCTTGTATTGAACACCAAATATGCAGTTTTTGACTTTAACCTTAATTCCTCCCCCAATCTATTTGGGATTTCATTACAGTTTGCAATGGAATCAATTTGAATGAATCACAAATACCGTATTAGGAAATTTGCTAAGACAATACAAGGGTTCAGTGCTTCACAAACATGAAGCACTTACTATAGTCTTGCACTAAACCCTCGAACAATTATTATAATAGAGTCAATCTCAAGAACAGCACACTTTCTTTTTATGTAACATTTACAAATTTTATCTTCTGCAGAGTAGTCAACATCTTAATGAAAACAATGAGTGCTTTTATTCCTATTGTGTGAACTAAGCCACATTCTCTTTATATCATTTTCACCTTATTTCTGGCTAAAGACTACTTTTTTTAGCCATTCTGTAGTAATGAAGGAAGTGTTGGTATAAACTTTAGGTAATAGAGCAATGCTACTGTATCAAAATGAACGGGCCTGATAATGACACCCTATAAATAAGTATTAAGCTGGAAACCATCACATAACACTAATTCTAATCTAAAACTTAAAGTGAAAAGTAGCATTTAATAGTTCTTATAATGATGTCTTATAAGATAAATGTAGTTATAAGTGTTCTGTAATTTGTTATTTACATCTCACATCTTTGCTCTATACCTGTCACACTAGATTTCATCATTATAAACATTTCATACTTTGGAAAGCTTCTTTTAAATGCATTTCATGTCATTATCAAATTTCATGCATTATCTTCAGACATGTGGTGTTCCTTACTTTTTAAGTTGGATAGATTTCAAACATTGTCTTTATTCTTTTTGCTTGAAGATTTACGTTGTTCATCCAATAACTGAATTTATGAAAATACCTTATGTTTTTAATGTCCTACTAGTTTAAACTGATTTCGTTTTTGATACATGTTTTTACATTTTAGTGTTATATTTGTTATGTATTTGTAAAGCAGCTCTTGTTGATCATTACAAAATAAGGTTCCATAAGGGCTATAAGTATGCAATGAGCATCCATTGAGTGCTCTAGTTATATAAACCTATTTCCGAAAATGGGAATTTGTAAATGGTCCAAATTAAAAGCAAAAAAACAAAACATGGCAAGAAAAACTACATATCCTTAAAGCGCTAAGTGATGAAAGGATATAGCTTGCGCATTGGAAGCCATTCCTATTTTTGTCACAGTGGTTTTGAAAGACATTTGCAACAGATGGAGGGTTTAATGCAAGACCACATAAGTCCTTTATAAACATGAAGGACTTACTGTGGTCTGGCATTGAACCCTCAAGATGCTTTAACCCTTTACCAAATGCCAGATTTTCGACTGTCTCAAATTGGAAGAGTTTGCAGGCGACATTTCCAGATGTGATGGAATTGAAAATTAATCTTCTAAAAGAGCAGAAAACATTGTGGGAACAAGAGAAATTGCTCGTTACGAGCAATTTCTCCTTGTCCCACAATGTTTTCTAAAGTCGCCTGCAACAAACAGGTCAAACGTTTTTATTTAGTGGTGTTATATGAAGACTAGTGTTAAGACTGTGAATAAAGTCTTCAGCTCTTTCTGTAGGACCAGAGAAGGAGATGGATCTCCCATCAACACCAAAGGACGACCCCAAACCACAGAAACCGGAGACTCCACCGGAATCCCCGCCCAAATCTCCACCCAAATCTCCGCCCAAATCCCCCGTCAGATCCCCTGTTAGGTCCCTACCAAAGTCCCCACCTAAGTCCCCACCAAAACCGGTGGAGTCTCCTTTTCGATCAAAATCTGTGACGATCAAAGAAGAGAAAGGTGAACTGTTTGCTATTGCGCATGCGATGATTTAACTTTAACCTGGTTGAGTTGTTTAACACTTAATAGTAGCATTTATAAAGTATTTGATGTTGAAAAGTTGAATTGAGAATAACTGTATGAGCCAAAGTGTCAAATTTAGATAAGTATTCATCAAATGTTAGTCACTTAATCGTTTTGGGATGTCTATGATATAGAAGTTTATTGGTCAAGGATGCATATTCTTTGAGCCGGATTTTTCCCACAATGCAATACTTCATGACATAGTTCTAGTTAGGAAACACCGTATTTTGTCATACATGAATTATGTACCTGGATTTCACAATGAATACCGTAATAATTAGTCTGTAACTCAACACAATCGTTATGAATTGTCTACTTATTGATGCTGGTTGTTTCTTAGTGGTTATGGTCTGGTATATAGCGCATAAAGGGACCCTGTGTTATATTTGTTAACACCACTATTAACGCGAATGGAGCATCATGGCTTCCGATGACCGCATTGAAATGAGGCTGCAGTGTACTACACTTGAGCAAGGCATTGTAATCTAACCTTGTAATGGTAGATTATTCAGAAGCTCGAATTAATGAACTTTTGCCACAATATAACTGAATGACTGTTAAAAATTGATTACATATCCAAACAAACATTAGTAAAAATAGTCTTCTGCTGTCTAAAAGTCTTATCATCAGAGCTTGGGGGGATGGAGATTTCCCCCGGCTACTTTGGCCAGAAACTCCGGCTTCTTTGCTCAGTTTGATGATAAATGTACTGATGAGGTCCCCCAAACCCTGGCCTACTGTTGCAAGTCACATTCCTGCTATGAATGTTAATGAAACCCCTGATCATCCAGCAAAATAAGATTCCTGTATAAATGATACTATTAGGAGTTTAACAATTCAGCCAATGTCTTGCATCTTGGACAGTTTGTATACATGTGTATGTACTTAACAAAGATTTATATTTTTTTTTTCTAAATTAGGTTTGAAACCTATGAGGTGGATGGGGGTATTTTTGAAATAATTTATATTTTTTGGATATAAATCATTTACCAAAAAATTAAGAGAAGGTCACCTTTATCATAGAAATTAGAGCACTGGACTTGACGTCATAAAGCATCTCTCTAGGTTTGAATCCTGGTGTGGTGGATTTTAAATTTTGTACTGAGGTAGATCCCAGCCTTGCATATAGACAACATTGATGGTTCTACAGAGCAAAACTGTTAAACACAACCATTATGGGTGGTTATGCTTATGGGCTTCTTCAATCACTTATAAGTAAGGAAATAAGCAAAGTAAGTTACACATTATTGATATAATGTACCGGGTAGTACCCCAACTTGAAACACATTATTGAAGTATTTATGGTTAATTAAGTGGCTATTATGTTATATATTTTCCCAATTTTTTTTCCTGTATATTTTCCCCATTATCCCATGTTGTGGGCACTGATTTGAAAGGTCGACAAGAACATGTTCTAATATGTATAAATAGTGAAGCAATATATGGTGTAATACTAATTAATTTTCTTGGACATTCTAATTAAGTTACCTCATCCCCCTTATAAAGGGCTTTTTTTTTTTATTCATTAACCCTTTCCCTATTACAAATAATGTGCAGCAGACAACTTTAACTAAACATTTATCAAAATCACGGAATGGATCTGTGAAAACTGCATTATATTGATTGATGAGGTTTAAAAATAACTATGGCTATATGAATGTTTGCAAATAATTGGAAAATTTGCTTAAGAAAGGATGTACATGAAACAAAATAGTACATGTATCTGCTGCATAGGAATAAAACCTGAACTCCATGATACTTTGCTTTGACAAATCAATGACTGACGTCCTTAGAAAACACTGTGACAAAAGAATTCATTGCTGATAATTTTCTCATAGATGCTCGTAGTTTTCTACCAAACTTTATCAGGAAAAATAATTCATGTTGAATAATTGAATGACATCTGCTTTTACCTAAATTTGGACCAGTCTCAAATTCAAATGTGAGGAATGGGTTTGGAAATAGGAAAAATGTATGAAGGGAAAGGGGTTGACTGCATGTTTGAATACTTACTGTTTAAATCTGTATGATGTATCTAATAACCATTGAATGATGCATGCAGAAATTTGCCGTGTATTCTAATTAATTCATTGTTTCAGAGTTCAAGATAAGTGTCTGTCTGATCATTTCTGCATGCTGAATATTCTGTTAAACCCTTTACCAAATGCAAAATTTTAGGCTGTATCAAATTGAAAGAGTTTGCAGACGACATTTCACAATGTGATGAAATTGGAAAATAATCTTTTGACAGGGCATTAAACATTGTGGGAAAAGGAAAAATTGCTTGTTAAGCTTGTTGCTTTCGATTTCGACCAGTGCCTTATTACCCTCTCAGGGAATGCAGGTAAAGAAAGGCATTTACAAGTTGATTGGTCCTGTATTTTTGTTCTATAAGGCATCATGTTTACGGTGGTTACTCCAGGTCATTTAGTTTTCTGAAGAAAAATGCCATTTTCTTACTGCTACAGTTACAGTATCATGCAGAATATCCGTTATGACCTAATATCTTGAACTTTGATAATATTTTCTTTATATAATAAAGTTACTGTGACTTTTGTTTTATCATGTTTTCCCTGGACGGATTACCCGATGTGGGAACTTTGATTGGTTCAAACAGAGAGTAACAGTCAACAAAATTACCGTTTAGATAATGGTATTGGCTTGAAACAATTTTGACTAAAGGATGATTTTCCTATTAAGAGCAATTTATTCTTTAGTCACATTGGTGTCTGAAGTCTTCTACAGAAGATGGATAAAGTGAAGTTCTTTTGGAGGAGTGTGTGTATGCAGTTGAATATTAATTGTCTCCTTTGAAGCAGATTGCTATTTTGAAAAACAATGAAGTTTAGGGAGAACTTTCTTGTCTTATTGACAACATTGCTTATATAATTATTCTATGTGAAAACTTGTTTGTTCGAGTGATTTCTTTTGTTGTGTGTTTAACATGTAATGCTATTTGTATTATCTTGTGATATGGAATTATATTTCTATGTAGCTGCGATTAAAGGTCTATAATATTTGCTTCATATATATGTATACCCATTTTGACACACCCTTACGAAGTGAATTGATCTTACGGTTAAAGAGGAGCTAGAATGCTTATGATGAGAAAGTTTCCTTTTTTATCACAATTTTTTGGGCCAAGTTTTTTTGTGAAACTGTAACTTTTGAAACCCATTTTTTCATAATGCCTTAATTACTCTAATGCATCTGCTGTAGAAGTCTATATTATGAACCACTGTGACAAAAGAATAAATTGCTGTTAATGAGCAATTTATCTTTCTGTCACAATGGTTTCTACTCAATATCAATGTCAAAATGCACTTTTTATGCAGTTTTCGATGTCAACTATTTCTTTCAAATTTGACCAGCCAGAAGTTCCGTATTTTGGGTTGGGTTTGTTTTGAGTTGACTGTTACAAATGTTTACAAATCGTACCAGGACACATTTGCTGGAGGGGTGTGTTTTGGACATTTATCTTTTGCATGAATTATTTTATTACAACTCTGCTATTTAATCATAGAAAAATATATGTACAACATTATATTACCTTTTACATACTATTAAGAAAAGCACAGAAATTCTGGTCCATTTAGTGCTACATATTTCCAGCATAATGCAGGGGATTTTAGCTAAATTCTACATTTAACTGGTCTTGCATTAATCTCAACTAAAGCTGTAACCTATAATGAGATATATGTTAAATCACTATGTACATGTTATTAACACAGAATTTAGCTGAATGTTATAAGGTTAAATTATAGATGATGAGATTTATGGTTTAATCAATATACATGTACCGATTATAATCTACACAGAATACATAGATGGGTTATATGCTGCCTTGAATTTGAGATAAAAGCACCATTGCAACATTAATGAGAATTATGTTTGATGTGCATATAATTCATATGAAATATACCTGGTATATAAGGTTGATATACCTGTAACATGATTTATGTTTAATCAATGAACATGAACATTATAATTTGCACAGAATTAATAGATGGGTTATTATATAATGCTGCCTGGAATTTGAGGTCAAGGCACCAAAAAGTAGAATTATTTTTGATGTGCATAATATTATTATTTACACAGACTATGCCTGTTATACAAGGTTGATATACCTATAATATGGTTTATGTTTAGTCCATGCACATATAAGTTACACAGTATGCCTGGTATATAAGTTTTTAAAGCACTTATGATATGACCTTAGTTTAATCCATTTACAAAATTTATAATTTACACAAAGTATGCCTGGTATATAAGGTTCAATTAAGCACCTATAATGAGATTTATTTTTAATCCATGTACATATAATTTACACAGAATATATAGATGAGACACCACAAGAACAAGCAGAGCAACAAGGTAGAGTGTAAACTAATCAGAATTAAATGCTTTTACAGTTTTAATAACATGAAGATAATATCTTCAACAGGTTGGATTCAGTACCTTGTAATCGAGGCATTCTGAAGACAATTTCTTCAGCTGATTAATTTACCTAATCTTTCATGGAAAAAACACACACCCTTTTTTAACCCCTTACTCTTTAATATAAACCTATCTTTTCTGGATCTACTACAGTAAAACTTTAATTAACAACCACTGCGGTAAAATTGTACATCAATCATGATGAGTTATTTTTTCTTTAAGTACAAAGTTTTCTACCCAATAGTGAAGAAAATGGATTTTTTATTATGATGTTTCCTTTTTCTCTGCTGTGCTTTCAATTTTTTCTGTAACAAATAACCTTATGCATATTGAATGCAAGAAAAAAATAAATAACCTTTATTTGACGTCTTTGAGGGTTTACATTGGGTACCTGTAACTTGCAATAAGTCATATTGATGTATCATTCTGTATACTAGTATCATTCTTTCATACAAACATGATTAACTTGATTAAATATTTCTCCTACTATAAGTCATTAAAGGACTTATAATTTTAGATTCTCAAAAAATTTTATAAAATAGATAATGAAAGAGTTAAAGTTTTGACACAAATTCCTCTCTTTTACAAATGGCTTAAACACATTTTGAGGGTTCAATGCAATACTATAGCAAGTGCTTCACAAACGTGAAGCACTTACCGGTACTATAGTATTGCGCTGAACCATCGATTTATTATTTTGTAGCAAACAAATTACAAAGTCATTTTGGAATGTTTTCCTTATTATGACAATACAAGTAACAGGTGAACAGTTATTTTGAAACTGCTATAATATAACAGTCATTATGGTCAATACTTTTGTTTTAGATTATAAAGTGTAAAATCTAATCTGAATTTATTTGCTCTACACTTTCCTACATTTTAGAACCATCTATTGACAATCTCAACTTATTTTCTTCAACCTTTTCTCCCAGTCCTGATATACTAACATTGATTCCCTTATGGGCAGTTGAGTATGGGGTCTTCCTCCATCATTAAGAGGTGGGCATCGCTACATAACTGAAATAATGTTGATGTGATGTAAAACCCATATAAAAAAAAAAAAAAACTAACATTGATTACAATCTAGTGTGTGTTGTGTTATGTTATAATGATGATATTGTTTATATGTATTTGTCGCTTTGATTTTGGTGTATTTATTTGTTATTAATTCTGTTATTATGATACTAACATTGATAGACCCCAACATGTCTCCAGAACCTGAAACTGGAGTAGAAAAACAACAACAAGAGCAACAACAACAGCAACAACAAGAACAACAGCCAGTCCAATCTAAGTCTGAATCTGAACCAAATCAAAATGAGACAGTTACAGGTCTATACAGAGAATTTTAATATATTTGACCTTTGTATTTTCTTATTAATATTTGACCTTTGTGTATGTTTTAACACTTTGACCCTTGTATTCAACCTTCTGACCTTCACCTTTGACCTTTTATTTATTTTGCTTCCTTTGTATTTATTTCTTTTGAAAAGTTGCCCTTATATTAATTAGTATCATATCAGCAAAACTCTATACAAGAGATGTATTGAAATTAATTGGATTAATTTGATAGACTGTAAGTGTAAGCTGTAAAGTGCTCGAGCTCTTAATCTATTACCTTGGCAAATCACTCTGGAATGGAGTCAGTGGCTTAGAAAGAATATTTTTGTTTAAACTTAGTTATTTTACATCGATTTAGAAGCTTGGAGCTCATTAAATTCACTCTTGATGACTGCTTCCTGGATACTATACCAGTACTTCTGCCGATTTTTTGGTCAGTCCCAGCAATTTTTACCTTGCTTAACAGGGATTCGAACCCGGGACCCTTGGTACAAGAGGCTGATGCTCTACCTCTGCACCAATGTCGCCCACAATAATATTTTGATGTACTGGTAAGGGTTTGGAGAAAAGATAGATGCCCTAGCAGCAGTGATTTGAATGAAGAGCTGTTTAAAATAACATTATATGTAAATTCTGAAAACTGTCTTGTAATAACGCTTTGAGGTTTACGTTGAACATTTGACAAACTTTTGTATTGGGTACTTTGTTTAAAGAACAATCAGCCAATATGTGTTGTGCAAGTTTTGTGTGAGTTTCGTAAGTTTTATAGTTTGTGACATGTATGTGCATTTAAATGTTTTGTGCATAAGTGTTTTGAAAAATTGAACGTTGCCTTAACCATATTTATTATATATTTTTTTTTTCTAGATTTTCTTCAATAAACAGATCAACGCATATCCGATTTAGAAAATATTTAGCCTAATTAAGACACCAATCGTTTTTAGATATTTCTCTTTGAAAATATATATGATTTAGATTTCTCAGTGTCTTTTAAGCTTACTTTTGAAGTTACTTGTAATTAAGAAGAGTAGTTTTTATAAAGCTGTATGTGACCTTTTTGATAAATTAAGACTTAAGTTTATTCAACTCAAAATAGGTATCCATGTGTTGTCTTCCTTTAGCATTAAATCAAAACTCTAACATCATTTATAAATATTTGAATTCAAAGTTGTTTTTTAGCTCACTATACCAAATACTTTCTTTAATGTATATCTACTAAGGACTTAGCTTTAGATTTGATGCAGCCCTCAATAACACATTACCAAAACTAAAGCCCAATTAATGGCAATCTATTTACAGAACAGTGCTCAGAGTTATGGCAGTTTCGTTGAACTGATTAGCTTCAAATTATTATTCTTCATCAATTTTGATGGAAGCTTCTTTTATTCACTCTCAATGACTGCTTCCTGGATACATTACCAGTAATAAATTAATGCACCAATTTATGGGTTAGTTCTGGCATTTTCACCACACTGCTAATAGAGACCAAACCTGTGATCCATGGTACAAGAGGCAGACACTCTTCCGCTGCACCACTGTGACCCAATGTTGAACTGTTTTATATTCATCATGCATGTTCTTTGCTCCACCTCTATGTCGTATTATGTTATTGTTGTGTTTAAGAGACAAAATGCATGCTATTTTACACAGTCAAGGGTTACCCTGTGGCAACCATCTTGTAAAGATTGAATCAAAGTACTTTAAACCAATGACCTTATTACTGGGTCTTTGGCTTAAACGGAGAGGCTGAGATAAATGCTGGCTTCAGAGCCTTTGTATGCCTTTTTTTTAGAAATGCTTTAAATGGAACCTTTTTTGTGATAACTTGATCATTCGAACTTGTACCGACAATGTAAAGTTTGGAGAAGTTATAATTAAGAATGCCTAGGGCAATTTGCATGTTGGCTTGGGCCGACCTGTAATTGTTTGCAATAACATTTGTCTCTTAAATAGAACTTGATTTTCTTGTATTGCTTCTTTTTTTTTTTATATTTATTCCGATTTTATGCCAATTGATGTAATAGGTCCTTATCATAAAATGATACTCATCCATTCAAACTTAAATTTCCTGCTTACTCTTTTGACTTAGACATTTGAAAAAGCCTCCTTTTGCATGTTTTGTTTTAATCCACATCTATGTCATTCCAATTTGAGAGCAGCAGCAGGCAAGCATAATCTATAATTGATAAAATTTTCTATGTAATGATGAGAGGAAAGCGTTGTGATAATATTGGAAATTGCTTTAATGAGTAATTTCTCTTTTGGTCATGTTTTTTTCTGCATCTGTAAGCCTCTGTGGGTGCATCAAAAAGAGTCATCATGATTTTTACTCTGTGTTCATCATTTGCATGTTAGCTCAATTTTATCACCATTTACACATATATAGGCTATCTTATGCATATTAGTCAAAGTAATTAAACATACAGATTGCTCTTATAACTTCTGATGGGAGATATTGACATATCCTAAAAGTATTGCAATAGTTTAGAAGTTGCATTAAATTGGGTTGACTATAATGCATAAAAGCATGAAAATAAATATATTGGTGTATGTCTATATAAGGTGTAATAAACTATCCACCAGATTTGTGCTAATTAAATGAATAATATTTTTGTTGTAATATAGGAGCCTCTGGATAAAAATTGGTATAAATGCAACATAACTGACACAAATTGTGTCCTTTCTCAATTTAGTTTTTTTTGCATATCCATATTAGTTATCATTACAAACTCCATAATGAGCTCGGAATAATTATTATATAAGTAATCATTCATATTAAAGATACTGATTTCCATATAATTTGTATGTATTAGATGTTGAATTAAGCAATGGTGGCATTTGTATGAAATAAAGATGTCTTAGAGAAAAACCATATCAGCGTGTTTGTAAATTGTAGTCATTGAAATGTTGTTCATGATTTAGGGCTGAAGCTGTGTTAGAAGAAACTCTCTTACCAGTAGACACATTTTGAAAACATATTCATAAAGGGGCAAATTCTCCTATTATTGCATATTGAAATATATTGCAATGTTTGCTTACGATAGATTTAGTTTTTCATGAGTATACTAGTGTAAAAAGGTTTCCATTGCTAAAATCTCCTCAGTCAACAGTGTAAAGTGTATTATAGCAAAATTGTGATAAATGTACCAAATGTTTTATTTATATTGCAGAAACAACAGATGACCAAAAGAAAGAGGAGGACAGGAGATCCCCCGATCCACAGAGACCCTCATCAGAGAATAGTGCAGGCAATGTGGACGGTATGTTATATAGTTCAGATTTCATAAGTGAATGAAACATACTAACTTATTGTACGATAGAGGTCTTGCGTGACCTAGAGGGTCCTTGGGTTTCGACCCCCACTGGTTTCATGCGGGTATATTTTTTAGCATGACACTTCAGAGCCCTGTCCTTGTACTGGTGAACCCAGGAAAGCCATGATATTACTGAACAACTGTTGACACGGCATTAATTCACATATAATTATTTCATTGTACAATGTATTTTGGTTGGTTGGTTGGTTGACTTTGTGCTTTATACTTTTTCAAATGTATTTTGGTTGGTTGGTTGGTTGACTTTGTGCTTTATACTTTTTCAAATGTATTTTGGTTATGTTGTAATGGTCAGGACACTTACCTTTTCCCATCATTTGCTTCACAATGTTCTTGTCAAGTAGCCACATGAACATGACTAGACAGTGATGAGAGTCAATTAAAATATGTTCCATTAACTTTGATAGCCATCGAAACAGTATTGGCGGAATCAAACCTCAGGCTCAGTTAAAGCCTTTGACAAACAATTCTTGCATTTTACTTGCTTGTTTTTTGAAAATCACCTGGTGGAAACTCATTACTGCTGATATAAGTGATTCTTCTCATTCAAAAACAACATTATGACTATCCTACTAGAGATCTCCAATTCTCATTTGGAACTGAGTTGTTTAGCAAAATCCCATTTGTCAATATGTCATGAAAAACACCTCAAATTTTAGTGAAGAATTGTTTGTATGTGATCATTTTAACATTTTGCCCTTGGTTTGTTTTCCAGAGAAACAACAACAAGCTGTGTAAGCTGTGAATATCTGTACCATGGCCAAGATTGGAACCACCTTTGCCACAAAACAGTCTGTGATAATAGAATATTGGACCAATGACTACAAACATTTATTGTTATTGTTATTTAATCGGAGATGCTGACAAAGGTACAAAGAAAAAACAATCTGAACCATTCAACCATAAAGATTCATGTCGCTGGTCCAAAGAGCATTGAATGCCAGTGCTTCTAAAGTGTTCAATGTAGGTCATTTCTTATTTGATATGCATGCATACAACTTGAAGGGGAAAAAAATGATTGAAATGAACAAAAAAAATATTTCAGTGATCAGATTGAGTATAAATCACGGCTACAAAAGAAGAAAATGTTCATCTGGAATAATTTCTTCTTTTTTTCACAATGGTTTCACTTTTTTCTTGCTGAACTTTGTCAACATGAGTTCTTAGTTTATTCGTAAATTAGAATTGAGAATGCATGATCATGAAATTAATTAACCCAATTAAGTTAAACAGTTTTATTTATTAATTACGCAAAGTGATAAGGATAAGTTATACAGCACAATTGTTTAAGCTATTTATGCATTTTTATTATAGTCCACATACCCACCAGTATGTTCAAAAGTTATTAAAAAATTACGCAAAAATTATGGGGACTAAACTATTCTTGAATAATATTCTACGCATGAGATTTACAAATCTTTTCAAATAATATTCATTTTGAAGACTTTATTAATGCCATAAATGGATGTGATCCTTTGCTTTGTAAAATTTACATTGATTTATTTATTTGATAGAAAAGTTTTATACAATTTACTATAAAATGTAATGCTTTCATAGGGAAAGATATTAGTTGTTAAACCTTTACAATTAGAACTTTTGTATATCATACAACCTTTGTACAAAAACAAATAAAATTTAAGACTTGATAACCTAGTGCCTTTGCCTTTTTTCCTAATATTGTATAATATAATTTTTTGTCTAAATCTTGTACCACTCAACATTGATTTACCTACCAAACTGAACAATTCAACATTTTTCAGAGCAGTATATAGAATAGCTTGAATAGCTTGTTATCAACACTTTGAGCAAACATGTTTTTCACACATTTCCAATGGGACAAGTTTTCCTGGAATTATAGCTGATATAAGCTTTGTGGGTGATAATGCAAACTATTCATTTTACATGCATTTATCGAGAGTTCAGTGCAATACTTATAATTCGAGGGTTGAATGCAAGACTATAGTAAGTGCCTCACAAACGTGAAGTACTTACTATAGTATTGCATTGAACCCTCGAATGGTCAAGTGCTCATGTAGATGGAATACTTACATGTATTTTAGTCTTCCATTGAACCCTCAATGTATTGCATAGGCATCACTAATGTTCATTGAACATTTTGGGCGACAGTGGTGCAGTGGAAGAGCGTGGGCCTCTTGTACCGAGGGTCCCGGGTTTGAATTCCCATTAGGCGAGGTGAGAATTGCCGGGGATAACCCACATCTCGACGCGAGTACTGGTGCAGTACCCAGGAAGCAGTCATCGAGAGTGAATTAAATAAGCTTCAAGCTTCCGTCACAATCAATGTAAAATAAACAAGTTTAAACTAACATTATTCTATTTTTGATTGATCAAAGCGACTATGAGAAGTTTCTTTGCTTGGTTCATTGCAGTAGTATATGCTGGGGTTTAAACTCATTTCAACAATATTTCAGTTATGTCATGGTGGTTGGCAAACTTATCCATATATTTGTTTTTACTCACCAGTTATGTACAATTTTGTTTTGCTAGCTTCAGATTGCATTTCCACATGAACATGAGTGGATGATGTTTCTATTGGATTCAAGGTCAGCCTGTGAAAGGTTAAGGTCACTGGAACCATCAACTTTCATGTGGTTACCATGGAACAAATTGATTGTTGTTTGCCATACAATCTTCATGCTTCATGCTTGTTTGCTTAATCCATTTCCCCGTATGGGAATTTGTGGCTAGTCCAATTTGAGAGCAAAAGCAGGCAAAATAAGAGCAAGACAAATATTGCTTTAGATTTGGAAGATACAGTTGTGGCAAATTGATATAAATTACTTAAGACCTGGGTACCGTTTTACTAAACCGTTTACGCTTAAAATTTGCGTAAGTCTAAAACAACAATTAATCATATTTCAATATTGGGCTATGCAATATTGGGCTAAGCAATATTGCAAAGTAACACATCATTGGAAGCATCTCGGAGAGACGCTTCCAATGAGGTGTCACTTTGCAATATTGTATTTTTATTGAAGATACTATCCATGGGTATCAGTTATGACTTACCCAAATATTTTACGTAAGTTGTTTAGTAAAACGGTACCCAAACTGGTGACCGCTACCTCTACATGGCTGTTGAATTTGCCCTATCGTCTTTAAATGATGCTTGTAATACGATTATCCTAATCAGATGATTCCTCAAATGGGAGTTTGTGACTGGTCCAATTTGAAAGCAGCTAAAAACAAACAAAAATAACCAAATATTTGGACATATATCATATTTGGTAAAAACAATTTCATCAAAGTGACAAATTACTTGTTCTTAGAAGTAGCAGACTGGATCTGCTCACAAAATGATAGTAAAGTTCCGACCAGCACTCCTCTGCATAACTGTTGGCTATGGACTCCAAAATGGTGCTTATGCCTTTGTCCCATTTCCCACATGTAATTTGTAACTGGTCGAATTTTAAAGCAATAGACATTCTAACAAAATGATAAATTGCTTTTCATAGACAACAACAGACAGAACTGTCAGAAATTCCTTTATGACGAACATTCTTCTGCATGGACCCGCTGTGTATGTGTCAAGTCAGTATATAGATATGACAATTAGGACTGGGACGGGTAGCAATTTACTACCCGGGTACCCGAGGGGATATTACCCGTGGGTACCCGAGCCGATATTGTTCTCCCTTAGATACATTAATTTTCCTTCCCTTTGATCACCGTTCTAATGGTAGTGAGTAGTAGTTCCAGACGCTTGTATCTTACTGTGATGATCGGAACATAAAAAGGTTGATAGTTTCAATAGCTGATGAGCAGCCTTCAAGTTGGAGAGAATAGTGTGTGTGACATATTTGTGCAGATGTTCAGAAATCGGTTGGGGATAAATGATTGCTAGTTTGGGATTTAGAAACTTCTGATTCACTTGTCAACAAATGCTTATTCTCACATTAACATTTAACCCAGTTAAAAGTAACGTCGGGTAACGGGTAGTGATTTGCTACCCGGGTAGTGGCCTGTACCCGGTTACTCGGGTACCCGTCCCAGCCCTAATGACAATCCAGTCTGTAGATGATCTATAAAATGGGAAAGGAATAAAATGAGACACAGATCAATTCAGCTTGATAATGAATTTAATAACATCTATAAGAAACAAAAAAATTAAGCACACACAATACAAAGTGAGATAGGGAGATTTAGCAAGCAATATAATGATGAAATCTAAGCTCTTTGAATAAATTTCTGTACCAAACTCATTTTATGAAGTTTCCTATGTTTCAAGTTTGTTTTATGTCATTTTTTTCAAGTTTCTGTAAGATTGAGTCAACATATCATCTGCTCAAAGATTCCTTGGTCTCAAAAAAGTATCAATTTATGAAAATATTACTTTGCAAGAATGTATTCCCTATACAATAAAGGTTTATATTTTTCTAACCATTTTTCATGATTTTTACTTTTGATGTACATGTTCTTCTATTACTACCACCCAACATAGATACATCATCCACAAAAATGAAATGTGTAAATAAATATAATACTGATTAATTAAAAAATCACAACATGATAAAGGTGAATTTCAATAATATAATTATCCTTTTACCAAACAAGTCCCGACTCTACAGCCTGCTACATTTTTAAAGTACGGTTAGAACGAGTTGTATTGCTTATATGAGCAGTTTTCACTTGTTCTAACAATATTTCAAATCTATCAGAATAATAACTTTATCTATTACATATAAAGTAAGTGCTTTGTTGATACTGTTTTGTTTTTAGAAATCTCTGTTTGGGAAAGTTTAAGATGACCTCTTATAAAACACTAGCTTCTGATACTGTGAATGCCTTAGCTTCTGCAGTATTTGTGCATGAAATCTAGCATCTTATAAGCAAGGATTCACTACATATTGAAAGACAGTTAACAATAGTGTAATACTGAGAAAAAAAATGGTGTTTAAATAAAATATCTGTGTATCAAAATAACATAAGTTGAGAGTACAAGAACCTTATTAAAAAAAAGGGAAATCAGGAATTACTTTTCCAATAGAAATGTTCCCATATGTGTCCAGTGTATTCATTTATTAACAATTATGCTTGCAGACTTCAGAAAAACTTATATGCAGATCATAATAGCAAACGCAAGCAGCCTACCTAATACAGCATTATGAACATCATTTGGTGCATATAAATGTTTGATAGAAAAAGCCCAGTACAATGGGACAAGTTGATTCTGTTAATAAAAGTTGTATAATTCCTACATTAGAACTTTCATATTTTTTTTTAACTAAATTTACTATTCAATAAAAGCAACAATAGTTACCGGTACTATTGATATAGGAACAACGTTACAAAACTTAAAAATGTTGGTATGGCACTGACAAAGAGGAGCCATATAGGACCTGTGTCAGTAACTTACTATAACTATAATTAACTAATACTCTTAAATATTTTCAGAAAATAAGCACTTGTTCTGAGGGTCAAAGCTGTCAGCATGCTCTGGCGCCTAGCTCTTTGAAAAACTACCACTTAAAAAAGAAATCAACAAGAGTTAAGATTTTAAAACATTTGATTAATGGTCCATTTACTAAAAAGAATTTATACAATCATATAATAATTCTTAATATGATAAATAACAATAGTATAAATCAGAATTTAAACATTTTAATAAATGAAAAAAATTAACAGGTATCACAGTGTGTAATTCACAAATTGGAAATGAGGGTGAATGCTTTGTAAATGCATTTAACGGAAATTAGAAGAATAAAACAATACTGAATAGGTAGTAAGGGGCAGGCTCAATTATGACAAACAATTCAATTAAATAAAGACAAAGTTATTCAATCATAGATTCTTTACCAAATGTTATTTGCATTTAACATCCTAGAGTTTTTAAAAGATCTTCTGAAAATGTAAAAGATAAAATTGGTGTTTTATGATGATCAAAAGTTTGTGGAATAAACTGTGCTAAAAGAAAAAATATCTGAATAATTTATTCTTGTTTCCTACATTTTTCAAAAGCATTTGTTGCGACAAAAAGCGACAAAAAGTGACAAAAATAAAATTGAAGAAGGTAATCATATAAGTAAGTTAATCTGATTTTCTTTATGCCCCTAGAATGTGAATGCATTGTGGCAACTAAATCCCCAAACCCAAAACAGATAAATATGTTGTGTCTCCATGGCAATGTTAAATTACTTAGATTTGTCTTCTTAGCAACACTTGTTGGATCATTGTGTTTCCATGGTAACCTGTATGATATGTTGCCATAGTAATGTAAAAGAACAACTGTCCTTTCACAGTTTTGAAATAGTGTTGAAATGGGAGTCTTGTTTTATGTTTCCAAGGTAATAAGCCTGTTTCCGTGGCGATCAAGTTATTCATCCAGTTTCCATGGTTACAAAAGTAATCTGCCAAAAATTGTTCTCAATGCAGGTTTAAGTCCATCTACCATTGAGCTATGTAGTGGGTTGACTGGAAAAAAGAAGAGACAAAAATTTGACATATCTCATTTAAACCACTTTTTATCAAACAAAAACTTGTTTAAGGAAAGCTCACCTTCACTATTACTTCATTATGTCTCACTTTACTTTATTTGCTGCAGAAATCCAAAAAAAGCACCACCAAAAAGGATATATTGTTTATAAGATACATTTTTTTTTTCTTTCTCGTCACAATGGTCACTTCTAAATATCTTAAATTGGTAGCCGTTGCTTGCAATTATGACCTGTCACAGCATTGCATATGGGTAAAAGTGATCTTTAAATCAAACCAAACAGCTAGGAAACAAATTATAGCCTTGCCTGTACAGTACGCTACTTGGAATATTTATTTTTTGATATAATTGGATTTCAATTCCATTGTTGTTATATCACTCTACCCATTTGTGCCATATTTCTTTTGCAGTATGTTTCTTTATACAGTCCAACTTGTGTTAAGAGGCCAGCCTATGAGACAGAATAAATTGGCTGTTTAAGACAGATTGGCTGCTTAACACAAATTGATTTACACTATAAATCTAACAATGGGACTTTCTGTAGTGGCTGTTTAAGGCAGGTTGGCTGCTTAAATGGGTGGCTGCTTAACACAAGTTAGACTGTATCTAATTGAAATGAAAAAGAAAATGATAATCTTCAAAAAATACTTTTCAACACAGTCATGTTTCTAAGATATTTAAAATTTCAGATGCTTTACATAATATATCAAACAGCAATACTATGTATTTACCAACATATTCACAAATAGGATGTTTATTTGTATACTTTATACTGGTATTTGTTGAAGTTCAAGGGGCTCAGTGAACCAATTTGAAGAAGATCAAACTTACAGTAAATCTGTTAGGTATCTTGGCAGAATATTCGACTAGCTGTTGTTGTCTCAACTGTTCTCTTCGTTGTCTGTTGGAAAAAAATTATAAAAGTTGATAAGAAATATAATAAATACTATCTTGCGTAGTTTTGATTAAGCAACGAGAATTTTCCATTTTTTGTTAAAAAAATACTGAAAAGGTATTGCAACAGACAGTTTTTTTTTTATACAGTCACAGTGCTCTTTTTATTCAAGAGATTTATGAATACTGAACATAAATCAAGAAATCATACCTGCAATAGACGAAATTCTTAGAAAATAGGTTTTTGTCCTCAAATCTGAACGTTGACAAATTTTGAATTTGCATAAGAACAAATCATTTTCAGAGGAGCAAACACATCAAGCATATACCTTTCAATAATACAAAATCCTATTTTAGGAGCGCTCTGTAAATGGGTTTTGATATCTTTATCAATTTTGGAAAGAAACAAATTCTCTTTTTCTGTTAATAATTTCCATCTGTAGAGAAAAATACCTCCTATTTCAATTTCATTATCCCAAAATAGTACATGTATGGCTAAATAGGTATATGTCATTTAGTAAATGTCTAAGGGTACATTATACTAGTAAAATAAAAAAAAATCATTATATATAATTCATCAATTGTAATTAAGTGCTCTGAACCCTTTTAACTTAAATAATTAGCCAGATAACTCCATCATTTCATCAGCTTAATGGCTGAACTTTTAGATTTAATACTGAAACAAATGCCATAAAGTAACTTACTGATCTACATATTGTGGGTCACGACGAAAGTTCCCAGCAATGCCTGGTGGGGAACCAACTTTTCGTATCTGATTCACTTCCTGTTCATAAGTATCTTGATTTGGATCAACGATCTGGTTGCTCGACATATAACTGTCTCCATACTGTTCGTGAAGTTTACTCTGAAATTACAGAATGACCATTTCACTGAACACATTCAACTTTAAACTATTCCCTCATATAGGAATTTGTGTATTGCACAAATTGAAACCTATAGCAGATGACAATTATGATATATGAAAACCAATGTAATAGTAGGGGCAATTTATCTTTCATCACATTGGTTTCTAAAAACTTCCTCAGCAAAATGACTTAATGTAGTAAAATGAAGTACATTGTATCATTAAAAAAAATCTCACTTTGTAACAATGATTTTGTTTAAACTTATTTATTTTACATCGTTAGTGAAACAAGTTCTTGCAACTTAGGTTAATCAATCTCAATTCTGCTTCAAGGATACATAACCAGTACTTGTGCCATTTCGTGGGTAAGTCCCAGCATTTTCACTGTGCGTTTACAGACATCAAAATCAAACCCTCAGAACTAGAGGCCTACACTCTACCAAAGAACCACTGTCACCCACAAATGATTTAAAAATCTTTCTACATTAAAGGCATGTAAAGTTGCTTGCAGAGATGAGAGGACTTAAGCATACAACATAATTATTCCCTCTTTGTGAAGGGAATTTGTAACAGGTCCAAATTTAAAGTTAAAGCAGACAAAAAGAAATGCAGTGAAAAACAATATATCATGATATTAGTGCAAAACCATTGTTTCAAAAGGAGAATTTGCTCATTTTGAGCAATTCCTCCTTTTTCCACAATTGTTTCTTTAGTCTTATGCTGCACTCATACAACAAAGTGAGGTATTATGGAATAGCATTTAAACTGCATGCACTAGCAATTATATGATAAAAATGGGAATATTTTGCTGTTACTCACTTGGAGCTGTTTCTTCCTGAAAGCCATCCTCTGCATGCTCATTTCCCGTCTGCGAGCCTCATTATGTTCTGCGATACCAGAAGCAGCCATGGTGATAAGCCGTTACCTTGGAGACAAAAATTAATAAAATATATAATTTCATTTTCTTACTTAGGTCCATGAAGTGTATTTTGATGTACATTTTTATGTATCTGCCCCAGGCAATGATATGAAACATTATGGCAAAAGTCCATGAAATAAGAAAAATTCAATGACATAATTTTAATGCACAAGGGATCAAAGCGTATGGGTGTTTGTGTGTGCTTGGTTGTAGTTTGAAATAACCCAAATTCCCAAATACAAGTATATATTTCCATTATAATATATTTGTATAACAGGATCAGGGTTTTTTAGTCCTTTTTTTCTACCATAAGCTTGAAGCACACAAAATGATAGGTGATCCCTTGTCTTCAATATTAGAATATAAATATTTTAATGTAAATACATACAAAAACTATATATTTGAGATAAATAAGTCATTCTATTTGGTTTTATCAAAAATTTATTCATAGCACTTATTTAACTTACAGCCAGGAGATATTTCTTTCTGCATGTTTTATGTTGCAATCTATAAAGAACAAACATGGGCAGATTGAAGGGTTAGTACTTATTTCTTACCATGTTAAACATCCCATTAATTAATCCATGAGTTATGCATATATCTACCTTCAACCAATAACCCTTTCATTTTAAGGCTTTGAGAAATATACTGGGAGAGGAAAATCTTCATATGTGCATATTTCCCTCTCCGACAAAATGTGTCTACTTAAAACCCTAATGTTTTATTACACTTGACTTTGATTTGCTAAGTCCTTTAATTTTGACATGGCAGTGGGTTATTCAGAAAACAACTGAAAATGAAAACAAATTTCATAAACATATTTTGAAAGGTAGACACTGTCATAGATCCTGATAATCCTATAGCAGAGTGTAGGGAAGTCTCTACTTATGAAATGTGAATGGAGCTTTTTTCAACATTTGGATATTCATTGTGCTTCTCTAGGTCTCAATTCCAATGTGATTTTTATGTTACAGAGATTCTGAACAACTGACTGTGCGTTTTTCACTTGTGACATTTCATGTTCAAAAGAACTGACAAATAAACGGAAACCTGAAATATTGCATACATTCATATGAATAATCTGTGAATCGTCTCAGCCCACACACGCATCCGATACACTTCTTAACAGCGAATCGTCTATCAATTAACATCGATGAAGCTCAAAAATAAGCTTTTGACATCCATTTTGTTTATGATCAGGTGCAAGGTTCTCATGAGATTATGCAAAAAGCTTTGTTCATTGTTCATTATTGTGACTAGGATAAAGAGAAACACAGACAGGAATATGATATGAAATACACACCATCCATAACAATGATGGAAAACTGTTATCAAACCACTTTCAACCAAATTCAAAGGTAGGCTACCATTCGCATAAGAATATATCTGCCCAGCTGAAGCAGGGCAAAACCTGGATGACAAACTTCAGTCATTCCAAGCATCAATTGGCATTTGATAGTTGTAAAATGATATGAAGAACAACCTAAGCTCTAGGGAACAAAGCTTAAAGATTTGAACCAAAATCGCAGTTTCGGAAGGAATCCTTACCAAAATTAAAGAGATCTTGGTGTTATAAAACTTTCACTGATTCTGGTTTTATTATGATTGAGAAAGCGTAATTAAAGGGCATTTTCATTTGAAAACTCATGCAATACTTACGTTTTATACTAAAACAGCTGCACCAAACTTAAAATCCTAAATGAGTTGGTTGTCTTCGAGTGCAATTAGTCAATAAGAAGCCAAAATAATCCAATAAAACCAATTTCGGACAAATTAAAGGCTTGGTTGCCTAGCACGCGAATGGTGCTTTTTATAGTTTTCATTGCTGAAGAGCTTTTCTAAAAGGGGTCATCTCAAAACATAGTTTAAAGGACAGGACGTTGCCTACATCTTATCTTGCGTTCCTTGCATCAACAATGCACTATAGACGTTCAAATGTGTATATGTACATCAATTAATGAATTTGGGACAAGAGCTAGCAAGGTCGATTTGTTGAGTCTGACGGTTTAACGCCAATTTGAATTCTATGTCAGTCTCAATATGAATTCTGATGATCGGCTTAAAAGCATGTATACAATGTTATATAGAAGTCATGTAATCAGAAAGATAACTGTCTATGTCTATGCTGTAATAGTCTAGATAAAAAAATACAAAATCATGAAGTAACAATCAAACGATGTCATTTAAGTTATCAGATTATTATCTGGCCTTAATTATTGATAAATGTTAACATTGTACATATATGTAGTGTCTCGATTGTGCGATTTGTGATAATTTTCAAATGAAATAAGCTCTCCAAATTACATTCCCCCACACATATATAGGGCCTATATAGGTCCAATATAGTATACCCATATGGACTACCAAATATCTCCCATGTGGGGCCCATTTAGCCATGTTTGAGCTCATATTGGATAAATGTGAAATACAACCAGGTGTCAAGATCAGTTAATTATGTTTTAGGGGAGTCCTCTTTTACATTTCACCGTGTATGCTGTCTCATTTTTGCGTTGTATCGTATTTTTGAGATGTAATAAGACATCCGTATTCTAATCACACATATGGGACCAATATGGCAAGCCCGTATGGGCCCCATTTAGCAATGTTTGCTGGGAAGCAGCTGAAAACGGAGAGAGGCTACTAGACCTATGAAGCAACACTTTGGCGTTTGCATAGATCCAACACTCTATATAGCATGAATGATGGGAGCAGTAAAAATCAGAAATACTAAATTAACGTGTTATAACGTTAAATCAAATCGACGAATCAATTCCTCCTTGCCGTTTATGGATAAGTGCAAACAAATGATTACACAAAATATAATTGAATTAATAGGGAAGAAATCATAGAACAAACCAAAAATGAGAGGAGAAAAAAATAGCCGATCATTCATGAGGCCTGAAGTTGTGTTGTCCAATATTGCATGGCTGTCAAAGACGTCTTAAAGATCTACAGATAGTTCTAGAGTTGTTGTCACTAAATTGTCAATGGTGTCACATTGGAGTGGTATCGCTGGATTGGCGTAAATACGCGTGTTTACAATATAAATGAGGAACTGTCCTTAGTACGTATATTAAGGAAAAATTGCATCCTGTAAGTCTTCTAAGGACCAAAGTGCATCATTCTGTAATTACATGTATCAATCTTGTAATAACAGGATATTTTTCTTATATATCATAGCTTTAGTACTTGAGAAAATATGGCCGCTATTGCAGACGTTTATGGTTGTGACCTATAGTTCTATTGCTATTTTGACTGACGCCTTCGTAGCGAAGCACGATTCTATCCCCTGCTCATATAGTCAAAATAACTCGACGTAAAGATTGCCTTAAATTTTCTGATGGAGCAATGATAGATTATTGCCAGATGCAAAACTTTCTCAATATTTCCCGATCGCTTGACTACTGCTAAGTAAACCGAGTGACAGAGTTAGAGCTAAACATTGTCCATAAGAAATATTTTACCAAATGATTAATGATTTTGTGTTTGATTTCTAGAGTTTACTGTCGAACAGAACCAAATTTGGAACTTGTGGTAAGGATAGTCTGAGCGTGATGTCTTGTAAGTTTTCGTTCGGTCGTTTGACAGTTACGGATACTGTTGAGAACACCCCTTAAGTCATGCGAATTCATTCGGACTTTATCCGCAAAATTACCGGATCTTTCAGATACGGAAGTTGGGAATACCCATAATGCACCAATGAAAACAGAAATGAAGTCTTTCATTGTCTACAATAATTCCGCAATTCATCGAAGATAAGGAAGAAAGGACGACACCTCAGCTATGTAATGTGTTCACTATTCCTCATGTTCACAATCATTCACGTTAAAACCCTTCCATTGCAACATTTATGGTACTTTGTCAATTTATTGACGCTTCTTTCATTCACAAAGACAAAAACCTTTTTACGAAGTTTATCTTCGAGGTTCGAACCGAGCCAGACGGTCACTGTCTAGACAATGTCTGAGATAACGTCTTCACGCGCTGTGTGTTTACATAGACATTTCACTTTATCTGTGTACTTATAACACACATAGTGTATGGAATGGCTGGTTACCGTTACCTTTTTGTTTAATTGGCTTGCACAAATAGCACGATTATCGAATTGCTTTGTTGTTTTATTGCCATGAAATCCTTATATTTACTGGACTATAACTTCTGGTTGTCAGTTTAACAGTTATCTTTAAACATGTTCATGTTGTTATGAGAAATGAGGAGGTATCATTTTAATGGGCTATCACACATAATGAGAAGTTAATCTTTGAAAAATTAATAAAATGACACCACAGGTCTGTAAAATAATATTAAACTAAAGTAAGGATACATATATCACAATTTCATAAACATGTTGTGTAGATGTAGCACATTTATATAAGTAAAACCTTTTAAACGGGTTATTTCCTATACAAGGATACAGTCAACTCGACAGTTTCAGATCATCGACAGTTCCGGATCATCTTATGTTTGTTGTCAAATTTCCATGAATGCGAAGAAACTTTGGCTTTAAAAGCTTAAAGTCATTTAGCATATTCATTTAGCTCTTGACAAAACCAATAAGACATTTCCACGTCTGGTAAAGCGATCACAATCAATTTGGAACAGTTAATTAAGACCGAGACAAGTCACTGGAAGTTGACCTAATTTCAACGATATTTTTTCCCCCGGAGATTTAGACGCTCATTAAAAAAGATAATGTGCACTAAACATTGACATCATTTGTAAGAAAAATTATAATAGATTGAATTTATGCAAAATTTTCATGCTAAGACAGGTCTGGGATGGTAAAATTGCATGATGAATGAAGGCAGGTGAACTCGACAGTTTCGGATCACCTCTTTGATTTTATAGGGGTCGTCTCAACATTACTTCTGGTCATTCTCGTACCCTCTTTAAAGGAAAAAGTAAAATAATTCTTTATTTTTTTAAAGGGAAATCGCACAAGCCATGTGTTTGATGAAAATGAAGTATTAATTGATGATATTATTTTCTGTTCTAATTGTCTCATTGTGAAATTAACCCTTTTTACAATAAATGATATGACCATTAACGTGATTCGGAACTGTCACATTTGATCCGAAACTTTCGCGATGACTCCGATTTTGTTTTCTTCAAAACTGAAAAATGGTAAATAAAAGCGGTAAATAATTGGTATGAATAGACAGAGGAAGAATTTTTCGTTCAATTCATATGTTGATTTCTACAATAAATTGGTTAATACAAGAAAAAACGATCTTTTATCTATTAGTGATCTGGAACTGTCGAGTTGACTGTATAAATTTGAATTACTGATAGGTATGCTGCGGTATTTTGAGATGTATAACAGTATCATGTTAGTCTTGCAACATTTGACTGTGCACTGTATCAGCTTATTTCCGTCATACAAACACATCAAAAAGAGTAAGAATTGTCATCAAAGGCATGGAATCATGTTTTTTGGTTTACATGAAAACATGCATGTTCAATACCTTCTGTTTAAATAAATGTCAAAGGTTCTTTTGCCGTTACAAGGATTGATTAAATGACCATTTGAATGTGTGTTACCTACAGAGCACAATCAGTGAAGGTAGGAATTATATTAGTGGCTAATCAATAGATTTTAACCACATAACATCAAGACCAAAACTTATTTCATGTGCATACACTGAAACTAAGAACTTTTGATAAAGTTTATTAAAAATGGGAAAAAAGACAATTATCTGTTGGCTTTTGACATCAGAGTCAAGTTAAATGATCTCTGTATCACAAAAAAAGGTTTCTTCATCAATGATATTATTTTCAAATGACTGTAGTTAATTGCAATTCATTGTTGCGAAATGAATCCCCTTTAAATCCAAGGCCCTTTTCCCTCAAATTGGGAAGAGTTCTAGGCTTGTTAGTTCTGGAAAGGTGTATTGCTCAAATTGTTGATTTTGGAAGCAGAAAAGGAGATCTGACTTTGATTTCTTAGTAAAACCGCATCATTTTAAAGATTTTTTCCGTTTAGGAAGGTCCTTTTTAAGGCCCCTGGTATAGTACACAAAAAAGTCCTGTAATTAAATATTTTCATTTTCTTTTAGTTGCTAGTTGCAGCTGATCAGCAATGGATATAGCAATGTGTATCCATTTGTAAGACAGTACTTGCTCAACGAGAAAGAAAATGGGGAGCTCGTCTTCAAAGTTCCGGAAACATCTGCAGAACGGGGATGAAGTGGCGGCGTTGAATGTTTTCAACAATCATAGTGATCTGCGTAAAGGGCTGGACCCTAACAGTTCCTATGGTGACAACTTTCAACATGAGACCCCTTTGCATTTCGCAGCACGGCATGGAATGAAAAGTCTACTAAGGTATATTTTGTCTTTGCTAAATTTATGTATTTGGGTTCACAAAGCAATGTGGTTAGACTCTAGGTTTTTAACTAGAGTCACATGGCCCATCTATAATGTTGAGCTTATTTTCCATCATAAGTATTCTAGATATTACAATTACAAAAGGAAAATATTGCAGCTTACTCCTGTTGATTTTCCTTTGTTCATCTATTATTGTTTATTGTTGATTTGGAAAACAGTTCAAATTGTGGTTAGTTTTCGTTCAGTAAAGTAAGATCCCGTAATTGATTTAATCTCATATGGGTTTTTGAAATGTATTTTATCTTTTGAAATTCAGAAAGCCATGGAAAAAAATGTTTTCTTCATGATTTTAGGAAGAAACCAAAAGGATGAATGGCACTCAGGGGCAATTCATCCTTTTTATATTGTGATTTCTCTAGGATTTTGTAGCAGATGCATTAAAGTGAGGCATTATGAATTAAGCATTAATCAATAAACATGTTTAGAATGTTTTTCCCAGTTAAAACATTTCATTTCTCTTCCAACACATATATGAACATGGATAGGTATTACATCATACATGTATATATAGGTTTTCAATATATAGAAACAACTTGCTCCCAATTGGATGCTCTAATTTCTCTTTCAGAATATTTCTGTTTGAACTTGGTGGCAATCCCAACAAGACCAATGGCCGCAAGGAGACAGCTCTTCACTGTGTGTGTATGGAGAAGAACCCGCAGTACTATCCTGTACAGAGGCGGAGACTCGAGTGTCTCACCATGATGCTACAGTGGAGAGGGGCAGAGCTAAAGGATGGAGAGGTGGAGAAGGTCGACCTTGGAGCACTTGATGAGGTAGGCTTTAGCAATTGCCATTTTATTAACTTAAGAATACACGAAAATGGGAGAATGCTATGGACAAAATTTGTGGTTTTACCTGGGCTTTTTTTCCCCAAGTTATATTGAGTCATTACTAAGGCTATAGCCAGTATCACAAATTTAGTTTTTTTTTTTTTATTTTAACATCAAATGTGAAACAAAGTTTTAGAGCTTAGATTAATCATCTTTAATTCTGCTTTGTGGATTCCATGCCCAATGTGAATTCATGAAAAAGTGGACCTTGCTTCTCAAGCAATTTAAACCCTATTGTCCCAAGGCCGACACTCTACCTCTGGCCTACTGCCCTCCACAATCTGGGCCCTGTTGTCAAAGGTTTAAGACGCTTTAAAAATGTTGTATTTTTGTTTCAGAAATCCAACACAGGCCTGCACTATGCTGCTGCGTCTGGACTCAAGTCTTGTGTTGAGCTTCTAGTAAACCATAATTGTCCGCTGTTCATTGAGAATGAAGAAAACCACACACCCTGTGACTGTGCCGAGTCCAGCTCTTTCAGTGAGATCGCTCTATTTCTGGAGTCAAAAATGGTGTTTTCTGTAAGTGACTTTTGTTATGGATCAGTTAATGGTTTTCTTCCAATATTTGATAAGTGCGTATTACTATTTGTTGACTACATATATATCATTTTGATTTGGCAAAAGCTTCTGCACCTTTTTACTATGGGAAGGAAATTTTGTTTTTGATGTAAACATGGGCAAAATGCTCAAGCTGATTAGGAAGGAAGACATTTTAAGCAGATCAGGGGAAGCAAAATCAATTGTCTGTGTTGTCCAGTTTGTCCAAAAGCCATAATGAACAAGTGACATTTTGCTGAAACTTACCCATTATATGCACTAGTAAGTTTATCCTTTACGGACAAGTAAATCAAAATAAGATATCACCACTCCTGCAGATTCAATAAGTGTTCTTCCTTCCTTGGTCGAATTAGTCAGGGTTTGTGTCTTCTTATATGCTCACAATATGCATTTGCATACTCTAGCTAAGAAAAATGGGGATAATATATACAGGAAATCCTATCATATATTGTCATGAAAATACTTCTTTTTAGGAAAGTTCCCCTAGAACCACACATATTTTTAAGAAATTTGCTGACTAAACAACGACATGCAGCCCAAGAATGCCTCTGTTCATTGAAGGACTCAAAATAGCAGATGAATTTATTGATGCTTTTTTCAGAATGACACGACAGCAGGAGGGATTGATGAGATTCCACCCCAGGTAGATTCTGAGGAGTACAGTGGGTTGAGAGCGCAAGACCTACAAGAGGCTAAAGATCAGCTGTTGGTTGAGACTGCAGATATGCTCAGTATACCGTTGTTCACAGCAGAGGCACTCCTGCGAAATCATGGTGAGTTGGCAAAAGAGTTCGTTACAGAGAGTTAATGGTTGTATGGCCATCTTTTGTATTTAGCCATATTAAGCCGCATGGATGAAAGTGTTCAGGATTATTCCTGATTTTCAGGAATTGGAAACATTTTGTACCTATATAATGCTATAGCAAACATGCCTTTTAAGGATGAAGAACTACAGATTTCAGGCTTTTGAAATTCTTTCACCCATGTAATAGCCCTTCAGTATTTTGTGGTCTTCCTCTTTTCATTAAAGCATAAAGATCACCTTTGTATTTAAAGGTAGGCAGGCCTTCACAGACCTCTGGTTACCTTAAAATTCAAGTTAGAATGGCAAGGCTTTATTTTGCGTTATATAACAGACTCCCATAAAAGACACCTTGCCAATTGGAAATTTCTTACAAATCATGCAGTTTTTCCAAAAACTCAAAAGTCATACCAGCTTTTAGGCTTCCCGGTTCATCAATTTCAGCGATTAAATTTCTCAAATTCAACAGGCTTGGGCCTCTTCCCAATTGAAGGGAAAAAGCCCTGAATTATGGTATTATAGAAGTGTAAATGAATATTGATATTTTGTAAGAAATCCACATTTGATGATTTTTGTTGTTCAGCTCAAACTTTCAACCCTAAAATACTGTATCACTGATATGATTACTTGTAAACAGAATGGTCTCGAGAGATGTTACTAGATGCGTGGATGACGGATCCACAGGCCTGTTGTGAAAAGAGTGGAGTGACCCCACCTGCCAACCTTTTTAGTGAGAAACCTGTTGTTGAAGAGTCCCTCAGCTCACCTACACTATCCCACCCGCCTAGTCCTTTTGCTGAGGTAAGTATAAGGCTCCTTTTTCTTTTGACCTATTACCAAACAATAACGACATTTGACCAGTCTGCTGGAGACGACTCTGGAAAACATTGTGGGAAAAGGAGAAATTGCTCGTAATTTCTCTTTTTCCCACAATATTTTCTTCCCTTTCAATTTTTCAATTTCATCATTGAAATGTTGTCTGCAAACTCTTTCAATTTGGGACAGTCGCAAAATTTGGTGTTTGGTAAAGGGTTAAGACACATTAAGCATAAAAGTAGTGTCATAAGAAACCAAAGGCTAATCTGCTAGTGTTAATGCTGTAACGAACAATGCCAAAGTAGGGACGAAGTTGAAGGTTAAAGCAACAGTGGTGCAGTGATAGAGCTTCAGCCTCCTTGGTTATATCCCATTAGATGCCAGAATTTGCTAAGACTTGCCCACATATCGATGCTAGCACTGGTTAAGTATCCAGGAAGCAGTCACCAAGAGGGAATTCAATAAACTTCAAGCTTCCATCACAATCGATGTAAAATAGATAGGATAAGCTTAACTGTTTATGTCTGTTTTCTCCATTTCACCGTGATGTTGAAGATATTAATTTCTAACATCTCTCTCCTTTATTTAAGTGTGATATTGAAGATATTATTTGTTTATGCCTCGCTCCTCTATTTCAGTGTGATATTTGTACCCAGCACTTACAGATCGATGAGGAGCCGGTCCACATGCCCTGCCATCAGTTCTGTAGAGGGTGTTGGGAGGGGTAAGTCTTTCGTATTGTTGAGTTCCTTTACTATGACATCATACTAATTGTTCAGTGGAAGACTATATAGTAATTCTTTCATCTTTAGTTTAAACTTATTTATTTTAGATGATTGTGAAACAAGTTCTTACAACTTAGATGAAGCACTCTTGTTTCTGCTTCTTGGATACATAACCAGTACTCATGCCGAATGTGATTAAATGAAAGGTCGCAAGTCAGATCCCGCGGTATTGGAACCCATGACCCTCTTGTCCCAAGGCTGATGCTCTACCCCTGGACCACTGTCCTTTGTCTTTGTAAAGGAATCTCTTGAATATTGTACTGAATCTTTGATATAGTTAGTATGGAGCTTACTATAAACTTGTCTGCCATTGATTAAAAGCCATATTGCTTTATGGAAATTCCATTTCAACCTTAATTGGCAAGGAAATATCAGAACCATGAATAAGTGTGGTGATTTTTGCAAAAATGACAGAAATATTGTTGAAAAAAGCTTAACACGAAAACCAACCAATAATGGGTTACCTATTATTTTAGGTACCTCAATGTGAAGATCAAGGAAGGGGGTGTCCATGATATAACATGTCCTGGTTATGATTGCACCAAACTAGTCCCAGTGGAAGTCATAGAGAATGTTGTGTCTCGGGATATGGCTCGTAGATACCTGCAGTTTGATATAAAGGTAGGGGGTTTACTTTATTTATGATTTTATTCTAAATCGGAAGATCAGAGTCACCAATTGGAAATAAGAAAAAAATGCTTTTATGAAAAATATATAAAAGGACATGTTCAGAAAGTGATTCATTACGATTGTCTACCTTTATTTTATTTGATTGAAACTCATGCTTGTGGGAATAATCCATTGTGAATAAAATGAAAAAGCAAATATTTTTTTTCCTTGGTAAAATTTCAATTATTCTTCCTTATGTATAAATTTGAATGAAATTTAAACAGTATTATGAAATGGTATTTTCCCTTCCCTGTTAACTGGTAAACCTTTTCAGGGTCCTGCCTGGCCCAGTGATTACAGTGCAGAACTTATGACACAGGATTCCGAAGTTCAATTCTCAAGAACCACACTGGAATTTTTGTTGGAGTTGGCAAGATACTGCAGAACTTTGTCTTTAACTGGTGAAATCCAGTAATGCCACAAAAACCCAAAATATTTTTGTCATGGCATTAAACCTAATTGAAACAAATAAACCTCAATGCTTTAACATTTAATATTTCTTTTTCCTATTTTACCAGGCGTTTGTTGACAGTAACCCAAACATCAAATGGTGTCCATACCCTGGGTGTGGGCGTGCAGTACGATTGCCTGATCTTATAGAGGGCAGCACAAGTAGCCTGACATCACCGAGGCATAACAATATTCCCAGCGACACTTCCAGAGCCGTGGATTGTGGACACGGCCATCACTTTTGTTGGTAAAGATCTGATTTATTGTTTAACAGATAGTGGATTTTTGATCAATTTGTCTGAATTTATGTGACTTTGATATATGGCCAATGTTTCATTTAGATATGCTTTTGTTAGATGTAATATATAATAATTTGGAGCCTTTGTGTGTGAGGTTTGGACAAAGTTTGGACAAATTTAGGAGGTCAATCCAAATGTAGTTATAGATTGTTTCTCTTATCATCAAATGCTTCTTTATTGTGCTAATTTTTCAGTATTTCCTATTACAATCATGGATATTGTATCTCTTTAAGATTTTTTGTTGGTCAATTGATCTTAGGAAAAGTAATATCATACATTTGCATATACAGTCCACCCTCGATAGTCTGGTCGTCATCAATCCGGATTATTCACCATCCAGACAGAATTTGTAGGGAACGGTCCTTACCTGCATTAATTCCACTGTTTAATCCAGAAAATCCGTGTTCCGGCTCCGGACAATGAAAGTCGGGAACCAAGCCTAACTTCTAATAGTGTATGCGTACGACTGATCCGGAAACCAGTATAATGATTTCTTTTTTTGCAGTTACCTTCGTTAATTGACGATACGGTAATCCAACATTCACACCTTTGGCAAATTCGCATGTATGCTTGATCATAAATGTCACCAAGTGTAGTGTAATAAAAGGTGTTGATTGTTTGCAAATCGGCCATTTAGTCAGTTAACTGGTCTAACCTAATTGTAATTATCGTCACATGCAGAGAGGCGAGTTTGTAAAAGGTGTTAACTCGCTGCATTGACAGCGATCAGGAGACAACATCTGGCAATCACTTTCAACTATTACGTATTTTTTACTTCATAGTAATCATTATGAAAAATGGTGTATAGGTAAACATTTCACTGGAAACTCGCAGGTTGTTTATTAAGGATTATTTGTTAATACGGATATTACTCCTGGGAACGAAAGTTTCCGGATAAACGAGGCTTGACTGTATAGGCAATGATCCAATTGAAGAAACAAACAGATAAACAATTATGTGGCAAAGCCTTTCCAAAAAATTCTTTTCAGATTCGTTGATTATAAGTTGTATCGTATTATAATAAGACACTTGTTAGAGACAATGAAACAAACAATCTACAGATACATTTTCTGATTTCGGGGGTGTATGGGGGAGGTTGGAAAGAAATTCTGATTTATATGTGTCTAGTATAATTTTGTATGGCAATACAAGTCTTAATTTTAACCTTACAATAGCTGTGAACAGTGAAACAAACAATCTACTGATATATTTTCCTGATTTCAGGGAGTGTATGGGGGAGGCTCATGCACCGTGTAGCTGTGACAATCTAAAGAAGTGGTTTGGAGAGATAAACAAAGTAAAACCAGATAAATGTATGTATGAGTAATGTATTGCATAGTTCACACACATTACTAATGACATGGGAAAAAAATATGTTTAATGGGTTTCACATTGTGAAATGATTCAATTATAAGAGTTATAATGAGATAAATGTATGTATCAGTAATGCATTATAAGTTTACACACACTTCCAAATTAATGACTAGAAAAAGATGTATGTGAATGGGGTTACGCATTGTGAAATCAATCAATTATGGTACATGTATCATAATTGAATTTAAACAGAAAACATAACAATGAGATGTCTTAGAAAATTTGTCTTTACTTATTCAATGTCTGTTGTTCTCATTATAATAGTGAAAGAAAATACTGATTGCAGAAGTGCAAGGAAATCATTATCAACTAAAAACCAATAAAATATTATTTCTAGACTTCCTTACATTTTAAATAATTTTTTTTATCAAGACAGATCAACATATCTTGATTTTCATTTTATATCTTTTGCTGCAAAAAAGAATTGGGAATGATGAAAGAGTTGAGATAGTTTCTAGCGGTTGTGTTGAGGAGTTGTATTCTATATGTTATCATTCATAGCAAATTAACCCTTAGAATGCTGGGTACTTTTTGAAAATTAGATTTTTGTGTCATCTGCTTTCCAAAATCTTAAAATACTGCTTAATTTTGATGAGGAAAGATACCAAGAGTAGCAAATAGGTCAGATCATAGCCCAGTCGCCAATTTACTTCCTGGATCTTACCTGTTTGCATAAGCATGAAGTCAATTCCAGCACTATAAGGGTTAAAGATTATGGTTTCTCTTTCTAGTGGATGGTACAGAAACAGACTGTGAGAACGCTGCTAATTGTCTGTGGTTGGTCACCAATTCCAAATCTTGCCCTAACTGTAAATCCCCTATCCAGAAAAATGAAGGCTGTAACCATATGAAATGTTCAAAAGTAAGTTGCAATAAGTACATCTTGTTTCATTTGATTTCTCATAGTAAACTCTAATGGAATATTCTCTTTTGCTTTCTACTGTGTTTGCCAAAATACATTTTTGATTTCCAATTGAGATAATTTGACGCATTTTATGTATTATGTACATTGAAAGTGTTTGGTTAATCTTATTTGCTTAAGCAGAGTGCACTTTGTTGCATATATCAATTTGATATTTTTAAGTTGTAGTTGTGTTGAACAGTGTCAACTTCATTGGTTTTTAGTCATCCCTCTTGCTGAGTGTTAATTTGTCATGTTTAAATGCCTAGAAGCATCTTATTTATGCTGTATAATAGTACCTACACATTTATGATTCATTTGGTGTTTTAATTTCTACAGATATCTTATTCTATAATTCATTTAGTTCTTTCAAACATCTCATTTATATTTCGTTTCAGTGCCTTCAAATGTTTTAGTTATGCTCTGAGCTTTTGCTGCAAACATTGTATTCATTGCTTATTTTACTGCTCTCAAATATCTTGTTCATGTAATTTTTCTAATTGCTACATACATATTATTCATGTTGTGTATTAGTACATCAACATATTATTCATGTCCAAACATTAAGGAAATACTCATGTATATAGGCATGATGACTTTTGATCAACTTTAGTTTACATCTTAAATGGTATTGTTTTATTTCAGTGTAAATACGACTTCTGCTGGGTATGTCTGGACCAATGGAAGAGACACAACTCTAGCACTGGAGGCTACTTTAAGTGTAACAGATATGAGGTTTCTAAGAAAGTGGATGAATCATCAAAATCACAAATATTAGAGGTATGTTTCTAACTCTTTATTATATTCCTATCAGTGAAATACTGGGATTTCTCAGTGTATTAATTTTCAATTTTGTCACAGTGAATATAGTCACAAGTGATGATATTAAAAAGTCATATCATCACTACTTTTTTACCATTCCTTTGCATTAAAGTCATGGCTTCACTTTTGCACATGGCACTAAAATGATTTTGTTTTAAAATGTATCCATACGCGTGAATGACGTCATAGGATGCAAAAATTACGTCATGGGCGCTGTTAACTGCTTTGCTCCTCCCATTTTATATTCCATTTTGCGTTTAAGGAGGTATTTTAGCAATGATTTTTATACAGTGGAATAAAATAAATAGAATAATCAACTCCATTCGATTGATATCAAAAATATGTCACTTGAATGGGTTGTTATCATGTAGAAAAAACTCGTTCTTCGAACTCGTTTTTTCAATCCTGATAACAACCCATTCTCGTGACATATTTTTGATATTAATTGAAAGGAGTTGATTATTCTCTATTTATCATAAAAAGTATATGTCTTGGTTAACTTATGATTTACAATCAATTGGATATAATTGTGAATGTTGTTTACGTATTAAGTGTTTTGATGATAAAAGAAAAATGGCTCTCAAACATTCCCTTTTTCATAAAATTGTTTACAGGTTATTTACAACTAACTACTTACTTGTAAATGCTTTTAAAGCTTGTGATCTCTCTTCATGTGATACAACTTTGTTGTTGATACATTTAATTGAAATTTATTAATTCTAATGCATGAAAAAAAAAGAATTTTATCTGAAATTTATAATTACTAATGGATGTCAGAAACTGTACAAAGCTTTTCATCTATATCATCAATTTTATGAAAATACGCTTTTCACAAAGCAATACAAGAAAAAGGTATTTAAATTGATAACTTTTTAAATCTTTGGAAAGGGAGGTCCACATTGCAATATGCCTTTGTATCTATCCCTGTGTTTTATGGTGTTGTGTTTTTGCTATTTTAGGCAGAGGAGAAGAACACCAAGTTGCAGGAACTCAACAAATTTGTACATTACTATACACGCTACAAAAACCACGAAAACAGTTTTAAGGTAGGATTTGAACTGAATTTGTATGCTTAGTTATTCAGGACATAAAAAGGATGAAAATGGCTTTAAGGCTGTATTCAAACTGAGACAATATGCTTTACTATGATTGCACAAAGAAAATGATGAAAACAGTTTAAGGGTAGAACAAGGGATCAGGTTCTTTCCATTTTCCAATTATTCTGAGATACTTTGGAAAATCCTCAGATGCTGCCTATCTCTGTAACAGATTGTTGGTCACAAGCAAAGTTTCCTTTTGTGCCAACAGCTTTGTTCAATGAAAATTATAATGTATCATTCTTCATTAATGATATTAAGACTATCACTAGACTTCTATATTAGATAATAGGGTCTCATCCCAAATAAATGCCTGTGAAAGATCCAACTTTTGTTGGCTTCTAGAAACAGATTATATTTAGATTAAATTGAGTTATAGATTTTGATATCACTTTTGCTTAGGGCTTTGGGCTTTGGTTGAATGAATACTGTAGCAAATCAATAGCATAATTGATGCATGTTTTCTCGTGTTTTCCAAAACTTGTTTATTCTATGGTTTCAGTTTGAAGAACCTCTCATCAAAACAGCCAAAGAGAAGATGTTGAAACTTGCTGAGGCAGTCACTGATATGAGTATGAAACCTTCTGTTGCAATCTTTTTGTAAATCAATCTATAGTTTACTTTCATATTTCACCTATTACTTTTTTTTTTTTTTATATATGGGTTTTACATCACATCAACATTATTTCAGTTATGTAGCGATGCCCGACTCTTAATGATGGAGGCAAGGGCAAGTCAAGGCGGGTAGAACCATCGGCACCCCGTAAGTCAGTCGGGAGATCACCTATTACTGCCAATGGAATAAAAGTATGAAATATTTTTTTCATATGGCTAAGGACCGAAACATTTCCACTGATAATCTCATGTCATTTGGTTCAGATTGACCAATCGTTTTTAAGATTGATAGCTCAATTATCATTCCCAATGCCTGTTTATCTCTCCTAGAAATGTTTGGAAACCATTGAATTTAACTTGTGTAATATAAGTTTATTCAATGTATGAATTAGTTGGCATCATTTACCTATACCTTGCAGTGACAGCCAAAGACGAGACCAAATTTGTGGAAGAAGCTGTTCATAAGTTGCTGAGAGCAAGGCGTGTCCTCAAGTTCTCTTATGTGTATGGATACTATCTGGATGGACCTCCTTACAGGAAAATTGTGTTTGAGTTTATGCAGGTAGTCTAGTAGATAGCTGGAACATTGTCTTTATTAGATGCTTAATTCTCTACCAAACGCCAATTTTTTTACTGTCCCAAATTGAAAGAGTTTGCAGACAACATTTCAAAGTGTGATGAAGATTGAAAATAACTCCTGATTTAGGGCAATTTCTCCTTTTCTCACAATGTTATGCAGAGTCTTCTGCAACAAACCGGTCAAATGTCATCATCGTATGGTAATGGGTTAAAGTTTAAATCAAGATTAATAGAATTTTAAGTTTGCATACTCCTATCAACTTCTTAAGGGTTAAGAGTAGTGTCTTGGCTGTTTTGCCGAATTGAAAGTCAGAAATAGAGACAAATGGTAACCTTAGGATATTGCTTCTGGAGAAGTATCATAAGACACATTTTGTTGTACTGTACTGTAGTTTGTGATATAATCATTGGTTAGAGTTAGCAGTTGAAAGGTATTAATCCCTTACCAAGTTATGTAATATTTGGTTTATTCAGATCTAAAGCAGACATTTATGGATATTCTTCTCATGTTTAAATTGTCGTATAATTGTAGGGGTTGCCGAAGAAATGCCATGTTGTAAGAGTATAATTATTAATCCTTGTTGCAATTGTTAAAGAAAGCATTTAAGAGGATTTGGAGTCTTTAATCTTAACAATATCAACTTTAATCAATACCACAGTTTGTCTTTGATTCTTCTATATTTTTAATGATGACTTTGGTACAGTAAGCCTGAATCTTTTGCAACAAAGAAAGAGCTGTACATTCATGTGATAATATTTCTATTAAGGAACTGGTTTCCTATTTTTTAGACTGAGCTAGAGGAATGCACAGAAATCCTATCTCAGATGGTAAACCGCCTCTACCTTAGAACGCCGCGTAAGAAGATAATTGATCAGTCTCAGCTTGTACACAGAAAGAGGGTGGAATTTATTACAGCGATCTCAAAGGGACTTGTCCCACCTGAAACCCCACCAAACATGAGGAAGAAGCGACGGAAATACAGCATGGAAACAGAAGATGTAAGACAGGAATTAGAACATGGCATATCAGATGATATCAATTTTTATATCAGTGGGGTTGAGGGGGCTCTGTGGCATAGTGGTTAGAGTACAGAACTTGAAATCACATGGTCCCTCTCCGTGTGGGTTCCAATCCTGAGAGGGATATGGATTTTCATGAGAGGCAGTCTCCCGACTGACTTACGGAATGCCGATGGTTGTACCCGCCTCGACCAGCCCTTATGGGCAGTTGAGTATGGGGTCTTCCTCCATCATTGAGAGTCGAGCATCGCTACATAAATGAAATAATGTTGATGTAATGTAAAACCCATATAAAAAAATAAAAAAATGGATTTTCATGAGAGTTAGTCTCCTAAATGACTGACGGAATGCCATTGATTCTACCCAACTTTATAAGCCCTAAACCCTTTTGAAGGTCACCTTTATTTTATATTCTCTTCAAAACATCTAACACTTGTTTATTACCAGTGTTGTCTAAGATAGGTGTCCCATTGAACTTGTAAACAACATTGTTATATGAGAATAGAAAACTCTTATGTCAAATCAAATTCAAGCCATTTTTTCAAGAACCTATTGAGAAACAAATAATGTTAGATTTTTCTTTTCATAATGAATTCTTGCAATTTTCTGGTTTTTTTTTCAATCAGCAGATAAGTAGAAGGAAAGGTATCCACTAATAAAACCCTTGCCTAGTTCTTGTTAAATTCCTTACACATTTTAAATATATATACATTTATTGATATCATTTTCTCATCACAAATTATTTATTAAATATATCACACATTCATTACAAATAATATATCTACATTAATTTATTTTTACAAATTTTTTACCTACTAATATTCGTTACAAATTCTTATTTAGTTTTTCTTTCAAGAAATACATTTTAACCTGTTAATATTTTTAATATACATTTTTCCACATCACGATAATTCGCGCTAAATGACCTAAGCTGTCGATGCACCTTAAAACACCATTCATTCATTCATTCATTCATTCATTCATTCATTCATTCATTCATTCATTCATTCATTCATTCATTCATTCATTCATTCATTCATTCATTCATTCATTCCAGGTACATCATGATATAACTTAAGTCCTGTTGACTTGATGTTTAACCTGTTGCAAAAAAATCCCAAAGATACTTACTAATTAACTATGAAGTAATGACATACTCCATTGTTTGTGTATAACAGGAAGATCTGAGGAAAGCCATTCTCGCGTCTATCAAAGACTTTGACCCTGAGAACCCATGGATTGTAGACGCCTCTGGAAGGCACACCAATGTGGCGGCCTTTCTTGACTGGCCCAGCGAAGACAGCGAGGAAGAGGAAGAAAGCGAGCCAGTGCCTTCAACTACAACTACATCGGATGTTGGTGAGTATATTGTGTATATCGATGGTTCAGCGCAATACTATAGTAAGTGCTTCACGTTTGTGAAGCACTTGCTATAGTCTTGCGTTGAACCCTGGATATTTCCTAAATAAATATTTCTTACAATTTCTTTGTCTTATCCTGAATTTCTTTGGCAAGACACTTTCAAGACCTTCTTTAGAAGCAATGGATCTCATGAAAGCAGCAATATCACTTTAAAAAAATGTTGACACTGTAAACCCCCATGCAAAGATAGGTAGCCTATGAATTATTTCAATGTGTTATTCAGAGTACTTTCATTTGTTCAAACTGAAATCATTGGCATATTTATATATGCATAGAATATGTCAACTTATTGATATCAGTTGAAATCTTGAATTTGAGTTACCTTAAGTCCAAACAATAAGTATGTCTGATCTAGTAAATAAAAACTCTTAAAAATTATTCAAATGAGCATGGTCCTTTTTCAATTATGGGCTCCAATATTGGACTGTTTGAAAAAAGAATCAATGCCATGTTTTAAAATGAATTCTGATGTAGAGATGCCTTTTTTGAAGATTTTATTTTTCCAATATCATTTTCTATGACTTGTGAGGTTATTGAATTTGTTTCCTTAATTGAAAGAAGACAAATTAATCAGATTGACTATTGTGGGCAACACAAACTCTTTGTGTACATATTTTTACCGTATAATGCATTACGAAATGGTGTCTGTTTGTTATTTGTCTCTATTTACATTTTTCCTACACAAGTCTGGGTTGTCATTAAGAGCCGGATGCCGGCCAATTTGACCACTTCAAATGACTTTTTGGTCTGCTCAAATATCAAAATATACGATAAGTTGGCCACTTACTCCAAAAATGAATGACAACCCTGCAAGTAAAGGGTATTCTTTGTTGATTTCAGCATCAACATCCCAGGAGTCACCGCCAGGGCAATGTTTGAGAGATTCATGCTCAAGACGTCGTGCCAAAAATCCCCGAACAGGGGAATACCACAACTTTTGTAGTCTTCGCTGCTCCAGGATCTACAAACAGCGAAAAGAGGAGACCCCTCAAGGTAAGGCAAGATGAAGAGCTAAACCCATTACCAAACAATAAGGACACTTTTCCTCTTTGTTGCAGATAACTCTGGAAAACATTGTGGGAAAGGAAGAAATTGCTTGAAACAAGCAATTTCTCCTTTTCCCACAATGTTTTCTACCTTATCAGAAGGTTATCTTCCAATTTCATCACATTTTGAAATGTCGTCTGCAAACTTTTTCAATTTGGAACAGTTGAAAATTTGGTGTTTGGTAAAGGGTTAAGGAAACTAGGTGTCTGGATAAGAGGTGTATTTTTCTAGCTTACTTCTTTGCCCTCTCTTTAAACCTGGTATTGTGGGTACTCGTAAGAATTCACAAAACAAAGGTAACCAGATAAGGGGCTTATTCCTTTAGGTTACTTCTTTTTTTTTTTTTATCTTTCTAAACCAGGTGTTCAGCTAAGAGGGGTATTCCTTTAGATTACATCTTAATTAATGCTCTCATCCTCATATTGTGGGTATTCATAAGAATTGTTTCAGAGAGACAGTTTTTATGAGCAACCACAAAATTGGGTTTGCCTGAAATGCTTTAGGAAAGCAGGTGTTCAGCTAACCTTATATCGCGGGTACTCATAATGATTGTCAAAGCTAGATAATGTTTACAATTGTCCACACAATTGGGTTTGTAGGATAGTTTTTGAAATGCTGCATATATAAGACCCTGCCCCTTTTTATCTTTACCACTGGTGTACCTTTAACTACAAAGTAAATGGACCCCTATATTGTGTAATAGTCTATCCATCGTCTGGTTGGTCAATCAAGCATCATTCTGTTAATTAGTCTTGTTTTGTATTTGTTATAAGTAATCTTGTGACATAATCTAATCAAATTTAATGAATATTTGCAATGCCATTTTGTATGCGTCATGGAGTAGGAAGGATTTCAATGGCCATTGCATAATGACAACTTGAGAAATTGCTTGTAACAACTATTTCTCCTTATTACATTCTATTTCTACTAGTCCTTGGCACAAATATGTGAATTTAGGTATGTATGGGGTCATATATCTTATTCAAATGGCCCTTATCTTCTGATATAATTGTTTTAAAATATGCTTAATGATTTGAATTGGAGTCATTTGCTGCACAAGTTGGTTATAAAGTTTTACCATATTGAATCTTTTTTTGTTTTTGTTTTATGTATAACAGCTTAAATATCTTGTCTTGCCTTGATCATTAACATATTCTTTTTTCTTCACCTGCAACAGTGTATAGGGAGTACCAATTAGATGAACAAATGGACTTTCTGAGAGCTCTGGAAATGTCTCGGCTACAGTTTATGAAGGAGCAAGGAGCCAATATTGAAGGGGACAGGTATGAAATTGTTACATTGGTTTGGTTTAGATAGGTGTTAACCCTTAAAGGTGCTGGAACCAACTTCATGCTTATGCAAACAGGTTAGATCCAGGCCAGCCGCCAAGTAAATTGGGGGCTGGCCTGTTATCTAAACTGTTTGCTACTCTGAGTATCTTTCCTTTACAAAATTAAGCACATATTAAATGTTTTGTGAATCAGACCACATAAAACTGTAATTTTAGAAAATTATCCAGCTTTCTAAGGGTTATATGGTGTTTCCATTTGTAATTCAGTCATATTGCTGTTGTCAGTCCATCTATTCATTCTTTTGGTACTTTCTCACCAGGACTGCATTTTATTCTCATCCAGCTTCCGACTGCTTTTCCACATAAATATTTCAAGTCAGATATGTTTATGCCTGAGATGCTGAAATTGTTTAAGAGTGCTTCCATAACTTTCCTTCTGTAATCTTCATCTGATGGCATGGAAAATGTTAATAGGTAGAGAGTCTTCATGGATAGCCCTGTGATTTGTCTAATAAATTTCAAATGATAAGAAATTCTTCTATTTATTGTTTTGAAATTTAGTTGAAACACTCTGGGTCAATAATCTCTTTTTTTCTGATCACAATGGTTTCTTAGATGTCTAAAACAAGCATAAAAGAATATTTTATAAGAGCATGACACTGCCCATTGATTTTACCATCAAGATCAATATTGGTTTATCACCTACCATTGTGGCTTAATTCATTAATAACCTATATCAATATATTACAGATCTGACTCAAGATCCTTGGATGATGTAAACACAAACAGGTCACATGACCCGGACATCTACACACCAGCAGAGCGACTGGATATAGAAATTAAACGACTTCTTGAACTCTCTTCTCTTGGGACAGACAGTGAGTACAGATAAACTCCAATGTATTAACCTTTTCCTGTTAACGCTTTACCAAACATCAAATTTTCAACTGTCTCTAATTTAAAGAGTTTGCAGATGACATTTCAAATTGTGCTGAAATTGGAAAAAAGTCTTCTGATAGGGCAGAAAACATTGTTGGAAAAGGAAAAATTCCTTAGGTTGACAATGAACTTCAATTGTACAAAAATCAAATGGCAGAATTGTGGAGAAGCATTTGAAATGAGATTGTAAGTAAGTATCTATTATATATATTTAAGAGAAGAAATAAAAAAAAAGTTAACCCCTTACATAGACCTCTGTAGTTATTTCAATATTTTTTCTAGGTTTTGATGACCAGAAAGCCGGAATCTCTGATTCTACTCTAGAAGAGAAACCAGTCCAGAATGTCAGTCGATTTGGAGAGAACCAGTCCACTGTTGTAAGCAGGGTACCAAACAAGAGTGTTGAAGACCTTTATCATGCAGACTGTGCCGGGTGCCAGCTTGCTCAAAGCATATCTCCGGCTACACCCTGCAAACAGCCCCATCCTGCTGCCAGTTTTCAGAGAGCTGCAAGTTTTGAGGATAACATGCTTGAATCTCTAGGAGCCTGTGGGGGCTCGGAGGCTCCCTTGAAGGGGCCTGAAGGGGTTCAATACTCAAGCACTGAATCTGAGGAACCCGATCTTGGACAGATGGTGGACAGTATCCGTATTGAAGGGAAAATGCTGCAAAGAATGCTGAACACAGACACGATCGACAAACCGTTTCAGGAGAATTCTATCGGTGCTTCGAGTTCTGGATTCGGGGTCATCAAGGACATATCGGTGGCTAACATACACGCAGGGGATGAGGATAAAACGAGTGATTTTTTGGCGAAGGATTTCTCCACCGGAATATCTCAACCCCCACCAATAAGGACGAGGGTGGTGGACAGGGGTAATGGGCGATTGTTTGCGGCAAATACCCCGGGCGAAGACGAGAAGGTATTCTGCCTGGTGAGTCCAGAATCCGATTTCTCGGAGAGTAGTTCCAGTGAGGTTTGGGGATATCGACCCGAACGAGTGGCCATACACACTAAGGAGCAGACACCAGAGACGGATTCCAGCATGGACGGATGCTCTTACGCGGACTTACCCAATCAGAACGCACATTACAAACATGTCGACTCCATCGAAGAAGCAAGCCCACTGTTTGGCGAAGAAATGAAAGCAAGTAATTTAATCGGAGAGACAGAAGCAAATCCATCGACAGACAATCCCATTTCGATCGTTGAAATGACAGAAAATTTGCTTCAAATGACCCTTGAGATGCAAGATAGAATAAACCAAGACTTGAATACTCATCCTGTTAGTTATCCTGAGACAGGGGATGGGGATCTCCTGGATGACCAAGTAATAGACTTACAGAACACAGACCGGTTCCCAGAGCCACCAAGTGGCTGGATAGATGATAATGTAATGAACAATGAGGATGGTTCCCCTCCCGACCCACCAACACCCAGTATGGAGAATGTAAACGAGGCGATTTCGCAACCCGGTGAACTTAGCGAAACTGCTGATCTTAATGACTCAGTTAGCGTGGAAACGGAATTTTCTGTGGATTCTGTAACAAATGAGGAAACCGTGACAACCAGTGACAACAGAAATCAAAACGGTGATCAAACCCTTTTTGAATCAAGATCAACTTTTGTGTAAGGCAAGAGTAAAATGCACCCTTTTTTTATTACTAATTTTGTTTTTGTAGTAGAATTTATTTTAAGTCTCATATTGATCACTCAGATAAAAGAAGTGGCCCTGTAAATGTTGGTTACCTATCTAGATGCAGATAGATGGTATTAGTTAAGTTATTTTACATCGATTGTGATGGAATCTTGTAGCCTATTCAGCTCATTCTGGATGACTATTTTCTGGATACTAAACCAGTACTCGGGCCGATTTGTGGGCTAGTCCTGGCAGTGTTCACCTTGCCACTAAAGGGGATCAAACCCAGGACCCTCAGCCGACGTTCTAACACGGCATCACTTTAGGCCCACGGTATTAGTTAAGAACGTCAATCTGAAGTTATTGACTCATTTTGGTTCATGAAGGGTTTTATCAGAAATATCAGTAAGGTGCAAATGTTCACCTGGATGTGTTACTTCTGTCTTAATCTGGACTGTATTGCATGCTGGTACATGCCTTAATGAGGTCTAGCCCCGGTGAAAAAGTACTCCTACCCATTCCCCCCATAGATGATTTTTGACAATCATAAAAAAAATGAAATAAAATTTCTTTTGTGGTGATTGGTAGAAATGGATGTGACAAAAAGAGAAATTGCTTGTTACAAGCAATTTCTCCTTTTGTCGCATCCATTTCCATGTTCTATGCTTTAGGTTTTTAGGTGTGTGAAATTGATTATATTTAAAACTAATGTGTAAAACACCATAGTTTAATTGCCGAACATGCAGACTGATTTGTAATGCATGTAGGGTAATGATGAAGCTGTTCTTAATCAGATTCTTATGTTTGGTCCAAATTTAAATCCAACAATAGACAAACTTATCATTACAAGCACAATTAGTACTTTTTGGTCATTTAATCTACTGTTTAGTTCAAAATCATTGTGGCCATTTTTGTCAAAGAATTGCAATTAATAGTTTCATTAGACCCAACATAAGATGATAAGTTGTTGTTGTTGTTACATGTTGTAACATGTAGTAGGGTTTTCAAGAGGACCCACAATGTGGGGACTTGAAATAAGTGGGTTTGGGTATATACACTTTTCACAAAAATTCATGCACTGCTGTTATATTCTTGCTTCAGCTCATTTTGAGTTTAACTCAAACTGATTTATTTTTGAATGAATGCGAAAACTTTAAGTTTTATTCCATGATTTAATATACATCTTTTTGTAAAAGAGCAGCCAACATATAAAAATATGTTTTTTTATTTTTATTATTATTTATTTGAAAAATGAAAAAGACATTGTTGCTAATGATGGCTTTGGTCAACATGGGAAATGTGTCATTCAAACTATATAGATGAAAAATAAATGATAGGTGTTTTTTGGTTTAACCAGACAAAATACAAGTTGCAGAAAAGCAAGTGTGTTTTTTAATACAATAACACTTATACATTGGACACAATCTTTTGATAGCTGTCATTTGAGTCCAATTAATTAATCTGTGTATCATATTCCTTTTTAACTGCAAATGAATTTGGTTTAACTATGTGTGACCAGTTAAAGATGCGTAATGAAATTGTGAGAAATACATGCACATATACACAAGCTCGGCAAGAAGTCTTGATTACACTTGATTGTGAAATTTCACCGTAGTATGATATAGATTTTGAAAAGTTTTTCAACATGTTCACACTGAGAAATCTTAATATTGCACTGACATGAATGTGATAAAAAAGAATTGTTTTCCCTTTATTTCTGCTGAACATAGATCTGCTTTACTAGGAATACTTAAAAAGCTGCACAGACTGCTGCTCATGTTTTTATTTAATACATCATGAATAATATGTTTGCATATCGCCTACCCAATACTAAAACACTTCCTTTTCAAGCCAGTCCCCAAGGCATTACAGTGTGATAGAAGAAAATATGTAAAAATATTATATTTTAGTTTATTATTTCATAATTTCAATATGAAACTAATTTTAAAACAGCTATACATGTGTTGTCATTGTACTAATGCTTTTGTTAAAAATCTGCCGTGGATATTCTGTGTAGAAATGAGGATGGGTAAATTCCTTACCAAACAATCTCCAGACTATTTATGAAATTTAGGAAAAGAAGAAATCCCTCATATTGAGGGTTAGTTCAGTGTCAAACTAAAAAAAAGTCTTTCACTTTTTTGGATGACTTAATATATACATATGCTGAACCTTTTCAATGGGCAAGTTTGGTAATCTGACAAACTGACCAATCAACCAACTTACCTTTAGAATTGATATGAGGGGGTCTTTGGGATGGAACCACATTAAGAGAAAAAACATGCAGCGTGTTTAACCAATTAGCAAACAATAACGACATTTGACCAGTTTTTTGCAGACGACTCTGGAAAACATTGTGAGAAAAGGAAAAATCGCTCTTAACAAGCAATTTCTCCTTTTCTCACAATATTTTCTGCCCTATTAAAAGATTTTTTTTCATTGTCACCACATTTTGAAATGTCGTCTGTAAACTATTTCAATTTGGGACAGTAAAAAATTTGGCGTTTGGTAAAGGGTTAACATATAATAAAAAAAATGTCTCGATTTCATTGTTAAAATAGAAAGGGCATATTCACCATCAGTCACAATGATCTATAGTTTCCTCCTTAATTAAGGAGTTAAAAGGAAGGGAAGGGTTATTATATTCATTACGTGATTTTTGTCAAGGCTTTTTTATGCTTGCACATGCAATATTATAATGTCTTTCACACTGTAGATAGATAACATGCAGTCAAACCTAGTCGGTTCCAGTTTAAATAGCAAAATTCATTTTAATAGAAATTACTTCCAAAGCGATAAACTATGCAAGTCTTTAATGACGAGTAACAATTTGTACATAAACGGTTTGGCCATGTACTATACTGTTCAAAAAAATGACTTTTAGAAGCTGGACAGAATTGAAATGAATCTCTCATGAAGAATAGAAACAGTTGTTTGAAGAAGATGAAATTTTTTGTAATTGCACTTTCTCCATATGGTAAATGTAAATTAAAATGCTGTCCATTAAAGTTGGGTAAAATCTTTGTCTTGTTTGTAACAGCAATGTGGTGTCAATTCTGGAAACAAGTTTGACTGTATGTTTAAAACTATAACTTAAAGTATTGTTTTTGAGTGCTTGTTATGTATTTGTATATGTTTCTTGCAACGCTATCTGTCTCATTCTAGCACTATTCAATGTACCATTGTTTCAAAGATTTCAAGGGTGGCAAAATCTGAACTTGATTTACTTGTCTGTGAATGCTTTATCTTTTTCTTCACTTGTCAGTATGATGGTTATATAGTAAATCTTAGTCAGAATTTACTTGTCCATTAGGGTATACAGGGGCCTCCTTAGCCTAGTGGTTAGAGTACAGAACTTGAAATCACATGGCCCCTCTCCGTGTGGGTTCAAATCCTGAGAGGGATATGGATTTTCATGAGAGGCAGTCTCCCGGCTGACATACTGAATGCCGATGGTTCTACCCGCCTTGACCAGCCCTTATGGGCAGTTGAGTATGGGGTCTTCCTCCATCATTAAGAGTCGGGCATCGCTACATAACTGAAATAATGTTGATGTGATGTAAAACCCATATTAAAAAAAAAAATAAAAAATTAGGGTTTACGAGCAAGCTGGGCAATACACCAAATTGATTTTGCCGCCCTAAAATAGATTTGTGAGGTTTTCAAATATTTAGTATACTCAACATAAGGAAAACTCAGCTTGAATTTCAGTCAAGATTGGTAGACATTTGAATTCCAAATAATGCCCTGTAATGTATTACTGTTGGTAACCTAAATTACTGGAATAATTACAGTATAATATCTATACCTCAAACTTCTGATTGTCAAACTTTTTTATAAGTTTAAGTAAATATGGGGTCCTAAATAATTTTTTCTGCATTTCTATCTCTTTATCTTCCAGACATGTATAAGTGTAACTCTCATGATCTCAATCCTTTTCAAGAGGTCCCTTGGTCTTCTAGATAGAGAGATTCTACTGTATCTACCAATCAGAAGCTTGAAATATAGAGCTTGAGTCCTATATGAGATAACTCAATGTTTTTCTACCTTGATGATGTACATGTATGTTGTATATGTTAAAAGGTTACTTTTCAATTCTCTTCGAAATGGTTTGATAATAATCTGATATCTGTGTTCTTGAATTTTTTAAACAACTTAAAACTAAATGAATAATCACTATTATCCCTTATCTACCAATTCTTTTTAAATTATAACTGAGTATCCAGGGTTCAAAGCAAGACTACACAGTTAGTCCCTCAATTAGCACTTAGTAGTCTAATTAAACTCTTGATATGTAAACATGAAGGTTCAATGCAATACTATAGTTAGTCCCTCAATTAGCACTAAGTAGTCTTTAACTGAACTCTTGATATGTAAGCACGAAGGTTCAATGCAATACTATATTAAGTGCTTCATGTTTATGAAGCACTTACTATAGTCTTATATTGAACTCTCGAGCAGAGTATTGAAAGGACTGAAAGTTTTCTTCTTTTCTTATTTGTATTTGATGATTCAGAAAATCAGTGATTCACATAATCTTTTCTCCACATTTTCATTTCATTGATTGAGTGATAGTTTGTTGTTATATATTGTTGTGTAAGCCCTAGATTGTGAAAAGGTACATGTTATGGCCTAGTTATGACTAGCATCAAGGATAGAATTACTTATCACTCTATATGCACTTCTTAGAGTTGCCCATATTGAATGCATAAGTAGATAAAAATTACCCACAATTCCCATTACAGACAAAATGTAAACAAACTAAGAAATTTTGATAAAAGCCTAATTGAAGAGAAGGAATAATTGCTTTTCATGATCAATTCCTATTTCATTCAAAAACGTTTCTCAAATCTGCTGCTAGCCATAGCCTAGTATCCTGGAATCCAGAAAAGAGGTAACATTATTGAAAAATTGTTGGCAGGGTGTTAAACACCCTATATGATCAAACAAATCAAAAGGCTCCTGCAGATGCACAAAAACAAATATATATCGAGAGCTCAATACCGGACAATGTAGGTAGTGCTCCTCAAACTTGAAACACTAACCATTATTATAGAATAGCATTGAACCCTCAATATATCATAATAGTATTGTACATAATGGCAGGATTAAATGTCATGAATTTAAGCAAGGGGTTTGGAGAATTTTGGATCTTGCAATTCATTGCAATTTTTGTAAGAACAACGAGTATTTACTGATAGTAGATCTCTGATTCAACAGGAAATGTTTTGGAAGTGAAGAAGGATATACTCATTCAAGTCATTGATGATGTAAGCTATAATACAACAGAAAATGTTTGATAAATAAAAGAAGAAATTGCTTGTACAAGTCATTGATGATGTAAGCTATTCACTCTTCCAACTAAACTCATCATTCAACCAGATACATAATAAATTCTAAACCTTTTTGTTAACACATTCATATTTTGTTTGGTAAAAAGTTAGACCACAGGGGCCACAGTTATCCTGGAGCTGGTACTGTGTAAAATAATGTTATTGTATTACATAGTACTGACCCCAGGATATCTATTGACCCCTGTGTGTAAGACAAAGTATGAGGGTTCAACTTTAGACTATAACAAGTCCTTCATGAACATGAATTTCTTTCTATAGCCTTGCACTGAACCATTGAACTGTATGTTTCGGTGTAATGCAATTCTATGGGGTTATTTCTGTGTTGTAAAACTCTCATCAGGTTTTTGTTGTGTGATATGGTTCATATGTTTAATCATCGTTTTTGTGTTGGTATGAAATAGCATATTTATTAATTTTATTAATCTATTTTTGTGCTTTCTGAACATTTTGTTGTGTATAATAAAAAGTGATTTGCAAAAAAAAATTATATATTGATTGATAATATACTTTAAAGGTTTTTTTTTTCGTTATTCTTACAGACCTTATGGATTATCCCTACCACCATAGAAGAAGGGGGTGGTGATATGTAAATTCAAACTTAGGCAAACAGGTAAGATCCAGGCCAGCCGCCAAGTAAATTGGCGGCTGGCCTGTGATCTAACTTGTTTGCAACTCTGAGTATCTTTTCTCAAAAAGAATTAAGCAGAAATTTAAGGTTTAGGAAAGCAGATGACACAGTAATCCATTTTTAGAAAATTACCCAGCATTCTTAGGGTTAATGAAATTTTGCCTGTTGTCCTGATGTTAAAATGTTTTGTCAGTTCCCTTATTATATAAAACCATATCTATACCCAACTTGATGAAAATGCTGCCTTGATATTTTGCTTGAGTTTGATTGCAAGATTGTTCTAGGAACTGTGTAGTTGTTTAGCTCAAAAGATTGAGATTCAATGTTTTGGGCTGGTTGCTTCTTCTCTGTTTATCTTCTACATTGGTTGCCATGTATCTCTCACAAGTTTGATAGCCTCAAGAACATGTGAGTTATGGCTCTTGAATGGTAAGAATATCATATTTTTTAGCTTGACCGCTCTCTTGTACCAACAGTTTGTATTAAGTCTTTTTCAAACTTTATGAAATAGAAGCCAAAGATCTGCTCTATGTTGATATACAACAAGATCACAATAAAGAAATTATGAGCTTTGGCCCTTGAATGATAAAAATTTAAATTTTGGGCTTGTCCTCTTTCTTATTCAAAACATTTATTGATCTAACTCAAGTTTTATATCCAGCAAATTTGCACAGAGAACTTACAGAGAGTTACAGCCCTTGCATGAAAACAATGGATGTTCTATTTAACTGGGGCATGTGGAAGAGTGCATAACACATTAAACACTTGGAATGCTGGGTAACTTTCTAAATAGTTTTTTGTGTCGTCTGCTTTCCAAAACGTTAGATATCTGCTTAATTTTGATGAGGAATGATACTAACAGGAGCAAACAGGTTGGATCCAGGCCAGCCGCCAAGAAAATTGGCGGCTGGCCTGAATCCAACCTGCTTGCATAAGCATTAAGTTGGTTCCAGCACTATTAGGGTTAATCCATTTTGATTGCTTTTTGTTTATAAGGGTTTTGCATCACTTTAACAGTATTTCAGTTAAATTGCAATATCACACTCAATCAATGGATATAGACCCCCAAGCTTAACTGACAAGCCGGAAAGAACCATTGGCTCTCCATAAGTCAGTTTGGAGACTACCTCTTTTTAACTATTGTGCTGCATTGTGAACCTACTTCATGCTTATGCAAACAGGTTGGATCACAGGTAAGCTGTCAAGTAAATAGGTGACTGGCCAGTGATCTAACATGTTTGCTACTCTGAGTCTCTTTCCTCAACAAAATGAAGCATAAAGAAATAGAACTTTGATATCCATCTTTCCTCAAAATAGTGAAAAAGAAGCTTTAACCCTTTCCCACACAGTAACGACATTTGACCACTTTGTTGCAGACGACTTTAGAAAACATTGTGGGAAAAGGAGAAATTGCTCGTAATGAGCAATTTTTCCTTTTCCCACAATGTTTTCTGCCCTAAAATTTGGTGTTTGGGAAAGGGTTAAACAAGGTGGGTAAGTTGCTAACTGCTGGCTTGCGTCAGGCAATACTGTGTTTTGTATTGATAACAAAAGGAGATGAAAATAAAGTTATTAAAACCGAAAATGTTTCTTAGTTCAATAATTCTCTTATTTCCTTTCCAGGATTCAGACAATACATCCTTTTTCATTGCTATTGGTAAATTTTAAAGAGAGACTGACTTTTGATTTATGGAAAAGCTGTTTCTATAAATAGTCAAGTGAACTCTCCTTAAAAAAACATTGCTCATATATTGACATACCTTTAAACCTTTGTATCCTACCCCCTCCCCTCAAAAAATACATTGTCTATTTAAAGAAACACAGCCTAACTCAGAGGTCTTCAGCTTTCTTTGATAGAGCAAAGAACAGAACATTCCAGCAAATGCAGCAAATAATTGAGAACTCTTATTGTTCCATCCACTTCAATGCCCAAGACTTGCAACTATCCATAACTTCAATCTTCAATATACACTGTATATGGCATTCAAAGACTACTACTCTTTTTAACTAAATGTCCTTAAAGGGAAGTAATAAAATGAAAAAACATCAAACCCATTGCATAGTAAAGTAAGGAATCTATTACCTAAAAATTTTTGTAGGGGCGTTCGGTCGGGGTGTGGGATGGGCGTTCAAGGAAAAAAACCCGTTTCCAATAGCTATCGATTTTTAATGTTGGTGCAATGGCATTCCAAGTGTTTTAGAAAACATTGTTGAAAAACGATATCCAAGTGTATTAAAAAGACTTGTTTTTTGAAAATGTTTGCTATAAAGGAAGAAACTTGAAAGAAATTCAATAAGTGTTTTATAAAGTTTCTTTTCTTTGTTCTGTTTATGTTCATATTGAGAGGCCTACTGTCCGCATAACACATCTTGTGCCATGCAGACGCAAGCTTGACAAAGCCCTGGTTCAGAACCTCATCATGGTAAAATGACTTGCACCTGTCATAGCATGCTAGATGCTAAGTAGATGCAAGAGTAATAAAGTTCCTATGGGAATTCTATTGTAAGGAAACAGTATTAAGCATTCCACGCAGAACGCTAGGCACTATTCCCTTGTTTAAACCTTGTCATTTCCACAGTTTCATATGAAAGCAGTCATACTCATTTGTTTGAGAAGACTTGAAACACAGAAATTTTTCAGGACACTAACAGATAAAACATAGAAACTATCTAGTAAACCTATTTAACTTTGCAATGGGTTTAAAAAACTGCAAGAAAAATTACCTCCCTTTAATGTTTTCAGAAAGTGTTCGCTGTACCAATATACAGTATGTTTATTTTTCTTATAACTGTTTTAAGCCTTTTGATGGCAAGATTTCTCGATAATAGGGGTTCAGTCCAGAGGTCAGACTTCTTGACAAGTTCAGCAAAACTAATACTCTGCATTTGTCTGGTGCCATTTATGGAAAATTGACTTCTAGTGTATTTGGCGTTGAGATTCCAGTTTGCATAGAAATTTGATTTTAAAGAAGGCCAAGCAAGTTTCTATCTTAATCTCTGTACTCTATCCCCACAGACCTGTTTTTTTTTTAGAAATGATGGTATGCCCTTAGCTAGGTATCATACCTATATCCTTCTTCATTAGAAGCAGACAGTCTACCTCCATGCCACTCCAGTGGTTTTATTACAGTAAACATATCTATCAAATTACTGGAAATACATGCACAGTCAATTTCTCTTTAAGCGACCACTCTTGAATGTGAAAGAAATCTAGTACATCATATATTAGGCTTTCTTGATACAGGACACAAGTCATCGAAGAGCTATAGAGGGAGCTTTTGAATGACTTGTGTCTGTATCTTAGTCATTCATTGTTTTATTCACCACAATCCTATTTCCTTTTTCAATGGTCCCTTTAGACAAGATTGAAGGTATTAATTAGTTGAATTGAGGTAAAATGTCGTTTCTGTGAGATTTTCAGTCATATCTTCGTACCTAGCAAAGCAGATAGCCTTATACATGTTCGCAGCATGATCAAGTTTAAAATAATGCGGAAAAAGAAATGTCAAGTATTCAATTTACTTGGTGGCTGCCCAGGATCTAACCTGTTTACATGAGCATGAAGTGGTTTCCAGCACTATTAGGGTAAAAATGCTTTCTATGCGAATTCAATGAGAAAACTTTCCACATTTCTTACATAATTGACCATTTTCATACATTTTTGTGTCTTTGTAGAGCAGACCATTTAAGAGGTAATGGTGAGAAAAAAAGACTAAGCTTTATTTGGTTTTAACACCATTGTTAGCAAGAATTTCAGCTATATTCAGATAATTTATGTAAGTCAAAATCTGATTCTGATTTACTTGTCTGTGAATGCAAAATCGTTCTACGATTGTCAGTAGGATGGTTAAATAATAAATTTCAGTGACGTCTCACTTTTCCCTTTTAACCCTTTCTCAAACAATAACAACATTTGACGACTTTGTTGCAGACCATTTTAGAAAACATTAAGGGAAAAGGAAAAATTGCTCATAACAAGCAATTTCTCCTTTTCCCACAAGATTTTCTGCCCCATCAGAAGATTATTTTCCAATTTCATCACATTTTGAAATGTGGTCTGCAAACTCTTTCAATTTGGGACAGTCGAACATTTGTTGTTTGGGAAAGGGTTAAAAGACTTTTAGACAAGCTGTGCATCACAGACAATTGATTTTGCCACACCCATGTTGTAATTTTACTAACTTCTTTATCATTGCAGAGTACAGAGCAGATTATAAAAGGAACTTCTATGAACAAAAAATGTTAGCTTGATTGAGTTAAAACACCATTTTCAACAATTTTCAATTATATATAGCTTTTGGGTAATTGGCCAGTACATATAAGGCATTCTAACAAACAGTTTTACCGTTGCAATGGTTTTTATCTTAAACCACATGGAAAAATGTTATTTCCTATACTGAATGATTGCTGTCTGATGTTGCTTTAAAAATTTGACCAGTTTGACACAAATTTTGAAAATAGAATAATGATAATACAGGTAATTTTGCCGGCATTTTTTACAGGTTCCTTTGTTTATAGCATATTATTCGAAAGAAATTGCATATAAGTAAAATATGCAGTGCATTAAACATATTAGAATCTTAGGTAACCATGCCAGAAAGTCCAACTGGGGTTCGAACCCAGAACCTCCTTAACCTTACTAAGGCACTCTTACCAGTTGAGCTATCAGACTGGAATCTAGCATAGTATTATCTTTATCAGATTCTAGATGTTTAATTTCAAAATTGTGTAGAAAAGAGCATTGTGTAAGAGATGCACAGTTGTAAACAAAATATTTCAAAGATGTCACATTACAAAACGTCTAAATGATAATAATAATAATATGCAGCAAAAAACAAAAAACGAAAAAATATATACATAATCAAAAAGTGTTTTTTTTCATTCTATTTAAATTTTTCAGTTTAATGCCTTCATTATATCAAATTGCAATAAAGTAAAATGGCATCGCTTAATATCATGCAATGCTTTTGATGGTAAATTATTCACACAATACAAAAAGTGGAGAATAACATTAAACTACAGATCAAGATTGATACAGATTCTAACTAAAATTCTCATTGTTTCTGTTTAAGATCATTAAAATTTTGATACAGTAGTGGTCAATATTACTTGCTTGAGATTTGATAAGACTTGTTTTGATTCTTTTTGGCGTCTTATCATTGCTCTGTGAATTGTCCAGGGGCAAAGACACTTATTTCTAGTTCTTGTAGATTACTCAGAGAACATTGTACTTACAATAAAAAACAATATAATGTTTGTATTGCATATAAATTTACACATGGTGACCATCACACAAGGCAAACATACATATACATAGGCAGCCTGAAAATACCAGTTGCTAGCTTAGTAAAATGAACTCAGAAAAACTCCTAAAACACAGATACAAATCTGTGCAAATTCCTATTAAATCTCCGAGCAGAAACAGTGCAAAGATTTTGCTCAATGACTGATGGCTTCTTGGCAGTTCTAAACAGTGCTAGACAAATTAGATGTACCTATTACTTTATTGTCAAGGAATTTCCTGACTAGGCTAAAATTGTAAGTTGTGATATGAGTTGGTAAAATGATACACACCATATTTTGTCACAAAGGCCCCTACGCTTTAACCCTTTCCCAAACAATAACAACATTTGACCACTTTGTTGCAGACGACTTTAGAAAACATTGTGGGAAAAGGAGAAATTGCTCGTAACGAGCATTTTTTCCTTTTCCCACAATGTTTTCTGCCCTTTCAGAAGATTAATTTCCAATTTCATCAGATTTTGAAATGTTGTATGCAAACTCTTTCAATTTGGGACAGTAAAAAATTTGTTGTTTTGGAAAGGGTTAAGGAATCTCCTTTGTCATGGTACAGTTGAATTTCAAAAAAATGTTTATCTATTTATCTATATGGGTTCAACATTATGTCAACATAATTTCAGTTATGTTGCGATGCCCAACTCTCAATGATGGAGGAAAATCCCATACTCAAGGGCTGTTGGTAGAACCATTGCAATTCCGTAAGTCAGTCAGAAGGCATCTCATGAAAATTTAAATGCCATCACTGGAATCAGATCACAAAGAAAGCTACATATGCATATATAACATAACACTGTTATATAAATGGATTTGGTTGATTGGACTGGAGATATACACAGATTCAACAATATTTCTCTCAAATTGCAGAAGTCAGCACCTTTATCAATTGTGACAGAAGCTGGAAGCTTATTGATTTCATTGTCAATGACTGCTTCCTATATACTAAACCAGTACTTATGCCAATTTGTGGGCTAGTCCAGGCACTCGAACCTGCAACCCTGGGTACAAGAGCCCAATGCTTTACCACAGTATGAGTCACACTAAGTAGGCTTCAAGATGATTCATGTATTTACTCATCAGTACTCTACAATATTCTTTCCATGCCTCAGGCTGCTTTCTCATGGGCCACATCAACATAAACCATCACTGGTGAGAGATAAACAGATTATGTCCAATTGACTTTATTAAATATTGGAATGTCTAATAGTTGAGCTAGGTCTTTAACTCAGAACCCCTCTTTTCAAAGTCGACTAGAGAGGCTTATAAATGGAAAACTAATAAAATGATGTAAATTTTGATTATTTATTCATTTAGGTTTCACATCGCATTAACATAGTTTCAGTTAAGTTGCGATGCCTCGTCCTGGCTCTTAAAGATGGAGGAAGATCCCTGACATAACTGTTATAGGCAGGTCAAGCCGGGTAGAACCATCAGCACTCCATAGGTCTCATTCCTCTCATGAAAATCCAAATTCCGCAGGCCATCAGGATTTAAACTCACGCAGAGAGGGGCCATATGATTTCTATTCACATTCTATTCTAAACACTAATCATGATCGAGGAAAACCCCATATTCAACTACCCATAAAGGCAGATCAACCTGAGTAGAACCATCAGCACTCCATAAGTCAGCTGAGGGAATATCTCTAATGAAAATGCTGTCACTCGGCTTTAAACCAAAGCAGAAAGAGGCCATGTGATTTCCAGTTATGTATTCTATTCACAAGGCCACGGAGGGCCCTGTAAGTTTAATTAAGATCAATAGACAAAAGAATTGTGGCAAATCATTTATTTCATATCTTTTTTACTTGAATGGACTCATAACTAAGTTCAGTGGTTGAACAGTGAAGAACCAATGAAAACATTGTACAGAATGTTGATCTAATCCAAAGAAAAGTAAAGTGAAAGCTTAGAATTAGTTTGTAACAAATTAATTCTAATCACAAATTAATATCTAGTGGTTTTCCTTACTTATGCTTCATGGTTCTGTCAATTAAGATAAACCAGTGGAGTTGATGTGGCTTGAGCCATGGGAGATACAACTCTGCCACTGTAACCACAAGGCTGGCTACACACGGCGCCTGCCTTTTCACAACCACTGGCTCTACTCCAGAACAACTGTTTTCCAATATGTAACTAATTAATACACAGAAACTATTGAAAGTCTGTGGTTGAGCCTATCTGATCCCTCAGATTTTTCTCCTCTTCGAGATCCCTCAGCCACGGGTAATCATCGTAGGATAGCGCATATGGATCCTCCTGCTCCTGACATTTATCATCAAATTCCGGGCCGACTGTCCAGAGGGATTCCAGGTCATACAGCTGGCGCTCTTTTTCTAAGAAAATGTGTAGAATTATGTTTCCTGAAAAAGATGAAATGTTTCTAGTATGAGTGGGTGCAGCCATGACTTTAAAGATACTTGTACACAAAATAGCACATTTTTACAGGGTGTGTAATCATCATAAGATTTAATTTGACATTTCTAATGAGTGCTATCAAGTTTTAGGGTTAGGACAAAGAATAAGGAGTCCTTAAGAAAATGTGTTGATGAATTTTATTCATTGTGTTCTACTATTGATTGTTATTTGCTGATGGAGCCAACCCCTTACTCCATTATACCTCACTTTATAGAACCTGCTGCGGACAACTTTAGAAACCTCTGTGGCAAAATTATTCACTAGGAGAAACTATATCTCTTAACACAATAGTTTCTACCCACCATCACAGATAAAGACAATATTCATTTTTTTCAAGCTTTTATCATCATCTGCTGTTTCTTTCAATTTTGACCAATCACAAATTATAGGGGAAAAGAGTTAAGTAAGAAAAGTTGTAGTTACCTAAATCCAAAGCCATCCATCCATCATCTTCATTCTTCCCCTCCTGCTTTACAAATTTATCAGACTCTGACTTTCGCTGTTTATACTGCAAATAAAATAAACAAAATCATCACTTAGTAAAAGTATCAGGTTTAACATCATTTTCAACAATTGAGAACATGTTTGTGCAAAGAAAGTGGCACATTTTCCTTAATTGACAAACAATATTACTGTCATATCCAACGCCAAGAAGACAAAACTTTAATCAAGTTTTTTAATTAAAATCAATAATACGGATGCCAAGTAAAATTGATTTGTTCCAAGAAATATTACAAATGATACCCTGTTATATGATTATAGGAGATATCAATAGAAAATGGCAGGAGTTCTCTTTTTTATTTGTTTCTACAGATACCCGAATAATATCTGGATGCTTCAAACCGATATTCGGATAGCAATTTTTCCAATCGTATACATCCCTACTTATTATGTGTGGTTTAGGATTTTCTTAATTGATTTTGAAATACTGCATGTAAATGACTTAAACCCATTACCAAAAAATGATGACATTTAACCACTTTGTTGCAGACGACTCTGGAAAACATTGTGGGAAAAGGAGAAATTGCTCGCTAAGAGCAATTTCTCCTCTTCCAACAAGGTCTTCTGCTCTATCTGAAGAACATTTTTTTCAATTTCATCACATTTTGAAAGTGCCCTCTGCAAACTCTTTCAATTTGGGACAGTCAAAAATTTGCTGTTTGGGAAAGGGTTAAAATGCTTTCTTATTTACGCTTCTGATATTCAAAACATATCATAATACACTTACAATCCAATTTATATTCTGTGAAGATGCTTTTATATGCCTGACGGACCTGGCAGTCCCAATCAACATGTAATCTCCAAAATGTTTTTCTTTCGGAATTCTCAAAGCCACAATGTCCACCAAATTCTCACTCTTCATCAAATCTACCAGCTCTTCCAAATCAAAGACACCCTTGGTTCCTCCTGTAAAAGAGATGACTGGTTAACATGATTCTTGTTTGATTAACCCTTTCCCAAACAAAATTTTTTCGACTGTCCAAAATTGAAAGAGTTTGCAGACGACATTTTCTAAAGGTGATGTAATTGGAAAATAATCTTCTGATAGGGCAGAAAACACTGTGGGAAAAGGAAAAATTGCTTGTTAAGAGCAATTTCTCCTTTTCCCACAATGTCTTCTAAGGTCATCTGCAACAAAGTGGTCAAATGTCGTTATTGTTTGGGAAAGGGTTAAAACCATTAGAGACTTAAAGGTGCTTGTAGCAGAAGAGAAATGGAAAAATAAAATAAAAGTTCCTTAAAACATACCGATTTCTGTACTGCCATTTTATATGGAATGAAATATCACTATCAATAGCGAATCTTGTTCGAAGAGAGCCATCTTATCTCATAATTGCAGTTGAAATGATGACAATTTCAAAACCGATGCTTTGCTTTTGAATCCTAATTTAATCTCAAAATAAACATCTATTTCATTTTTATATCACATGATCATTGAAAACTGTGGACAACTTCAGGAAGATCAAGTCTTTCTAAATCACTTAATTTCCAAAACACTGAGTGAGGAATGGATAAAGAGCTTAATTGATTGTGTACACAATGAATTTACTGAAAATACTAGCTTCATACATAAAGTGTAAAGAACATTCATTTTCTGTAAAATCTTGGTTTTATTGCATGTATGGCCTGAAGCTGTGAACAAGCACCTTTAACGCTAGCATTTGATTCAATTGGAGTTAAACAATTTTTCAAAAAAATATTTTAAAAATATCACAGCAGTAAGTGCACCTATCCATGCTCTAAGTATTTCCTTACTAGTATTGTATAGTATTCTTTCCAAGCTGCTAACTACATACCCACATAAACATAATTGATAGATAATTTACCGCCAGAAAGAATATTGGCCAACCATGGCTCTGATTTAGTACCCTTGCATTGAAACACAGGTGCTTGAAACAATCTTCGATAATATCCCAATATATGCTCTATATATGCTATTCTCTTATATAGCATATATAGAGCATATATTGGGATATTATCGAAGATTGTTTCAAGCACCTGTGCATTGAAAGTGGGACAAACTACAGACTAACCTAATAAGGCCACAAATTCATTTGTTTTTGTTTGTTTATATGGGGTTTAACACCGCATAAAAAAAATGTTCAGTTATGTAACAGCTTTCCTGGATTCACCAGTACTAGACACGGGCTCTGAAATGTCTTGCCAAAGGACACACCCATGAAACCAGAGGTATCAACAGGGCTCAAACTTGGGAGTCCCTGAGTCCTTAACCCTTTCCCAAACAATAACGACATTTGACCACTTTGTTGTAGACGACTTTAGAACACATTGAGGGAAAAGGAGAAATTGCTCGTGACGAGCAATTTATCCTTTTCCCACAATGTTTTGTGCCCTATTAGAAGATTATTTTTCAATTTCATCACATTTTGAAATGTCGTCTGCAAACTCTTTCAATTTGGAACAGTCGAAAACGTGTTGTTTGGGAAAGGGTTAAATTGCCAACTTAACCACAGGGCCACACAGGACCCTGCAACAGGCGCAAAATACTAACGTTGTAAAGACACAGGTGGTTGCCATGGTACATCTTCCACGTCTTCTGACGCAATGTTGACGAAATCTTCAATTTCCTCCACAGTCCAGTCTCTAGATGTGAGTTTGTTTTCACCATTCATATCAACCAAACTGATCACACCTGATTCATCAAAATGCCTGCTGGGTGCAGAAGTTAAAAGTCTATCAGAATTATTGTCTTTTTCAGTGGCACCAGAAGGGTCATTTGAATCAGCATACAAATCAGCTAACTCTTCAACGTCTCCATATTTCTCTTTCATTTCTTCACCATTCATTATTTCTTCATCATCTTCTTTGTAAGCTTCTATATCAAATTCATCTTCAACAAGATCATCTTCAACATCACTAAGCAAGGCTTCACTTTCAACAAGATTATCATGACCCATGTTAGTAGAGTTATTGATATGAGCAATCATTTCCTCCGAAGTTAATCCTTCTTTTTCCAGATCCCCCGGAACATCTTTATCGCTGGCAACTTTTGTTCCAACAGTTTCCTCACTCTCATCATCTGATGTGTCAGAATCTTCTCCTGAATCAGAACTGGAACTTTCAGAGTCAGAAGAATCAGAATCGGAGTTTAAGTCACTCGTCACTTCACTGTCACTATCTGATGACACTGAACCATCATTAGCCCAGGCCTTATAACCACTATTCGCTTTATCTAAAGTGGGTTTTCCAGTTTTATCTAATATCTTATCATCATCAAGGGCTATTCTTGATTCAAAATCCCTTACAAAGACAGATGGCTGATTGACATTTCCTATTCGTTCATTCAGATCAATATCTAGTTCGAACTTGACGTCTGTATCGTTTACATGAACTGTTATAAGGTTATCCTTCTGATTCCCTTCTGAGTCAAATTCCTCGCCATCAGAGGGATCATCACTTGCTAACATTTTAGCTGAGTCTCCCATAGATCTGTTTGTACTAATTAAATCTTCCTTCTCAGCTAACTGATCATCCGTTGAACTCCGAAAGTTTGCCTTGTCTCTTACTAACTTCTCCTTAAAACTGAAAGCTGCTTCAGAGTCAAACTGTTTATTGCCACTGGAATAAAACCTTTTATTAGAAATGTTACAGCAAGGAACAAAAGGATTGATAGCTTTAATACAATTGATAGATGTATGGTATTCATCAGTTTTCCAACTCTGCAATGCATGACCATCTTGAATGGTTGTAAAAAGTGTTTTTGAAGGTGGCTTTTGCTGCTGTTTTAAACAGCCATCTTGTTTGGTGTACTGCGGAATCCGTTGAAGAAGTGATAAAGTTCTTGACCAAGTTACTCCTCCTACCAAACGTCTTGCATACATCTGGTTTCTGTACTTTCCTGCCAACCGCCAAGATATGCCTGTGATCCGATCCATTCTTAATGTTGATCAGATGCTGAAAAATAGATGAACAATCAGTTATAAATAATGGTAACTATAAATGCCTTGGATAACCCAAACTATCTGAACTGACGGGAAATATAATGACTTTTATCAAGATGTTCTTAAATATTGTCTCAGTAAATATAGTATACTAAACTAAATCACATCTCCATTGATGTGGAAAGGATTAATTAACCAGCTTCATTCTTATTAATAAGAAACATAGAAACAAATCATTTTTCAAGAACAGTTTCATGAATAAATGGTTAAAACTTTTTTCTGCACTGCACTTGTTTGTATAATGGTTATATAGTAAAATTCAGTTAAAATTGTCTGTAAAGGTTTTTAGATAAGCTGGGAAATACTGAGAATCGATTTTGCTACCTCTGACACAAATGGGCCTTTATCACCAAGTTAATAGCATTTAGACTTGTGATATAGGGGTTTCACATTTGTGACACAGTCTTGGCTTTCATTCTTTCAGCCACTTAAAGAAGCAATTGCAAAATATATAGTATTAGTCTCTCAGTTAAACCGATTAACAAAATGTTCTTGCAATGGCTTTAAATGAATATTTAAATGAGTAACTAAATAAATATTGTGCATATACGGTGAACAACTACCACTAGAGGTGAACTTACTGCCAATTACTGTTTTTTAAAAGACTCATATTTCAAGTGCAACTATGTCTGAGAGCAGTGAATACATCAAGAAGTAACACTGCTTCTACTCAATCCACAGCAATAACAGCCTGGGATGAACTAGTCAAAATAATTTGACGTGAAGATTGCTTTCTATTTCCTGATGGGGCAATCTAACGTCAAAATTTAGAAGGATCTAAACAGTGCCAGACTATTTGAATTCTGATTTTTGGATTAAAAGCACAAAATGGCCATTCAAAGTCAATTGATATGACAATTTATGTAAATTAAACTTATATACCACCAAATAATGGCATAAATGGCCATAAACAATTGAATAACTGCTTAATAGGTTTTTCCCTTTTCAGTGCCATGCGCACAGAGAATCTATCAGGAGTAAATAAAACATCACCTAGCGTTAATCAAGCCATTCTAACAAAGTTGATATGGAGGATACAGACATTTTAAGTGCATGGATTGATTTAAAAAGGATTAATTCACAACTGTGAGTAAAAATAATTTGATAATTTCAATAACAATGGCAATACGGGTCTTCAAACAGTGAGAGAAAATTTGCGAAGCATTTGTTCTCCATTAAATGAATCGTTCGAAAGTTTGACGTCATGGGAGATATTGCCCCAATTACAAAAGATTCTCAATATTTCTGATTGCATTAAATTAGTTTGACTTAGGGATGAACAACCAATTGTGACATTTAGAAGACTTTCGAACAAAGTTACAAGTCCTTAATACCTTCAGCTCGCAGTGAGACTTATAAACTCCACTAAAATTACATGATACTGTACCGAAACTGTCTAATAATAATCGATGAATAAATAACTAAAATAATGGACAATCTTGCGTCGAAAAAGTACGAACTGGTCATGGGACGAATATGAACAAGATAATATACCGATCAAACAGCAATCAAACCTTTATACAATCTTTTGAGTGTTAGATGGCAGTATGATATTAAAAGTTGTGAAGTCTCACTCGAGTTATGATACCAATAAGCTTACTCAAACAGTTATGATGGCACCTTGCGGCCTTCAAGCCTGTCTTTAGATTTGTTGTTGTTGTTTTCGGTAGTTTTAGTGGTCAAAGGGAAATAACTCGTACATTACTATTCATTATTCCTATACAGGTTATTTCCCTTTGACCGTAAATATGCGTTCTGATAAGTAATTTTTGCATTTTTGTCGTCGTATCAACACCATATCAGACCCGGCTATGTTTGGCTTTAAGACAATGGTGCTTTGTCAGCTATAATATGTCCTTTTGAAGGCATTATTCTACAGCAAGTTGGGCAGGTCAGCCCAATTAGTAGAGGTCCCCCAGTGATGAAGGGATTCAAGCCCCACACTTGGCGCTTTATTCCTCTCAAAGGTTTTCAAAAGGCGGCACCTGTTGGAGGGCAGTAACGTCTTGAGACCTAAAGGTGCATAGTGGAGGAATGGAGAGTGGCATCATCAACCATCTGATTAGCTCAACCAGTAGAGGTCTCCACTAGTCATAAGGGATTGTGGTTCAAGCCCCACACTGGGAACTTTATCTCCCAAAAAAACATTAAATGCATTTCAGATGAAAACCAATTCAGAAAAAGACTGAAAACACATCTTTTTGGGCTGTTTTACGAGTGCTAAATCAGTGATTGGAAATCAGATGCCACTATTTTTCTAAGACAATTGATTGTGAAGCGCAAAAGAATATATATAAGTTTTTGCTCTATATAAATGCTCCTTTGATTGATTGATTGATTTATTCTTCTTGAAGGAATTTCAAAGGGATAGGGATGCCAGTAGCGCCTGCAGATCCATAGGTTCGTGGCAGAGGAGTTTAGTTTGGCAACACCAGCCGCCTTGTTAGGTGAATTGTGTGAGCACAATCCTAGTAGAGTTGGTTCGATCCCAGCACATTCCCCTGCATATTTACTTTAGTTCTTTAGACAATACATGTGGGCTTCTCAGTGAGGTGACAAATTACCAAACAATAAAAACATTAGACCAGCTTGTTGCAGACAACTCTGGAAAACCTCGTGGGAAAAGGAGAAATTGCTCTTTACGAGCAATTTCTCCTTTACCCACAAGGTTTTCTGCTGTATCAAAAGATCATTTTTCAATTTCATCACATTTTGAAATGTCCCTTGCAATTCAATTTGGGACAGTTGAAATTTTGACGTTTGGTCAAGGATTAAATAAGTTTGACTCAATGCTGACACTTGGTTAAAATGTCATCAGTACCAACTTCAAATAAGTGTTAATGACAGTTGTACTGTTGATGGGAGACAAACACCAATTTCCCAATTCAGGATTTTTTGTCTGGTTCTAAACTTCAAAATGAAAGCAACAGCAGACACCTAGAAAAAAGGGGCAAAATAGAAGATTCTTCATTATTAAGTTCTCTTTTTATTGCTGTTGTCTTAGAAGTTATCTTCTTCAAGACACAAAGTTTTTACTAGCAATCACATTTTTAAGCATTAATCTTTGCTTAATGGAAGACAGGGAATATAACTCAACAAAATTAAAATCAAATGCATTTATCTCTTTATAGAAAACAATTTTACAAAAAGATGATCAAGTTCATACTTATACTTTACAAAATGTACAATTGAATTTGCTGAATTTCTAAAATTCATGCCACATAGGATACAAGGAGAAAATAAATAATTCCATAAAAGAAAAAAGAGACAAATTATGCACAGTCATGTTTCAGAACTTTTTTTTTATAGAAATGTCATTTAATGGTTTTTAACTCAACCTCAATAAAGGATTTAATATGTAACCGTTGAATAACACAGCTGCTTTTCATCATTAATTTAATCATATCCTCCATTTCATTATAAGAATCTTTTAAAACATCATTATCATACCACCAAGTAGAATCATGTCATTGTCAAGGCAAATGAAAAAGTTGTTGAAAACAAAGGAGATACAACCTATATTAATGCAACATTGAAAATAACCATATGATTGTGAAATGCAAACAACACCACTTCAAGTCTTGTCACAAATCAAATGAATTAAGTCACTTTTAATTCATTCCCTCCAGATGAGATTTTGACAATGGTCTAAAACAAAACATTCATCATTTTCCGGGTAATACCATGTGGAAACCATTGTCAGATAAGGATAACAAACCCATGCTTGTGTGGGCAAATTCTCCTTTTGTCTCAATGGTTCCACTAGTATTTTGTTGCAGCTGCATCAAAGTGAGTATAAATTAAATCAATGACTATACAATCATAACACCAAGAAAGATATGGAAGAATTATCAAACCATCCTAATCTGTTAATTAAAATCTGATGGTTTGAAATCTCATAAATATTCTGATGTTTAAAAAAGCTATTTTAACTCAATCCAGTATACCTAAGGTCCCATGCTGAGGCCAATGGCTTTATCGCATAAGTTGGTGTTTATCAAAGGTAATGAATTATTCCAAGTTTCACTTCAGCTCGTCTCATTTGGGCAGTCCTCACCTCTACTAAACAAATTCCTTAGTGAAACCGGTTCGAATATGAATACAATCATCATCAACTCTGTACATATTTACACATCTGTCTCCAGAATACAACTCAACTGCTCTGTGCCTTTAACTCTTCTTGTTCTTTCTGATATTTTTTCCGTCTTTTTTCATTGAGTTCTTTCAACTTGTTCTTCCTGTCTTTGTTGATGTCGTTCTGAGCCAACCTTGCCAGTACCAAACCACCAGGTAATATAATTGCCCTGAAAATAAACGAAAGAATAAAGCCCAAACAGAAAACATAACTTCAGAGAACACAACATATGCCATTATTCCTTATTATCAATTTGATGGAAACATTGTTCTTGGTTTACAGATATCATATATTGTACCGCATTGAAAGCTTCTTTTGATTAATATTGTTTGGTCTAAGGTATGCCATACCCTTATACTTTTCTGACACTGCCATACCCTTTTTCCAAATAAAAAGTGTAAATTGGTGACGGTCGGTTCGGTAAAAATGTTAACTAGAATAAAAGGTCTGGCTGGTTCGGTAAAAAATTAACCTAGAGTAAAAGTAATTGTATGTAGTATGAAATGTATTTGATTTAGCACTTAAATTATGAAATTCCTCCTTTCAACAAGTAGTTTGCTTGTTTTAATATTTAGGGTGAGAAATTCCTACTCTAATTGATAAATTTGAGTGTCTGTATTATAAAACGAACTGCACAGATTTTACTTTAATCAAACCAGAGACATAGAGTACATCCATTGTAAACTTGTATGGAAATTACAGTGTGTAACTGTGGAACTGTTGTTCTGCCTAGTATAGGTTTTTACCGAACCAGCCAGACCCTTTACTATAGTTTACCTTTTTACCGAACTAGTCATTAACTGACCTGTAATCATGTAAATGATCCAAGATTGGCAAGAACAAATATCTAACATTCATCATTTTTCTTAAGACATTTTCTTGTAGATATGTACGTCAATATCTTTAAAATTGTTTTAAATTTTATGATAAACATAAACATCAAGTAATCGTTGTCCAACAGAAATGAAAACCGCGAGATAAGTGGGACCCCCAATCCGTACGAAGCAAGCCGTGTACGAATGCTCATTAAAAAGTTGACTCCCTAGAATACGAGTTACTTCTTTACATTCAATCTGTTCAGCATAAATAGTATATGTTACCTACCAACCAAGCATTATCTTGGCGTGAGATGTTAGCCCTAAAGACATTTTTGCTTGACTGTAGCAGATTTTGTCCCGTACGTAAAAGGTTCTTGACAGGTTTCGTAATCAAAATCGCAGTAGTTATCTCCCTTTTATAAATTGTGTGCAGCCGCACGAAACACCCAAATATCCCCCAAATATACCAAAACATTCATATCGTATACCGTTTTGGTACAGGATAAAGACCTAAGATTGTGACTACTACCTATACTAAGCTAGGACTCTGAAGTGACTAAGTCCTCTCCCACGAAACCAAATATTCCAAAATTAATCCAAATACTCGAAGACCATGATTTGTAATGTAATAACATTTTGAATTTCTTGAAAATATTTGGGTATAGTTGAGAGCAATTTGGCTATACTTGAGATTTTTGTGGCACCGGCCCTCATGTTCAAAATATGACTTATTTATGTATTTGAAATCAGGAATTAAGAAGGAAGCCTTTGGTCTTTGACCCATAAACATTGCTTATTCTGACATTGTCCGAAGAGTTCTCGGACGTTGTCTGGCAAATGCGAGGACAGTCATGTTACTATCAGACTATGGTTCTTTGTTCATTCTGCATTGAGATGACGGAAATTCATTGTGCAAAATTTATCCCCAGTCTATAAACATTTGTTGTTTGTTAAAAAAATGGCACATTATGATTATGTCCATTTGCTAATAACTTGTAGTACACTTTGAGTAGTTAGATGGGTTTAATTCAAAAGATGTTGAGGAGGAATTCTAGACTTTAAGGAGAAATACCTACCCATGACCGACTCTTTTGTTCCAGATAACTCTTTATAGTAGGCACACTTCAGAAGGTCTCAAAATTGATCTATATAGGTAACAGCCGGTACCTGTTCAGAGGCTGAACAATGTATTAGGAAGAAGTAGCCAACATTATGACTGAAGTAGAAAAGCTTCTGATGACAAGTACCCATCATCCCATTTGATTAACCTGTAAAATGTGGACAAATGCTTTTGGACCATTGTGTAAAGAGTCTCATGACTGAATTCTTTTATTTGGTGGTGAGGAGGATTTACAGTCGTTTCCCCGAAGAACCGTTTCCCAGAAGTTAATTTATATAGTAATCAAGGAGCCGTTTCCCCGAAGTTAATATTTTTAGTGGAAAACTTATATCATATAGTAGTTTTGATCATTTATATTGTGTTATTTACCTTATTTTTCCTTTTTTTGTTCTCTATTGATTAACTTCTTAATCAGAAACCATTAACATACATGAGTGGTAAGTGATTTCGTTGGTGTTAGTTGACACCTAATTACCCTAGTTGTCATGTTGATAACCAGCATGTTTATTTCAAACAACTTTTTTTTTACAAATAAAATTCTTCTTTGAAAATGAAAAATAATCATTAATAGCTCTTATAACTATAAATAAATATAATATATGATAAATCTATATACAAGATTGCTACATAAACCAACTTCTAGGAAACGTCTCCTCGAGTACTATATAAACTTATTTCGGGGAAACACCTCTTCAGGGAAACGACCGTCACCCGTGAGGAGGCATAGTAGATACCTTTGCTTTTCATATCAGTCTATGAACTAATAATAATAATTGCACACATAAATCACTGGTTCATTTATTTATTTTGTTTATTAGGTCTTTGGTCTCAACACTGGAAGAAAACAATATCGTTTTGCCGTTTCATGATAAAATATCAAGGGTCTGATTTAGGCAAACAATACCTAATGGTGTGGCTTAAGTTAAACTGCATATGATGACAATGCTTAATGCAAACACCAGCTGGTACCATACAGATCATGAAGGCAGTCGTTACTTTCACTGGTTCTATGTCAACCATGATATATTGGAACATTGTAGACAGAAGCCCTTGATAATCTGGTCAGAGGTGGTGTTGCTTTCATTTTAAATCAGCTAAAAAAGTTAAGCATAACCAAGGTAGGAAAGTTACAACAGAACAAATAATATAGATTTGCTGTTTTAATAAGAATAATGTCCAACAAAATACAGTATCACAATAAAGCCTGTCAAAAATCTAAAACCCTTTATTTTAAATACTAAATAAGAAAACCCCTTTAGAAATTTATCACTGTAAATGAACTTTGTTCATTGGTAGTTTTTTTTGTTCTTTGGTAGTTAGAGAAAAGGAAAACCTCTTGTGAATGTGTTATGATGTTGAATATTCTGTTAATGTATTCAAATGTTGAGCACTACTCTTCTCTTTTCTAAGACCATTAAGCTCTGGAGATATATTTCCTAAAGCACTAAATTAAATGATAACACAAATAGACTAGTTTATGTAACCAAGGTGAGAAGAACATTCAGCTAGTCCAGGATTCAGACCTGTGGCTTCCCACCAAATGCTCTTGTGACTGAGACTTTCTCAAGCCCTTTGTTCATTTACCTCTTCCCTGTATACACATACTTCCCAAACACTGACAAAATTTGTACAAAATTAAAGTTTGCCCAAAATATTATGGGCGTAAGAGCTTGATTGTGTCCTCTTGTCGAGGTTACCTTTGTTGTGTAGAATTAAAAAGAAAATAGAAACACATGTACATGAAGCCAGTTCATGAGTTGAATGTGATGTCTCTGCTAACCATGTATTGATCCGTTAATTGAGCATTCTGGGTTGCTTACACAAAGAAATGGACCTTAAATATGTCAACCCCATCAATTTTCTTATTTTCATATTCAAATAAATTGAAAAGGGGGTCATAGTATTCTCTAAATAAAGGACTGCAGATTTTTGACAAAAGAACCTGAATGTTTTTAACGAGACATCGGAGCTACTGATTAATACGCCCATTAAATAAGCAACTAAAATACAACAAATGTCATGAAACAGTAAAGAAATTATCATTTATGTATAATAATAATCATATTTTAAAACTAAAAATAAAAATACTTAAAATATAAACCCATTACAACTCACTTTAACATACCTTAACATGACAATCATGTGGAACCATGGTGAAAGGATAAGCTATTGAGGTAATGCCACCAACTTGGTGCTTCTGATTTCAATTTTGACTAGCTTCAACATTCAAGTCAAAGCAAGTGAACCTGACTTCAGAAGAAATGTAAGAAAATTAGATTCTCTAATGAGACAAGTGCTGAGTAACAAATAAATCATCATTAGAATAGAACCATATTTTAATTGGATTACGTAAAAGGGCTATGGTGTGTTTTGCAGGCCATCTCCAAGTGAATTCTGAGGTACATATACACTTTTTCACCAATTGACCCATAACTATGCTTTCATCTTAATGTTGAAAGATTTGTTCAATTTCAGTTTAACATAGTTTTAAACAATTTGTCAGTTATATAGTGGCCAACCCTGGTCTTCAGTATGACCTAGTCAGGTATTGTTCACCAACATCCACTGTCTGTTGCCCTCTATGCATGAATAATTATGACCTTGTATATTCAATACTCAACAACCTTCCAAACATAGTCAATAAACAATAGAGCTATGAGCATTGTATATCAACAGGTAAGCTTAGTAGCATTTATCAAATAATGCAGGAGGACGAAATACAAGGTCAAACATAACGGACAGCTTCGAGGATATTTTTTTTTTTTTTTTTTTTTTTTTTTATATGGGTTTTACATCACATCAACATTATTTCAGTTATGTAGCGATGCCCGACTCTTAATGATGGAGGAAGACCCCATACTCAACTGCCCATAAGGGCTGGTCAAGGCGGGTAGAACCATCGGCATTCCGTAAGTCAGTCGGGAGACTGCCTCTCATGAAAATCCATATCCCTCTCAGGATTTGAACCCACGCGGAGAGGGGCCATGTGATTTCAAGTTCTGTACTCTAACCACTAGGCCCGAGGATATTTTTAGATACTCAATATAGCGAGTAATTCATGCTAATCAGGCAGGTCAACAGACGGTGAATGTTGGTGAACAATATAAGAGGGGACTACATGTATTTTGACAAAAGCAGAAAATGTTTGTGATGATCAATTTCTTTTTATGTCTAAACTCTAAACAGTTTCTTCCCAATATTGAGCATTATTTTTAAAACATTGTCTCCAAACAAAAAATTGAGGGCTCATGAAGAGCTAATAAGCCCTTTGTCACAATATTTTCATTCATAAACATTTGATAATGTCAGTTTAAGAGCAGTAAAAAAGTAGTCTTATTCATAAGTAAGCATTAAAAACTTTCCCTTCCAAAAGGAATGTTTGAAAGAAAACGTAATCATAGGAATGTTTCAAAGAAAATGCTTATCATGGAATTGAATAGACTGTAAAACTGTTGAAAGGGTGGTCATGGCAAACACTAATTTCACATGTTTAGATGGAATGTAATGAAAATGGAAGTAAGAACAATGTAAGCTGTATTGAAGCTATGCAGTCTATTTCACTCCTTACTAAGTAAAACCACACTTTGATTCATCCTGCAGACGACTTGAGACAGCATTATGACAAAAGAACAATGCGTCTTCTGAGCAACCCATCTTTCTGTAAAGCTGGTTTTTATCCAATATAATAAATTATATCAAAATCATGAGTTCCCACACTATAGAGCTATATACATGTATGAAGAGGAAGTGTAACATGTATCGGGTCCCTCTCGGAGTAAAGCCACTGTGGGTCACCCATCCAGGTACTTACCACTTAGTATGTTGCTTAACTTCAAGAGAAAGCCAACCACTCTACCAAATCACCCATAAAAGCCGGCTTCTACAGCGAGACTGTAGAAGTAGTATTTATATTTAAACCTTATTACCGTCACATTTCTCAAACCTTTCTCTTGACTTCATCCCGAAGTCACCCATTTCACAAAGACATACAAGAGTAGTTACCGATTTTTACAATTTAAGTAGGTACTATATACTGCCACTAATAACACTCACTGCTACATAACAGAAACAAGGGTCGAGAACATGCGATACACAACTAAGGGTACGGAGCTGATGGTGATATCAAACCAAATCCCACCACTTCCACCAATTTTGTAGCATGTATCGGGTCCCTCTCGGAGTAAAGCCATCGTGGGTCACTAATGCAGGTACTAACCACTTAGAACTTTGCTTAACTTCGAGAGAAAGCCAATCACTCTACCGAATCACCCATAAAAGCTGGCTTCTACAGAAGTAACAGTAAAAGTATGAACATACCTCTTAACTTGATGTGTGCTTGAAAAGATGTTGTTTAAGCAATATCAGAAGAAAAAAACACTTGTCACATTCACCATCTTCTTGATGATGCTTTCAAATTTGATCCAATAAATAAAAATAAATAAAAACAAAGTAGACAAAGGTAAAACACAATCAAGAAACAAACCAAATGGAAACTTAAGAATTATGCCAGTGTTAAAAAAGTTAAATATGTTTTTTCTCATTGAACACTATCAGTAAGTAAAAGTTTTACTACCAAGACATTCAAATTTGGTGACCTTTTGAGAAATTAAATGTACATTCTTTTCAGTGCACATGTATTAAGGTAACAGAAAATGGAAGTTGCTGAAAACAGATTACTGTTCACCTATCGAAAACATGTGAATAGAAAACACTATCATATATTTCTCTTAAATGTTTAGCCTGCAATGAGGTCATTCTTATTTCTGCATGAGACAACTTGATTATTTAAAACAAAACACATAACATCACTAAAACTAAATCAAAAGACACACTATTTAATGTATAACCAGACAAATGAATGCTAAACAACATTTATTTTGTTAATGGGACGAATTTGTTTATCATTTGTTTCACTGAACATCTCCAGAAAATATTGCCCCATCAACTTTCGTTCTATACCTATGACCAAGATGGGTATAGATTTGGTTTAGTCTTTTTAAGATGATTTCTTTCAGCTCATTTCTTCTACATTTCATGCTAAGCCTTTTAAAAATGTTTTTGTCACAGAACGAAAGAAAGTTTATAAAAAAGAAGTGAGACTAGATAGTGATATCATCACATCAATTTTAAAAATGAGATTTGTTCTTCAGAATCAATTAATATATTCAATAAACCAACAGGTAAATACAAATATTACGACTGAAAAAGCTTTTTGGGGGCATCCCATAAACTAGTCTGAATGTACTGTGTCTTCATTTGTTTAAGTTATATAAGAGTGGTTGATATCAAACAAAATGTTTCAAACAAAGACATGAAAGTAAAAATATACTGGGCAAGATATGCTTAAAGACTTGAGTCCCCCTCCCACCAAGCCAAGCTGAGACAAAAATCACTTCAACCTACTCATACTAGGATTTCAGATTAGTCCAAAAAGAAAGCAACAGCAGAAACACTATCAAGAGGTACTCTTAAAAGCACCTTTTCTATGGTACTAGAGAGAAACCACTGTGATATTTGTGGAGAAAAAGGTAATTGTTCATAACAAATTGTGGATTCAATGGAAGACTATAGTAAGTGCTTCACAAACATGAATCACTTACTATAGTCTTGACTGAATCCTCAAAGTAATTAATTCTATTCTTCACAATTGTCTCATAAGAAGTCTGTTTCAGGAGCATTAATGCTTACATATGATGGAAATGGTAAACTATTTTAACGAAATCGATAACTTAAAGTTCCTCTGCGATATGCGTGACCTTTAGAGGCCTTGTTTCTAATGCGAAATATCAAGGGTTCAGTGCAAGACTTAAATCAGTGCTTTTTGTATATGATACACCTAATATAGCATTGCACTGGACCCTCAATAATTTCTTTACATACATTCCTTTATAAACATGTCTAATGCATGAACATACAGTATGGAACTATAACCATATAACCGGAGCATGACTGTAAGCTTTTTACATATGAACACAACATGCACAATCCATGTTAAAACTCTACTCTTCTTGTTCAATAAAATTGAGACGTCCTGTCTTCCGTAGCATCTTTCGAAAATCATAAATAGGTTTCTCTGAATTCATGTCCGTTTTCTTAGTTGTTTCGGGGTGAATAAAAGCACTCTTTTTCAAAACAGCTCTATAGTTCAACGAGGAATTTGATTCGTTTGATTCTGTTATGTGACTTGAGTCTGTGCCATTCTGGTAACCAGCACTTCCATTCAGACTTGCATCTATTACAGTTGGTTCCCTGGAAGTGGAAGAAAAATGTTAACAATTGCTATCAGAATAAAAAAGCTCCGTTTATCTATGACATGGATAAGGTTTACTTATGCTTCAAAGACTAGGTTAGCAAAACAAGTGTTTACTTGAGAATGTCCCATTATGAAAAGATAATTTGTGAGAAGGGGTTGTTTATAAATTATTTAGGGAACATAACATAAAGCCATTGCCACCATTTTAAGTGTAAGCTTTTCTATTTTTGTCTAAATCATTAACATGCAAAAATATCTTATTAGGAATTTCAACATTCTGATACTGCTCAATTGCACAAGTTTTCATAGGAGCGAGACATAATATATATATAGATTTCCATCTTAGGATGGACAATTCTGTTGTTAGAGGGTAGATTGCTTGTAGAAGCAATCTTACCATTTTTCAGCTATATTCAATAATGTATTTAACACCAATAAGATAGCCTCTGTTGCAAATCTGTTTGTTTAATTCCATTAATATATTGCATCAATAAATGTTCAGTCATATTTGAGTGCCTGTCTTATCATGAATAAAGGAAGACAATACCCTTTACTTAAAGAGGGGTTGCTCAAGACAGGTAAAACCATGGGCATTCTGTTTGTCAGCAATGAGACTACATGTATCTACAAATATGTAAAAAACAAGATGGAGTTATGACCTATGAATATGCCTTACCCAGAGAAGAACTTGACTTTGGATGGCAGTTTAGCCGACACAGTACCATCATCTTGATTATTAAAGCCATTTTTGTTTACACTACTGCTCCCAACAGTTATCACAGTCTTATTTTTCATCTCTGTCGGAGGGGAACCTGATCGCTGTCTGTGATTGGTCGGATCACTGGTCACATGATGTGACCCAGTTGGAGTAGCCTCCCCTGATTGGTGCTTGGTAAGCAGTCCACTTGAGATGAGATTTTGCAGTAAACTCCATTTAGCCCTCGCACTTTGTTTGTATTGATCGTGTAAAGTTTGAATAAGGTCCTCCTTGCTTGTTTCCGAGTAGAATTCTGTCCTATCTGTCTCAAGGTCGGCAAGGATTTCTTTCTTTGATTTATCAACCGTTGCATAAATGTCTTGGACCTCCATGTCAGACGAAGGACTGAAGTACAAATATACATATATTAGTTTTTATTTACATTTGTTTAAATTGGAGCTTAGAGCTATATTTAAACAAATACTTAATTAAATTGTTGGCAAATACTTAATTAAAGTGTTGGGATAATTCACTATTTCAAGTTTCCTGGATGATCCACCAATGCTACACTTCAAAATTATGCGTTGCCAAAGTACACCCCACAACAAAATAATTTGCTACTCTCAGAAATTAAATATAAAATTGAGAAATTGGTGGAGAAAGCATAATGACTGATATATGGTTAGTGTTTCATACACAAATTTTCAATAGACAGTTCCTCTATACAACTTCATGGTTGAATTAATTCAAAATTTTTAAAACATTACATAAATATCGAGTGTTAATCAATAAAAATGAACAAAAAATAGCTAACTAAAAAGGAAAGAAAATGTAATAGAACATAGAAAGATAGTATGGATTCATAATCTTGATCAAAGAACTTAATCCAATCCATCACAAGTGTGAATGGTCTTAACAGCATCAACAAATGATGACTAAAAAGTATGAATTTCCCTATGTCACAGGTTTCTTTAGTCAAACTTCTAGCTGTGCTTACAAAATGTGAATAATTATGAGTGAGCAAATAGTGTACCTACATATGTAAGTGAGAAAAAAAAGATTAACAGAGAAAAAATAAGATAATATCCATGACTTTTTAGCAATTTTTCTTATTCAAAACTCTTTACTTTTATATATGCTTTTATGGTAAAGTTATGATTGAATATGAAAACAGGTGCCTTCTTAAGACATATACTTACAAATTTACTTGATCATTACAAATAACAAACATGCAAGGTAAACCAGAATGGAATTCTTATGATTTGTCAAAAGAAATAACCCCTAGAGATAAGATGATGATTTCTTATTTCATTCATTAGTATGAAACAACCTTTATGCAATAGTGAGTAGATTATAAAACAAAAGTCTTCCACTGCAAATCTTTCAGTCTTGATATTTACTTGATAACAATATTTGTTGTGACAAAAGTATGTAATTGAGAATACATAAGCAATGCATTCTGCATTAGTATTCAAGAGAATTCTATCAAATCCATCTTTGGGTATTTTCACAGAAATAGCATAAGTGTTAAGTAGCAAAGAAAAACGTACAGATTATGTCATCTATTTTCTTTTATAATTGTCTTTGAACATACCACAAGACAAGGAAAGGGTTAACATGCAGAAGATGCTGATAGTGACGATATTATCTTTTATTAGGTTTTTTTATAACATGTCAACAATTTTGTAGTTATATTGCTATGCCTGGCTCATAGAAGAAAGAGCCTCAATTCAATCGCTCATTTGGGCTGTTAAATACTGGTAGAATCATCGGCGTAATGTGAGAGAAACATTATGAAAAAAGGGAATTTACCAGTATCAAAAATAAGAAACATTTTCTTTTGTCACGATTATATTTGCAGTCATCTGCTGCTGGAGCATGTAAATGCATATTTATAGGGTACCACCTTTAACCAATTACCAAACAATAAGGTATTTTAACCACTTTGTTGCAGACGACTCTGGAAAACATTGTGGGAACGAGCAATTTCTCCTTTTCCCACAATGTTTTCTGCCCTATCAGAAGGTTATTTTTCAATTTCATAACATTTTGAAATGTTGTCTGCAAACTTTTTCAATTTGGGACAGTCGAAAAATTGGCATTTGGTAAAGGGTTAAAGAAAGAGCCAAACTTCAAAATTGAAATAATTGAAAATATTATGACATAAAAATGAACAAAAACTCTCCTTGAAAATATCTATTCTGTCCAATTTATTTGATGATGAGCAGGAAGGTAATTTTTACTTAGTTATTGTCAAAGAAATTAATGATAAATTTCAACATAAATCAATCAGATAACCTCAAATGCCTAGGTTAATACACAGCTCAAGAGACATGATCAAAAATCATAATGACAAATGATGAAGATGCTACACAAGTTAAAGTGATACAGAAATCGCAGAAAAGAAAACTGTTAAAAAAGAACTGCATCACAAACCAGTTAAGTGTATAACCTCCTCATAAATTCAACAGTGTTTGAAAGCCGAACAATCAATGTACTGTTTTGTCCCCTATGCCAACATTTCATCAATGGCTATATTCCATGACAAACTACTTAAAAACACAGCAGATTATACGTCTAAGAGTTGGTGCCTAGCCTCAAATGACATATGACGTATTTGCTCTTCCTTGGATACCCTTCATCTCTATACGTCAAAAGATAATAATCAATTTTCCCTTGTAATATATATTTGGCCCTTTTCAAAAACAATGAGGCTTTAGGCTTTTTTTCTCTCCAAAATTAAAAAAAGTTAAACAGTTGTCTAAACAACCAATTAATCCATTCCCTAATGCTGGAAACTGAGACTGAACCAAATTGAAAGCTAAAGTACATGTAGATGACAAAAATAACATTAACTAAATTTGTAATATAGTATTGGTATAAACCATTAGAACAAAAAGCATGAATTTGTCATAACCTTTTACCAAACACCAAATTTTGGACTGTCCCAAATTGAGAGAGTTTGCAGACAACATTTCAAAATGAGATGAAATTGGAAAGTAATCTTCTGATAGGGTAGACAAAATTGTGGGAATAGGAGAAATTGCTCGTCACGAGCAATTTTTTCCCACAATGTTTTCTAGAGTCATCTGCAACAAAGTCGTCAAATGCCGTTATTGTTTGGTAATGGGTTAAGGCAGAATTCATCCTTTTGAAACAGTTGTATGTAAAATCTTCTACAGCAGATGAAGGACCAATATTGTATTTATATTTCTGGATATTAATAGTCTGAAGTTTAGATACAGTCCCCCTTCAAATCCTGAGAGGGATATGGATTTTCATGAGAGACAGTCTCCCGACTGACTTACGGAATGCCGATGGTTCTACCTGCCTTGACCAGCCCTTATGGGCAGTTGAGTATGGGGTCTTCCTCCATCATTAAGAGTCGGGCATCGCTAAATAACTGAAATAATGTTGATGTGATGTAAAACCAATATAAAAAAAAAAATAATAAAAAAAAAAATTAGATACAGTCTATCTTGTTTTAAGCCACAATAATAAAACGAGATGAAATCTTTGGGTGTGAGACAGATAAAGACACTTGTCATCAAGGAAGCTCCAGTAGGACTTGAATGCTTCTTGTATTAAGAAAGGTTCAGGATAAATAAATTTTCAGATTTCATATACTGTTTGAGAGTCGGTACATAAAACAAGGTTTGATGTAGTTTAAAAGCAATTAATACAACAAACATTGGAATCAACCTAGTATAGGAGTGATCTGCCAAATTCTGTCTGCATGTTTGTTAAAATGCTTGTTCATACATGAAACAATGTGCAAGTCCAAGTCCAATGTCGTTGACAAAATACAGTTATTGTTTTACAGTATAAAATTTTATGATATATAGCTTGTGAAAGAAAAAAGGTTCAGAAAATGTCAATATAACTAAGATTGCACTGACAGTATGCGATCGACTTCAAAACCATTGAAAAGCATATGGATCTCAATACAAATTTATTCATTGCAGATAGGCTTTAACCCTTTCCCAAACAACAAATTTTCGACTGTTCCAAATTGAAAGAGTTTGCAGACAACATTTCAAAATGTGATGAAATTGGAAAATAATCTACTGATAGGGCAGAAAACATTGTGGGAAAAGGAAAAATTGCTCGTTACGAGCAATTTCTCCTTTTTCCACAATGTTTTCTTAAGCCCTCTGCAGCGAAGTAATCAAATGTCGTTATTGTTTGGAAAATGGTTAAATAACTTATATAAACTAATTTGACTTCCAATTGCTATTCTCCAGTATGTCTCATACAACAGTCATGCTGCTGTACAGTTTTAAAGAAATATAATTTTGATATCCAATTTTCTTAAAATCTGTGAACAAGCACTTTAAAAAGCCTTCTGTCTGACCTCTTGCTTTTTACATCAACAGTATATCAGATATATTGCAACACCAAGCCCATATTTGATATGGGAAGCCAGCAAGATTAGCTGCCCATATAATGGCTGGTCAAGCTGGGTTGAACAAATCTGTATATGAAATCTTTGGTTAACAGCAACCAAAAAGAGAAATAAAAATCCATATTCAAAAATAAAGTTAATATTGTAAATAAAAAATCAAGCTGAATTAATGAAAAAATATATATAAATTAAAGAAAAGAGCTTCATCATTTCCGTTAATTTCCTAGGAAAGTATGGTTGGTTATGACAGACACTATCAAATGATTCATTTCCTTCAGCATTCTTCCATAGAATTTAACTTGAGTGCCTTGGCTGGGAAATGTTAGATATATGACAAAAAATGGTTTAATCAATACATCTGCAAATATTTAACCGTTCCCTCTTTTTTTCCTTACAGTGATAAATGAAAAATGGATATTTCCTTTCAGCGGTGTCCTTGCCAATTTTTGGAATAATCCCAGACACTTCATGTATCATAAATCAGGCGAATCTTTTAACCCTAAGAATGATGGGAGATTTTCTAAAAGTAAATTTTTATGTCATCTGCTTTCCAAAACCTTAATTATCAGCTAAATTTTGAGGACAAAAGATACTAAGAGCAGTAAACAGATTAGATCACAGACCAGCTGCCAATTTACTTGGCGGCTGGCCTGGATCCAACCTGTTTGCATATGAGCATGAAATTGGTTCCAGCGCTATATTACTAAGTGTTAAGCATTACAACAAACAGAGACCATTGAGTTAACTATCTTACACATGACACATTATGTACTTTTTTTTACTTATTTGCTTGTATGGTGTTTAACACCGTATCAACAATTCTTTTTTAGTTATGTAACAGCCCCTTTTCATAGTGACGTATTTTGTGACCAAATGATTTGAAAACCATCACAGACCACAGGGATTAAGGATCAAACAAAGACAATTTTAGTGATACAAGTGTATATGGAAGAAACGATAGTGGCTCAAAATAAAATTGGTCTTTTTCATGAAACATACAAAATTGGTGGATGTGGAACATTGCACTCTGTCAAGTGCATCTTATTCTATAACTCCTCAATAAACAAAATCTCTCTTATGCTTTCAGATGGTAAACATAAAAGCAGATTATCGTTGACATAAATATGATGAAGTTCTTCTTCCATTCCAAAATTCACTTATTTTTAAAGTCTGAAGATGTAACTGTGAGCTCATGGCATTTTTAGTTCATGGTTAATTGTATCTATTGAAGGCAAGACTAAAGTAACTCCATCACAAGTGGTGAGGCACTTACAATAGTATAGTATTTAACCACTCTTTTATAACTAACAGCCTTTAAGATTTACTCTATTGAGGCTGGCCTGATGCCTAATAAGAACTCATTCACACAGTTTGAAAGTTTCCCAAGCATTCTATGACAAAAGATGAAACTGCATGTAGCTTGTAACCAGCAAATCCTTCTCATGATACAGTATTGCTATTGAATTAACTTAAATAGTTCTATTACTGAATTCTCTTAAGTATTTAATACATTAACAGAAATGTAAATGGTAAATAAGGGACTCATCACATTTGGTTCCATGCAAAATGTTTCATGATATGGAGCATAATGACAACAAAAGGAAAACATAAATGTACATATAATAGGTAGAACTATATTGGTCAAATAAAAAGCCATTGGGACATTTGCCGAGTTAACACTATTTACTAGCAAGGATTGGACAAGACTATAAGAACATCAGCCATTCAGACAACAGCTAAGGAGGGAGAAATCATTTACTCGAATGGTACATCAGCCATTCAGACAACCGCTATGGGGGAGAAATTACTTACTCGAATGGTACCTCAAATTTCATACATCCGTTGCAGAAGACTTTTGAATTACTGTGATAAAAGAGTTAATTTCTCCAAATGAACAATTTATCCTTTTGTCACAATGATTCTCATGTTCATGCTAATTTTAAAACTGGTGTACCATTACTTTTGAATTAGACCAGTCACAAATTCACATATGAAGGAATGGGTAAACCAAATCTCTCAAATGGGAGTTTATTTCTGGTCGAAATTGAAAGCAATAGCGATGGATAGCTAAGAAGAGTCAAACAAAGACATTCTCTTTTAAAGAAATCATTGTAATAATAGGAAAAGTTGCTTGTCAATTTCTCTATTGGTCATATGTTTTTTCCTATTCTGCCGCAGATGTATTAAGAAACCAAGGACATACGAAGGGAAGGTTTAACTCTTTACCACATGCAGACCACATTTTTCTAACTTGAAGCAGACGACTTTTGAAAAGCTTTGTAAACATGTGAAATACCTTTCAGTTCTGCTGTTATGATATGAAAATAAATTGAAAATGTTTAGCATTGTGGTATAAGGAGATATTGCTTGTGACAAGCAATTTCTCCATTTGCCACAATGCTTTTTGAAAGTTGTCTGCTGCAAGATGCAAACATATGGCTTTAGGTGGTAAAGCGTTCATACTTTGAAGGGATTGGACAATACATGACCCAATAGGAAGGGCTTTTAGAAGAATCTACTCAACCAATCAAACGCAAGCATCCTAAGAGCTGGGCTGGAACTGTTCTCTAGTCATTTTTGTTTGTCTTTCTCCACCCGTACAAGTTCTAAGATATCTTCTACATCAAACTGAGAACTCATAGAGGAACCAGTCGACAATTGTTTTAAAGGTACATTTACTCTGATGAAAAGAAAAACAGAATACAAGAATGAGAAGAAACCTAGGAAGTGAGATAAAAAAGCAAATGATCAGAAATAGACAGAAATTGATATTGATCTAGATATAAAACAAATTAAATAAACTAAAATGAATTAAAATTAGCAGATGATGCATTAACATGTACCGTTACCTTATACAGTAAATTCTAAAGATCTTAAAAGCAGACATTTTTTAAAAAAAAGTATAAATAAAGAAAAATCACAATGCTCTTAGTGAGCACAATCATTTTTGGACTAAAGGTTCGTCAGCACCTTAATTAGTCCATTGAATTTACATACCACTTTTGAGGGACGGTACTTTGTCAATACCCAAACAGCAGTCTGACCCCAAATACTCATTTAACATCCGCCTTCACTGTGCGGACTAATACCTTCTTGGAACTAGGAATGTCGTCCGAAGTTTTGCTATATATTATTATAACTGTTGCCTCATGAGAAATCGTAAAATGACCAGATGTTCGAAAAATAGACTATCGTTCAATTTCTGTTCAAAGAAATAATAATTATAGTAATGGTGGTAAAAGGAGCAGCCGTTTTCCTTGAGATGTTGCCCATAGACATTTCTAAATGTATCCTCAATCATCTTGCTTTAAACACACCTTAGTCCTTCAGTGCTATCAGCGCTTTGATTTATTTGAGAGAGAGCACTGAGTATTGAGGGGAAAGTTCTCTATTCACTTATTTGTCATTAGATCTATGGGGTTTTATATCGCAACAACTATATTTAGGTTATGTTGCAATGAGGGCTCCTCCTATTGAGGAAGACCCCATACTCAACTGCCCATCAGGGCTAGTCACGTCGAGTAGAACCATCAGTGCTCAGTAAGTAGGTCGTAAGACTACCTCTTATGAAAATTCAAATGCTGCCACTTAATATTATTATTATTATATGGGTTTTACATCACATCAACATTATTTCAGTTATGTAGCGATGCCCGACTCTTAATGATGGAGGAAGACCCCATACTCAACTGCCCATAAGGGCTGGTCAAGGCGGGTAGAACCATCGGCATTCCGTAAGTCAGTCGGGAGACTGCCTCTCATGAAAATCCATATCCCTCTCAGGATTTGAACCCACGCGGAGAGGGGCCATGTGATTTCAAGTTCTGTACTCTAACCACTAGGCCACGGAGGCCCCCGCTGCCACTTAAGGATTTGAATCCACTCTGAACTGCAGTAGACATCATGGGCCATGTTCTCAAAGCGCATTCAGTTATGGTATCTTGCTTAAAGGCACATAAAAGGAGATGAGTACAAAGAAATTACCGAAAAATATATGGAGTTCTTTTATTATGTTCATAAAAGTCATGAGAATTAATTTACGAATGCATTGAGGTCCTATTAAATAGACTCCTTTAACATAAGTTATTTTATGCTTGAAATATATTTGTCTCCAATCATGTTTACCAACAGCCTGTTTGTTTACATATTCAAAATGACGGATTGGTCGTTTCATATATTTGTGTGTCAAATGTCAAGGTCAGGGCTGAAGAGTCACACAAGAGATCAGAATTATTGAACTGGTTAATCTGGGTTATTTCTTGTTGGCTTTCATGTTAAAGTTGTGCTGATGGGGTTTTTTGGTGATAACTATTTGAATATAACCAAAAGTTTATCAAATAATATAATTTGATATAGCATTAATCTCCTTTTATGTGCCTTTAAACTAAAAAAAATCTTTCTTATAAGAATAAGCATCAAAATTATTATGATCAAAAAAATGAATTGTCCTCATTTTTGGGCTCAAAATTATAAGTTTGAGCAATGATTTTGAGTCAACCAAAACACAGCCTCAAGTAATGAGATAGATGCTCTAAAAAGTGACATCAAGAGCATGCCTAATCTATTATGGTTATTCAGCAGAGTATAAAAACCATACTTAACCGTGAGTAAAGTTTCAAGTTTAAATATGAAGTACAATTTTTTGGAGAACACGGGCCCAAAAAGCATTGTGACAAAGAGGATAAATTGCTCCATACGAGAAATTTATCATTTATCAATGGTTTTCAGCTTTAATCCTCAAAAAAGAGATATTTGATTTCCCATGCTTTTTTTATGTTTTCTGTTTTTAAATTGGACCAGTTCTGAATTCTCTTATAGATCTATTCTTTAAACAAACATATTAATCATTCCCTTACTTACTAAAGGTAATTGTAAATATTTTCAGTTTCTAAAAATCAGAGAAAGTTTAAACATGGGGTAATGGGGAAAAGGAAAATGGTTCAACAGGAAAAATCAATAACATTGTTCTCTACATAGACACATTACGATGCTATTGGCGTTTTACAATCGACGGATCAGATTTGCTGGAATCTCATAAACCACAGTGCCATTAATATCCTAACACAATGCTATAACTAACTGTACGGTATTTGGTCTTTGACACGAAATCCACTTGATTTCGATCAATTGGGGTTTAACTCCCTTTTGAACTATGTGTAATTTCTTTCATATTGACAGTTCACTTACTCATGTTTTCTGGGAAATTTGATACATGCAATGTTAGGCTAAAGAAAAGCTGTCTTGCACGAGAGCAAAACACCATGAAATTCTATTTATATGGGTTTTATATTGCTTCAACATTATTTCAATTAATCCATTACCAGACAATAAGGACATTTAACCACTTTGTTGCAGACAACTCTGAAAACATTGTGGAAAAAGGAGTAATGGCTCTTAACGAGCAATTCTCCTTTTCCCACAATGTTTTCAGCTCCATCAGAAGATTAACTCTAAATTTCTTCACATTTTAAAATGTCGTCTGCAAACGTTTTCAACTTGGGACTTTCAAACATTTGACGTTTGGTAAAGGGTTAAAATGCAATGCCTGATTCTTAATGATGGAGGAAGACCCCATACTCCATTTTGGTCAAGCTGATATTGCGTAAGTCAGTCGGGATACTTCCTCTCATTAAAATATAACACAAGGATATGAAACCAATTCCCCATTATGATCAATTACCTATTATGATATAGGTTCAGGCCTTGGACATGCAGTGCACTTGAAGGGCAGCTCTATTAACACATCAAGTAGAATGTTTTATGATTGGTTGTATTCATAAAGTCAAGTAGAATGATTTATGATTGGTTGTATTTATAAAGGTCATTGTTACTGCTAATTAAAAAGTGAACTGTTAACAAATAATTATCGAAATAAAATCTTGATTTAATGTTAATACGTCCTTCACATACACGATAATAAAGCACTAATTAGAGTCTTGCACTGAAACCCTGAAACGCTATGTAACTTCATATTTTAGGTGAGTGTTCTTGCCAGAATGACAACCATAATCAAGAGATCAAACAAGAAATTAAAGGAACAAACTAAGAGAAAGATTAAGTAAATAAAGAATAACACAACAAATATCCCTGACTGAAAGAATAATAGCACTGCATTGATTCATCAACATTGTAGTCAAAAGTTTTATCTTTAAACTGTTAACTCTGTCCAACATATTTACGTGTACATATTTTCTCAAGGAAACAGCAGTTGAAGAACATTTGTGACAAAAAGGAGAAAAACAGAAAACTGCCAAATGATAAAATAAGTTAACCTAATTGACATCATATTGAATCAATCTATTATCCAGACTAATTTTTTTTTCAAATCTCTACTTGTAATCAGTCCAGTACAACTAAAATTGATCCAAAACTGACAAAATAGACATTTTCCTGAACCCTAATATTGTTTACACAAGAATTTACTCATAATGATCAAATTATTCACACACTCTATTCAAATGGCATCAGAGGCAAATGGCAATTACAGTCAATCTATCTATCTATCCATCTATCTAAACTTTTGCATAAAGGCTAACCAGAATACATCCAAGTTACAGACACAAACACAACTACGACGACAACAAAAGCATTATAAGATATACTGACGGTGCAGACGGCGCATGATTGATATCGATAGAGCAGTCTTTGCCGAATACACCAAGCATCGGTGTGTCCCAGGATGGTTCTCGTTTAAGAGCCCATGCCTCTCTGGGCTTGCTAGAAACACAAACAGGTTACATGTAAAACACTAATAGGGCGGCTGCAAGTAATGCTTATCGGTCAAAGAAGATGAACCCTCAACAATTTTTTAAGCTCGGTCTTATATTCAGTTTTCAAAATTATTTTAATTATATTGGTATAATACATTGGAGGGTTTAAAGCAAGACGATAATTATTGATTCACATTTGTAAAATGCTTGCTATAAAAATTAAAGTCTTGCATGTAACAATTCCGTTCCGTTCTGGCCTATATACAAACACACATATGATATATATATACGCACATGAAAAGTGCCAGTGATATACTAGTATAGTTTAAGCAAAAGTTGAACTAAATAAAAGCATAAATTGCATAGCCTTTGTATTGAAACTACTTGCTCATTAGATGGAAGATATCACAACTTTATATTGCCCGTAATGGCTAGGCAAAAGTAGGAAGATCCACAAACACTGTGTAAATCATATGAGAGACTACCTCTCTTTGTACCAGGATAATTCGATTAGAAATTTCAGTCTAGCTCAATTTCATTTTTAGTTGATTCTCTAAAACATAGATTTGTAAAATCCATCACCTCAACAAATCAAATGATTTGAACCATTTAATAGGAGTGGATTTAAATTTACTTGTCAAATAATGCCAAGACCTTTTCATCACTTGTCGATTAGATTAGATTAGATTTATAATTTCAGTAAAAATTCACTTGCATGTTAAGGCTTTTAATTGGACAAGCTGGGCAATACAGACACTAAATGTTACCACCCCTGGCTTTAGTGTAATGTATGTGTGTACTTTAACCATTTCCCAAACAACAAATTTTCGACTGTCCCAAATAGAAAGAGTTTGCAGACGACATTTCAAAATGTGATGAAATTAAACAATATTCTTCAGAAAGAGCAGAAAACCTTGTGGGAAAAGGAAAAATTGCTCGTCAAGAACAATTTCTCCTTTTCCCACAATGTTTTCTAAAGTCGTCTGCAACAAAGTCGTCAAATGTCATTATTGTTTTGGAAAGGGTTAAGATAATTCCATCACATAAGTGAAGCCCTCATGATTATGAAACATTGTATTGTATTATGTCATCAATATACGCCTGATAATAACAACCATTTCTAAATAAAGACATGTTTTGTATCTTTTGTTCTGTGACAAAGGGGAACTATAATTTTTTATGTCTAAATGTTTGTTATATCATTTGCTGTCTAATGCAAAAAGTGATATGAATGAATGAAAAAGTCAAAAGTTAATCCTGTTTATGGTGTTGTTCTTAAATGTTACAACCCAAGCCCCCTTATAAGAAAGTGTACCTTGTCGAAATTCTAAGCAAAACTACCAAGAAGTCTTTTTATTCCTTTTTAACCCTTTCCCAAAACAACAAATTTTCAAAAGTCACTAATTAAAAGAATTTGCAGACGACATTTCAAAATGTGATGAAATTGGAAATTAATCTTCAGAAAGAGCAGAAAACATTGAGAGAAAAGGAATAATTGCTGGTTACGAGCAATTTCTCCTTTTCCTTCAATGTTTTCTAAAGTCAACTGCAAGAAAGTGGTCAAATGTTGTCATTGTTTGGGAAAGGGTTAATGCAGTGTCTTCCAGTACTCAACAGTCACATATGGGGAGAATCTATTTAGTACATGATATAGTAATGTATTGAACCTATGCCATGCATTTGACTGTGAAATTGTACACTTATATTGTTGAATGATTATGTTTGGTTATTTTAGGATCAAATGTCATCTGCCTCATTAGTGAAGTGATCTTCATCATTATGGGGTTTTAGATTACAAAAGCATTTTGATACCTCTGCAAACATTGAAAGCAGTTATATATGGGCTATTCCTAAAATAGACTGAACAAATGCCTGTTGACGATTTTGCCCATAATGCAACATAAATTATAGTTAACCAATAGGAGAATTTGCATACAATAGAAAATATAGAGATTGTATTTCACACGAGTCACCTGTACATGTATATGTATCCCAATTTTAATTCACCATATTTGTTTGTTTGTTTGATTTACATCGATTGTGAAGGAAGCTTAAAGCTTGTTCAAAGCCACTCTCGATGACTGCTTCCTGGATACTAAACCAGTGATCGCGCTGGTTTGTGAGTTAGTTCAAATTAGTCAAATTAATAAAAGCATAACCAAAATAATCCACACCAAAACCCACAAACAGAAATCCTTCAAAAACCCAACATATATCAAAGCAAAAAAGTACAAAAACAAAATGTGTAAAAAACAAAAGAAAAATCCTTGACTCTCTCTATAAATGGATTCCTCATGAAGGGAGATAGTGAACCATTGATCTCAGTTAACCCTTTCCCAAACAACAAGTTTTTGACTGTCCCAAATGGAAAGAGTTTGCAGACGACATTTCAAAATGTGATGAAATTGGAAAATAATTTTCTGATAGGGCAGAAAACATTGTGGGAAAAGGAAAAATTGCTCATTAGGAGCAATTTCTCCTTTTCCCACGTTTCCTACAGTTGTCTGCAACAAAGTGGTCAAATGTCGTTATTGTTTGGGAAAGGGATAAAAAAATGATAAATATAGATCAAAAGCTAATGATGTTCTTGACTTAACCCATCCTTAAATCAACATAAGATTTTTTATGAATTAGTTTTGATTGAAGGCATTAGTAGATGGCAAAAACAAGAAAAGAAAAACAACACCATTTCTTTGATATTGATTTCAAGGCATTTCTCCTTTTGTCTAATTAGCCTCTTTGTTCTCTATTGAAAGTACACCAATTCTATTTGAGCTAAGGAGCTTAGGCGTCAAAATCTGATGAAAATCAGACATTAATGTTCATCTTAAGACCAATTTCAAGTAGTTTCAAGTAAAAGGTTACATGGTATTAATGGACAAAGCAAATGCAGAACCATTTCTTGTTAAAATGATAGCTTCACTGCAAGAAACATTAAAAGAAAAAAAGTCCTATGAAAATGGGTTAAGAAACAACCAATAATATAAGCTGATGATTAAATGCAAAACTTTAGTAAGTCCTTCAGAAAAGTGGAAGACTTAGAACAGTCTTGTACAAGGATATCAGACAAAATGGTAATAAACAAGTAAAGAATCTTTGAACATAAAACATTGAACCCAACCAAACATCACTACAACACCGATACACTACTAACTTGGCAAGAATGGCTTCTGCCACTGTACGGGCCAGTCTATCCCTCCTACGAGAGGTACTCGAATTTGGGTTCTGTCCTTTCTGTCGAGGGGTCAGGGAGCTATAAATAGCCTCGTCCAACAAATTCAGGGCATTTGAGGCTTCAGAACTCAAATCAGATGTGTCAGATCTTGAATTGGGACATTCTTCAAACTGATAGGACATTTGATTGGTGGGGGGCTGGTTGCTTGGCAACCTTGCTGGGTCTGAGGCCAGAGCTGAGTAGGCCGAAATGAAATCTGATTGGTTGTTTTGAACAGCATTGTGGGTAAGTTTTATAACAGTTACATGGGGTGAATGCTGTAGAGGGGAATGTCTTTTATCAGATTGTCCATGAATTTTGAGTTGAGGTTCTTTAATGATTTCAGGACAGGAATTTGATTCATTTGACTCAGACTTTTTCAAACTGCCGTTACTGAGTGAGTTAGATAACATTTTAAAAGGACTGGTTTGCATTGAGGGCGAGAAAGCATTTTTAAGGGGACTGTCTATGTCGTCAAGGGAGGTCCTGTGGATAAAAAAAAGATAAGGAAATAAAATAAATACTCAATAAAACATCAGAAAATCGTTAAAATTCTTCTAACCATGCATACCCACACATAAGGGAATACACCTTTCTCTTCACAATTTTGTTTGTTTTTGTTTTATTGTGTTTTGAAACATCTAAAACAGTATTTCAGTTTTGATGCATGCCTCATAAGTGATTGAGGGAGATCTAAAGTGTAAAATGTTTCCCAATATGGGATTTTGTAAGTGGTTGGAAATTGAAAGCAACAGGCAATGACAAAAGTAAGAACGAAACATTATGTATTCCTTTTATGATATTGGAGAGAAATGACAGTAATGAAAGGATGAATTGTTCATAAGGAGCAATCTAGCCTTTTGACAGTGTTTTCTTAAATCCTTTGGAGTAGAGTTGGCCAGCTTTTGTTAAACCATTTGAGTTCTGCAAGTACCTCTTTGGAAATTCTAAATTCATCAGTATAATTATGTTCACATGTAAAATAAAAATTGCTACATGGACAAACAGCAAAAATTTTAAAGATCAGGGTAACTAATGATTAATGATGTTTAGAAGTGAACCATATCAGGAACAGGGCTTAAGCCAGTTTCTATGGAGAGAAATGTTTTAAGTGGAGAGAGCTCAGAATTCATTCCCTAAAGACTGGTTGTTTAATGTAATGTTCTTTAACCATTAAATCCATGCACAACAATTTAATCCCTTTCCTGAACTATGATGGATAGCATTCCATTTGGTTTCAGGACGACTTTGAATTACTTTTGGGAAAGAGAAGATATATATTATATTATATGGGTTTTTCATCACATCAACATTATTTCAGTTATGTAGCGATGCCCGACTCTTAATGATGGAGGAAAACCCCATACTCAACTGCCCATAAGGGCTGGTCAAGGTGGGTAGAACCATCAGCATTCCGTAAGTCAGTCGGGAGACTGCCTCTCATGAAAATCCATATCCCTCTCAGGATTTGAACCCACGCCGAGAGGGGCCATGTGATTTCAAGTTCTGTACTCTAACCGCTAGGCCACGGAGGCCCCTGAAAGGGAAGATAGTTCACTTCCCTATAACAATGGTCTATCCTACCTTAGGAATATCTTTGAATACTAATTCTTTTTGTCAACTGCAAGCTATCAGTTTTATGAACTTAAGAAAAACTATTTGAAAAAAGAAAGAAAGAACAACCATTTTTTCTTCTAATAATATGGAACAGAAAACAAAACAAAATTATTGAAAGTAAAAAAGGTACCCCTCAGTACTTCACAGTTCAATAATAAACCCTGAAATCATTCAGAGAAAAAACAGCAAGAGTGTTTAAAAATAGTGTCTTTTGTACAAAATGTCTAAGTTAATATTTGACCGATCTGCAGCAGACAACTTAACAAAATGAAGATTTTTTTTGTGAGAGTCATCATTCTGATGTATTTTTTATTTCTAGAATATGATTTGTTCCTTTTGGAATTTGTTGAAAGTTTTCTAATTAGTGTTGATGACATCAATTTGACCTGCTTTTGTTTATCGATCCCTTGCGAAAAATTCAAAAACTTTTTAATGAGCTTTGCATACATTCATGGACATTAAATGGCCATTCCTGAACACAAAGGTGTTCTAAACTAGTTCATGAATTTCAAGAACATGTTCATGAATATCAAAAACTGGTTATTCATGAACCTGTAAATAGTGCTCAGGGTACCGTTTTACTAAACAGTTTACGCTTAAGATTTCCGTAAGTCTAAAACAACAGTTTCCCTTATTTAAGTATTGGGATAAGCAATATTGCAAAGTAACACATCATTGGAATCGTCTCTCCGAGACGCTTCCAATGAAGTGCCACATTGCAACATTGTACTTTCATTGAAGATACTATCCATGTTTATCAATTATGACTTACGCAAACATTTTCCGTAAGTTGTTTAGTAAAACGGGCCCCTGGAACCCATTCTTGAAATTCATGAAAAAATTCTGTGTCCATGAACAGCCATTCAAAATTATTTATACAATTTTGTGATGAGATAAAACTGATCAGAATCATGTTAACAATGAAGGAAGACACCAAGCTTAACTGCACATAAGGGAAAGTTCTAGAAAATGTTGGCCAAATACTGTGGGAGGGGTAGTCATAAAATTGTTTATTCTGTCAGAGTTTCAACCTAATACCAGTGTACAACAAAACCTTCTTTCATGGGGTTACCTAAAGAAACTCAAATACTCAACTAATTAATACAATCTAAGGGTGACTATATGGGATAATAAAATCATGTATTTGACGATGTATGTTTGTCTTTGGCACAGACACCAAACCATTTCTAAAGCTAAACACTTTCATAGGAGCCTAGGTTGAACCTATATATCCATAAGGTAAAAATTGTGACTAGTTAAACAGAAGACAGGGCTTTTTCACGTTCTATAAAAGGGGCCTATAAAAGGCAACTTCTCAATTTGAAATTTCGGGCAATTTTCCTTTTCCCGCAATGTTTTCTGCCCTCTCAGAAGATTATTTTTCAATTTCATCACATTTTGAAATGTCATCTACAAACTCTTTCAATTTAGGACAGTCTAAAATTTGGAGTTTGGTAAAGGGTTAAATTACTCTAATATATACTAAAGCTTACTAACAAACACTTACTGTTGTGAAAGGACTTTCTCTTTGGCATCTTCCATGGGTTGGTCCCAGTCGGTAACCGGTGGTCTACGACTCACAAATGTCGCTGCAGATTCGCCAAGAGGAAGATTATCCTCACTGTTAACATACATAAAACATGTTAGATTGTTTAAGGTTAAATAAACACAATACAACATGATTAATTATTTTCATTTGTGTATCATCACTGATCAACAACATTCATATGGGAAAACAAACTGTGCATTGGAAAGAATATCTTGCAGGAGTTGCAGGGTTGTAGCAACTAAACGACTAAAATATTGTAGAAAATGATGTTAAATCACATTCCAAACATAGGGTCTGTAGTTATCCTTGCGTCAGTATTATTTAAAATACCCTACAGTATATTACATAGTACTAACCCAAGACTAACAAAAGACTCCTATGAACCCAACCAAAGCAAGTGCATTAACCCTTAGAATACTGGGTCATTTTTTAAAAATGAATTCTTGTGTCGTCTGCTTTCCAAAACCTTCAATATCTGCTTAATTTTGATGAGGAAAGATACTCAGCATAGCACACAGGTAAGATCACAGACCAGCCTTGAATTAACTAACCTGTTTACATAAGCCTGAAGTCGGTTCCAGCACTGGAATGTGCTACAAATGTGTACAAATGAAGGATAGAATTATGCTGTATTTACCTGGTATTATCTGTGACAGACGATCTCTTCACTATCTTGCTGTAATAAGCCTCAGATTCTTCATTCATTATAGCCTTCTTCTCCCTGTAATTAAAAAGATTGATTTGTTCATTGGTTTGTGTTTAATGCTGGGTCAGCATTCAGTGGGTCAAGATTGTGTTAGTTCTCATTGGAATTGTTTCTAAAAGACATTTCTTATTATTTCCCTGTGATTAAAAAGATTGATTTAATCATTGACTTTTATTCATTTGTATTTGGTGCTGAATCAGAATTCAGTGGTCATTATATTGTTGGTTCTCATAAGAATTGTCTCCAAAAGGCAATTCTTATGATTTAAATGGGACTGATCTTTCATCCATAATAGCTTTCATTCCCTGTTTTTAACCCTTTCCCAAACAACAAATTTTCGACAGTCCCAAATTGAAAGAGTTTGCAGACGACATTTCAAAATGTGATAAAATCAAACAATACTCTTCAGAAAGAGCAGAAAACCTTGTGGGATGTGGAGAAATTGCTCTATGAGCAATTTCTCCTTTTCCCACAATGTTTTCTAAAGTCGTCTGCAACAAAGTCGTCAAATGTCGTTATTGTTTGGGAAAGGGTTAAAACAATAACGTGATGAATGGTTGTACTACTCTATGATTGCATTACTGCGCAATACAAGGGCATGATAAATAATGTTAAGGATGAGAAGAGTTATAAAACAAATGAAAGATCATTGACAATTTAATGTGATAAGAATCCACAAAGTTATACATAGATTAGAAACCACTTAGAACTTCTTAATTTTTCTAGGCAAATTTTGTGGAGGATTATCTTTATTTGAATGAAAGGGTCCCTATGTGTGAAAAAGGACTTGGATAAAAAGAAAATGTTACTTTTTTGTACTTTATAGCTGTAACATTTGATTACTCTCATTGTTAACCTGTCACAAGACCTGTTATAAAGAAATCGGTGGAACATTAGGAGAAAATGTTCTCTAAGTAAATGTAGTAGAAAAAAGTGACTTATTTATTTGTTAATTGTACAAGGATATTGATCAAAATACAAGACTCACAATTTTCTGCTACTTGCTGGACTAGGTATCAGTTGATTATCATTCTCATCAACATTTTCTGCTGTTTTATTCTGTAATAAAAAAGATTTTTCTTTTTTTAATAAAGTTGTTAAATTGCCTCCAGCAATCTCTCAGTCATATCACAGAGCCAGTCCTTTTTATCATTGTCCCTAGCTAATCTAGCTGTACAAGGCTAGGAAGTAGTGGGTTACATTTATTTATTTCACATCAATAGTAACGGAAGCTTGAAGTTTATTCAAGTTTACTCTCAATGACTGCTTTTGGGATACATGACCAGTACTCGCGCAGTCTTGTTGATTAATCCTACTATTTTCACATTGCCACTAATGAAGATCAAACCTGGGACCCTCAGTACCAGAGACAATTGCTATACTATTGCACTTCTGTTGTCCATTGGAAAAAGAGTCTTGCCAAAGGACACTTCATGATGAAAATATAAGCAGCCATAAGGAAATTAAACTCGCCTGACCACATATCAAAGAGAAACTTGTATATTGAAAAAATTTAGATTAAGCTTAAAATTTGATAATATGGCAGTTATAAGTGTACACAAATCCAACTATTGTTTAACCTGTACTTATGTTACAGCCTACCACTTAGAAAATTATACACAAAACATTTGTAAAATAAAATCTTTTTATAAAACAATATATAACTTACAAGATTCTTATAGTACTGCAATTCAGTTTCGGGCATCAATGTTTTGAAATCGGACATTTTCTTCATGTGCTCCAACCTTTCTTCTCCAACTTGTGGTTTCTTTTCTGGGACTTGTTTTTTAACAGCAGGAGTAGACTTTGCTTTAGACCTTGCAGCTTTTGAAGTGGAAGGTTTTGGCTCTGATGGTGTGGCTGAAAGTACTGGGTCTGGTATAAATTTGGCTTTAAAACTGGTCTTTGTGAATTTTGAACATGATTCATTGGAGTAGGCTTGAACCTAAAAAGAAATAAATGAGGGCATTAATAGACACAATATGTCATTTTTTTGTTTGTGGTTTGATGTGTTGTCAAGAATTTGTCAGTTGTGTAGATGTATTCCTTAAGTTAACAGTACTAGACTAAGTCTTGTGCTCTTTGGTGTGTTGCCTAAAGACACTTCCACAAAACCCAAGCACCAGTTAGAAACTAAACCAAGAACCCCGCAGTTACAGGTCAATCACATTAACAACTGGGCCACACAGAACCACATAAAAATTGTCAATCATTCCACCATACACCTGTCTTGAAGCAGATGCTTTTCTACTTTTAAAGTAGTTCCTTCTGCTCTTGTCACAAACAATTCAATCAGTTTTCATTAATTATCAGGTTTAAATTATTTTTTGGGAATGTTTGTTTTAGATGCCAAATGTTATAAGAAAAGGTTAAATTCTCGTCATAAAAAAAGTTAATTCAATATTAGAGTTGCTACTAAATCTCTTTAAAATTACAGCATATAATATTGTAATGTTTTCAAAATATTGAAAAATGCCTCAATCAGAAAGAAAAAATAGATTCCACCTTTTGTCACATTCGTTTCTACATTTGATAGTTATGCCTTTTTATTTACCATGTTACAAGACACCATTTAGTCTGATTCCCAAAACTTGAGATGGCAGGAATAATTTGTATTTTTGACTAATTAAACGAAGTTCCATGACACAACCTGAGTGTGTGGAAAACAAACAGTTGGTAATTTTACCATAAGTTATGTGTGGAATATGTGATTAGGGTTTTAACTCACAGGAAAAATTGAGTAAATGACCGTCATGAACGAAATGAAAAATAATTAACCTGTTCCCCAAAGTATATGAACTGGAGTTCTTTCTGCTCCTTGTATTTTACAAGCTGCTGGTAAACTGTTTTACATCTCCACATCCTATAATACGTCTGGATTAATACAGCTGCATCAGCTGATGATTTTTTCTTGTCGAGGATTTCTTTCTCGGCACTTTGTTTGGCTTGTCTGAATCGAAATGCTGAAAAAAAAAAATACATCATGATCTAAATTCAAGATTGGTTTTTTTTGGTTATGCGGTTTTACATCACTTCAACATTATTTCAGATATATTGTGATACGTGACTCACAATGATGGAGGGGAAAATACAAACTCCACAAGGGCTTGTCTGCACTCAGTAAGACAGTTGGGAGACTGTCTCTCATTAAAATCAAAGTGCGGTCCCAAAAATTTGAACCCACATGAAGCGAGGCCAAGTGATTTCAAGTTCTGTACTCTAACCATAAGGCCAAAGAGGCCCAAAGTTAACGATTTATCTTTTCCTAAAGTGAGATTAAAATGTGTCTAAAGCCTTTCTTATTGTCATCTTATTAGAAAAGAGGCGTACACCTGTAGAAATAGATCCAAATTGTTTCAATAAGTTTGTCACCTTATAAATTCCGTTTTTGGTTCTTTTCAACTTCTTACCAACAATTTTCTTAATTTGGTTCCTCTAATAATGTTTTTTTTAATTTACATGTTGATAAGTTAAAGTAAAACTAAACAAAAACCTTTTTGTAAAACAAGTGCACTTCTCTTCTGCTCCTCTTTGATCTTCTTGACCTCTGACCTTGCCAAATGCCCTCTGCAAACACTCTGTATCTTGACAACGGCTTCCTTCTTCTTTGAAAGTTCTGGTAACACCACTACTCTGGTGGCATGCCCTCTGTATACTGAAAGACCAAAGAATAATTTGCATAACCCTTTCCCATACCACAAATTTTCGACTGTCCCAAATTGAAAGAGTTTGCGGACGACATTTCAAAATGTGATGTAATTGGAAATTAATCTTCTGATAGGGCAAAAAACATTGTGGGAAAAGGAGAAATTGCTCGTTACGGGCAATTTCTCCTTTTCCCACAATGTTTTCTAAAGTCTCCTGCAACAAAGTGGTCAAGTGTCGTTATTGTTTGGGAAAGGATTAATATCATCTATCATTTTCCACAGTACCACTGTGCAGATGTAGGAGCGGGATGTCAATGTTATGTGTGAAATGTAGCAGGTTTGACACCCACACTGGGTTATTCCAAAAGTCCAAAAGATATTGAAAGAAACAATGTCACATTCATCAATCCTGGTAATTCGTATAAATCTACCCTTGAAAAATCACCTACTTCAAGGTGTGAAAAAAGGGTAATACTGGTTTGGATCCAAAGAATGTTGAAATATAACTAAACTAAATATAACTAGCAATTCGAAGAAAATACCTTCAAAATAAAAATTTCTCTTTTTCAGCTTCATGTGAGTTTTTCACCTTTTCTCTTTATATATGATGTATGCAAATGCAGGCCAAAACTTCCCACACAATTAGAAATTCATGCCTTTGGCACAGTGGTCAAAAATAGATTATTCTCAATATCAAAAGAAAACAATTTTTTTGATAATGTTGACCGTTGTTGCTTTAAACTCAAAATATTCTCTAAAACATGAAGTGGAAGTTGGATCATTAGTTTTTAAGATTAGGGAGAAAACAGTCATGTAGACGTAATTTGTTAATAGCACACAGTGTGGATCATAAGCAATTTAAGTATAACAAAGTCATGCGACTTACCTTTTTGTATCTTTACAGCTGCAGAATGTCTGTTTCTAAAAACCTTTCTGTATTTTTTCCGCACCAACCATCCACGAGTATCTGCAAGTCCGGGGAAACAGTTTTACTCTTAATCAAACAATCCCAGGATTACCAGCAGTCATGTTAAGACCTATTTCCCTTTCGGATATACTGTCTACAACTCTAAATCCTATGATGTGAGTACTCATTCGAATTGTCTCAATGAGAAACCAACACAATAAGATTTGTTCAACTATCTTTATTAATGCTGGCGGGTAGAACACTAAAATACGCCCCTTTACCTAGACGACTGATCACCTGTGCCTAGTACAGAATCATTCTCAAGGTGAATGAAATTAATGTTCAAGTACACTGGCAATATCTACTTTTCTAAAGGATAATTGTTTAGTTAGTTTTAACTAATTCATTTTACATGGGTTGTGAAATAATTACTTGCACTCAAACTGTCCAGCGCTTATTTCAGATTTGATCTGATGAAAAGTTGCCAGGTGGTTTTTGCTTCTTACTGGATCCAAACCCAAAACCATGTGTCCTATGTGTGAGCCCCATTAGTACCAATTGGTTTCGTAGGAGTGTCCTTTTGCAAGACACTTGAGAGCACAAGCCTAGTACTGGTGAATCCAGGAATGCCTTAAAAAAACCCGTGAATTACTTTCTTTTTTATTATGGGTTTTACATCACATCAACATTATTTCAGTTATGTAGCGATGCTGGACTCTTAATGGTGGAGGAAGACCCCATACTCAACTGCCCACAAGGGCTGGTTAAGGCGGGTAGAACCATCGGCATTCCGTAAGTCAGTCGTGAGACTGCCTCTCATGGAATTTCTTTTTTTGACATGGTGTTAAACACCATTTAACTAAACAACTGAAACAAGTATAAATGGGGCTTGGGATTTGACATTTTATGCATACTGGTACTTACATTTCTGAAATACAAGTGTTGACTTCTGCCATTTCCATTTCTTTTCGAAAAATCTGTTTCGAGCCAACATCATCCGGATTATAGACTGTATTCTAACAACCTTTCTTTGGAATTCCTCAAACTTTCTGGCAATCATCTCTATGTGATAAAACTTTAAAAACACCTGAAAAGGGGCAAGAAAAAAAGATGAGGGTAGAACAATTAAACTCAACGCTTATTCCTATATCGAGGGTTCCGTGCAAGACTATAGTAAGTGCTTCATAAACATGAAGCACTTACTATAGTCTTGCATGGAACCCTCGATATGTTGTTTTAGAATAGGTTGGTTGGTTGAATTTGGGGTTATATGCCTTTTCTACAATATGTCAGTCATATTACAGTGGTCAGCACATCTATCCATTCTCCTGTCATTTCCTACCAATAATGAAGGATATTCATTTCAAACAGCTGAGTGCATTCCAACAAAAGCATAGCTGATCAGCTGTGAAAGACCCACCCCCCCCCACCCCCCAAAAAAATGATTGCACTGACTTTTTATATTCCAAGCCAGACACTAGATCATTAACTCATTCTCCAATAAGGAATTTTGTGAATACTAGAACATAAATATGTTCTTACATATGAAATCTAGTGAAAACAGACCATCAAGACATGTCCCCATATGATATTTTCTGAAAACTTAAGACCATTAAACCATTCTCTTATAAGGATTGTGTAAATTCTAAACCATTAACCCATTCTTTGTAATATTGGACTTTGTGACTGTTCCAAATTGAAAGGAATGGCAGGTGACAGTCTTAAACTTAACAAAAGAAAATATTTTCATTTTGATTTTCAGCAGAAAAATTACTGTCACAAAAGGAGAAATTGCTTGTCTATGGCAATTTCTCCTTTTGTCACAGTGCTTTTCTAAAGTCTTCTGCAATAGCTGTGTCAAAGTGATACAAGTTAAATATATTGGAAGTTATATCCATACTTACTTTAGTATTCCCTAAAGCCCAATCCTTTAGCTCTAGATGGTTCAACAACTTCTCACACCCATGTCTGTTTGGCTGTAACCTCTCAGTCTGTCCAAGTCCCATTATAGAGTACCTGTTGAAGGGTAATATCATGAGGATCATCATCATAGTCATTATAACATTCATACTAACCTACTTAATCCTGAATTTATTTGTCATCTGCTGCGGGAGTCCCAGTCACTGGGGTGGACAGCAGGCGTCTAGATTTTCTTATACCCAATCTCCAATTTGTTCTGTCCATTGGGCTGACACTAACGAGGTTGCATTCCAAGCCAGACATTAGATCATTAAATCATACATCATCATCATTATCAGCATCATCATCACTTTGTCTTAATCAACATGAGCACAGTTTTGGTCAAAATGAGCTTTTATCTTTTTTTCTTAATATAAATGACCATTTTCAAAATGTATATTGTTAAGCTGCTCAAAACATGTATATTTTCATTGGATAATTGTTAAACACTCATTAGGGCATTCAGTGCTTTGCTTGAAAATCTTAATCAATACATTGTAATGGGGCGCTCTTGGACACACCTTGTTAGTGTCAACTTGTGTTTTATGATTTTGTTTGTTTTTATATCTAAGACAGTTTCTTTTCCTGAAACTGCAAAAAGTTCTGGAAGCATATGATAAATGTGAGAAATAGATAAAAAAAAAGTTGCTCATAACATGCAATATCATTTATGGCACCTTGTTAGCTTCCCATTTTTCACTGACTTTTTCATAATCGTAATTTTTCTGTTTTTATTTTAATTTTTCTGTTTTTGATTTCTTTTTTTATCAACACTTTTAATACCAACATATATATATGTTAACACCAAGAAACTGTAACAATAGAAAAAAAATGAAAAGAATGTGACTAAGAAAGAAATATATGTACATTCCTCTTTATCAACCCATATCTTTGGGACGGTAATAAATAAAAAAAGATTGGTATAAAACCAATGGATACCTACCTATCTACAAATTCAGCAAATGTGATTCTATGTGAATACCCCTCCCGTCTGATTCTAGTTGTCTCAAGGACACCAGTGTAGGTCAGTTGAAGGGTCACTTTTTTGGTATCAAACTGGTCTGGCAAGTTTTCCTCATTTGGTCTTATACACCTTGAATGTACGTTAAGGCAAATTTCTCAATGTGTTATGGTTGTTTAACCCATTACCAAACAATAACGAAATTTGACCAATTTGTTGCAGACAATTTCTTCTTTTCCCACAATGTTTTCTGCCCTATCAGAAGATTGTTTTACAATTTTATCACAATTTGAAATGTTGTTTGCATACTCTTTCAATTTGGATCAGTCAAAGATTTGGCATTTGGTAAAGGGTTAAGAATTTTTTTTTTGTCTTCTGCTGTTGCTTTGATATTGGGTCATTCTTAGATTCTTATATTGGGAAAAGGGATAACCGCTATTCCATTATAGGTTACTGGCCAGCCGCCACAGGTCTTTGATAGCAACAGAACACAACCAAATACTACAATGTACATGAACACAACAAGCATTTTCTTTCTGATTGTAAGTAGAAATCCATATAAAGAATCAGTAAAACATAAAACTTTGAAGTGCTTTCATAAAGGCTGTAAAAAAATCTTAAGTGTGACAGTGTTACCCCCTTAACAAACAATCTCAGAATCTTAACATATCAAACGAATATCTCTTGCAGTCCATGGGGGGTATAGTTCTGTCAAACATAATTATAGAGTTTGGCATACATCCTCAGATAATGTCTCCAGAACATATATTCAACCCTTATAGTGCTGGAACTGACTTCATGTGTAAGCAAACAGCTTAGATCCAGGCCAGCCGTCAAGTAAATTGGCGGCTGGCCTGTGATCTCACCTGTTTGCTATTCTGAGTATCTTTCCTCATCAGAATTAAGCATATATACAAGGTTTTGAAAGGCAGATGGCAAAAAAATCTATCTTTAGAAAATTACCCTGCATTCTAAGGGTTAAAGGACAAATCGCACACTCCTCTCCCTCTGTCATGTATCACTAATTGGATCATTTGCCACAAAAACTACTATCAAAAGCAAAATTCTGGATTAATTATATCTAGTTATAGCCAAGATGTGTACATGCATGGATACCATGACCCTTTCATTCAAGTAGACTCATTATAAGATAGCTAGGTAGTGTTTTACAAAACAACTTAGGAAAAATATTTCCATAGTTGTAAAAACTGATATATATATATATATATACATCAATAATATAAAAAATAAAAGTCTGATATTGCAATGTGACACACCACTGGAAGCGTCTCAAAGAGACGCTTCCAATGATGTGTTACCTTGCAATATTGCCTTCTAAGACATTTCCAATGATGTGTAACTTTGCAATATTTCTTATCTCAATACTGAAATATGAGGGAATGTTATTTTGAACTTACGCAAAATTATAGCATGAGATGTTTATCAAAATGATCATGATACCCCTCAATTGAAGAGTTAAGAAACCTATGTAGGAAAGACTATAGAAGGCAAGACATCATTATATCAGAAGAAGGAACTCTCTTATTACGAGGCACTTTCTGCCATACTCGTTTATGAAAATGGTTAATGGCTGTAAATATTGGTTTTTGCAATGAAGCACACTACTTTAAAGCTGAACAAAAAAAACCTTTGAAGAACTGGTAACCATGGAAACAAAGCCAATGTCGTACAAAAATAATTATTTAATGAAAATATAGACAATACAGTTTCCCTCCTGTTGAAGAGTTTTCTTAGATCTTAATTAATTCAATTACCTGTTTTAAAATAATTTTGCCATTTATAACTTGAAGTCAAAAGGTGATGCCTATATCATCTTTTGGTCATGCATTCTCAGCTTCATCAACAAACTCCCTATATATCACAATGTTTGTGAGGGGAAAATCTTATGCACAATTCAGTCTTATTACGAAACTAAAAAGAAATACTTCAAACTATCATCTGAAGAGTAAAGAACGAATCAATAATGTGGAAAAGTAAAACCAAACACTTTTAACAGTCGCTATATGTATTTATTCTTGTTTACCCAACAATCAACAGATTTTTTTTTTAAACAATGCTACAAATCAACTTTTTAAAATCGTAAAAGGGAACATAGACATTTTCATTCAATGAGCAATTTTTTTTTTTCAAAGTATAGAAAAGAGAGTTTACTCTGAAAAGAGCATTATCAATCACAGTTGATAAAATTGCTGGGCTAAATAATCTTTAAAACTATTTTTCATTTTATTCAAATCATGCAATATCAGGTGAAACCTATTTGATACTCCTACAATACCTGTGAAAACAAGCTTATATTTTCAACTCATAAACAAAGACAGAGGACATTATATAGACAGTTTATGGACGAAACTCGTGCAAGTGACATGTTTATCAAGTGTAATCATCTTCAAGGTATGATGCCTGATTAACTCCTTCAATCTTCTAAGTAATTTGTAGCAGATACCATAAAAAATGAAATATCAAAATAACTTAACCTTTATAGTGCTGGAACCAACTTCATGCTGTAACAAAACCTTTACTTGAATTTTGGTCAGTCCATTGGTCAATTTCTGCCATGGAGGTACAAAGAGAGGAAATATCCATATTGTTGCACTCACTTGACCCTTATTGTGCTGGAACCAATTCTTTTGGAAAGCAGACGACACAAGAATCTATTTTTAGAAAATTACCTATCATTTTTAGGGTCAAGTATCAGTCATAACTGCACAGTTAAATATTCAATATTGAATTCATTGTGAAAAAACGAAAATTTAGCTAAAGATGAGCAATTACTCATCAAGTGATATGAAGTTAATTCTCATCTGATGCAAATTCATTGAAAAAAAATTTTGTAGGCGAGAGTTGAAAATCAAACAAAAGAAATCATAAGAAACATCCTTCAATCATGCTTCCTTCATATTGAAAAGACTCTGACAGATTCTTCAAGGAAATTGTGTCATGAATATATATTCAGGAAGCTGAATGAATATTGGTTTGACCGTTACCTTAAAGAAAATGACTGATTAAACTGAATGATTGATCCATTTGTTTTTAAAACATTGTGAAAAGAAAAGAATCTACTAATAAAAATCAAACTATCCTTTTGCAACAATTTTCTTTCAAGTCTGCCAGGACTGACAGAAACAGATTTGTCTTAGGACAAAAGTTTAACAAACAATATTTTATGTATAATTCTTTATTATTTCATATTGTTTCTAAGGCGCATCATCATTATTTCAGTCATGGTTGCAAGGGTACCTGGCTCATAACGATGGAGGAAGAACCTTAACTTGAATGCCTATAAGTAAAGAGCTACCTCATTATGAAAATCCAAATGCAGTCATCTTGACAAATGATATTGATGGAAAAAATTATCATTACTCAGAACGTCAATCTCACTTTATGTTTAACCCTTAGAATGTTGGGTAATTACTTTGGTAAGGACTTCCTGGGTTTTAAGGCCACCACCATAACCACTTGGCCATGCCGAATGAAGGTTTGGAAACCAAGTTGTCCAAAAAGGAAATCCTCTGCCGCAAACATTTCTCGTACCATGGGTATGAAGCAAAGTGTTGTAACCAGAAACAATTAATGGATCACCAGTATAATAGGTTCTGTGATTTATTGGAAGGTTTCAGGGAAGCGAAATAATGCGATGTCATTGGAATCAGTCTATCACAAAAGAGGCCATCAGTCAATGCGAAAAAATCTTTGTCACTTGATATATTGAGCGGTCAATGCAATTATATAGTTAAATGCTTCACGTATGTGAAGTACTTACTATAGTCTTTCACTAAAACCTTGCATTTCTATGCATCCCAATCAAAATACATTTTTATAACCTTCGTCAAATTGATCATGAAAATGGTATTATGAATCAATTCACCAAATAATTTCCTGAACTTAAATTAAAAAAAAAAATAAGACTTAATCAGGTATTTGGTAGAAAGGATAAATCACTCCTTTTGTCACAATTGTTTCCTACATACATGTAAATCTAATGGCAATTGATCTTTTTTCTTTCATTTTTTATGTCTAATGTTAGTTTAATTTGAAACAGTCACAATTTGCAGCATGAGGGAAAGGTTAAAGAAGAGGTTGTTCATTATATTCAGCCTTTAAATTGCTTGGTAATTTTCTAAAACTATATATTTGCTTTCAAAAACCTTAAATATCTTCTTAAATTTGTTGAGGAAAGGTACTCAGAGTACTTGGGGCTGGCCTGGATCTTATCTGTTTGCATATAAGCATGAAGTCAGTTCCAGCACCATAAAGGTGAATTATATTTATCTGTTATATATTTTATAGTTTCATAAAAATGACAAGCAGGTAGATAGACATGCAGAAAAACAGACAGATGTATCAAAAAACTAATTGATAAGCAGCCATGGTTTGAACAAACAATATGTGAGATCAACCCATCACAAACTTTGTCCTATCTGAAATCAAAAAACAATTAGCAGCCAATTAGTGCCTACCTGACAAAATGAGGAGACCCAGCTACCATCTTAGATAGGAGGTCCATGAGAGAAAATCTGAAGTATGTAGCAACAGTTTGCTGTATTCTTGTCATGGAAGTCACAGATGAACCCTGAAAAAAAAATCTAGGTTATTAACACCTTTACAAAAATATGTACAGGTACAGGTTAACAATCATAACAAAGGGAAACAGTAATTTCCTGTTACTTTGATATTCCTCTTTTAAAGTCAGGAAAAAAGAGTCTTATCCAAGGAAAACTCACTATGACAAAATTAGCCATATCAAGAATTATAGCCTTGGCAACAAGTCTAAAATAAACAGGGCTAATCAGTTCATTATAGCATCCGTCAGATATTTAAAATTCAGAACTGACAGTGTAGTAACTGTATTAAATGATCAAGCCAGGTTTTAAATCACATCAATATGATTTTAGTTATGTTGCCATGCCGACTCTAAATGAGAGCTTGTCAAGCCAGGCAGAACCCTTGGATTTTGTAAGACAGTCAGGTGACTGCCTCCAGAGAAAATCTAAATGCAGTCACAGATATTTGAACCTAGGCAGAGAGGGGCCATGTGATTTCAAGTTTTGTACTTTACCCACTAGGCCACTGAGATCACAAATATGAAACACTTATTAAAATCTTGCACTGACCTCTAAATATATGCAGTAACGAAATACCAATATCATAATTCATCTTTGTATTTATTCTAACATGTCTAGGGAAGAAACTCAAGGAATATTTTGAGAAAGTATCCTCTCATGTATGGTTAGGGTAAATGTCATTTCTCTTTGGTATTAAGAATATTGATCTTTATGCAAGTTATAATCGGAACCCTTTCTTGTATAGTTATTCAAGAATCTTTTCATAAATGCAGCAAAACACTTTCAAAAGCGATGACAAAAGAATTGCTTAAACAATCATTCTCTCCTTTTGTCAAAATGGTTTGACACAATATCCCAATGAAAATGTTGTTGTTCATACTGTGGTCGCAAGAGTGGTAAAAAATAGTTGAAAAATCCCAAACAAATACACATATAAAAGACATTCAAGTTGTCACAAAAGCTCACCCAAAACAAGCTCAAAGGAACTAAAAATCATCCCAAACATTATCAATATTTATGTGATATCCAATCAGACCTAATATAAATACATGTTTTGTATGTTTTCAAGTCAACAAACTATTAGTAAAAGGGAGAAAACTGGGTGAATATTTGAGACTCTAGAATTGTTATACCCCTTTCCATCTTGAGGTTGCAGGAAACAAACAAAAATTAAACGAGATTCTATACACATTCAACTGTAAATTAGATTTATGTTGGAAAGAAAATAACTTGTCTTACCAGCATCTTATCAAACAAGCAAAGTACTTCTCTTCTTCCATTAATTTCTAATTTGATTTCCACACAAAAATATGACAAACAATTTAGAAAATTATACACTTATCTATAGGCAAAACACAAAAAATAATTAAAAAACAATCAATTAAATTAAGACACCCATTTAAAACCCCCACATCAAGAAGTCATTATAAAAAGTAGAAAAGTTACAGTGCAAGAAATAGGAATGAAACACACCAAGAAAATAATCCCTTCCCCCTCAGATCTATTTGCATGGTGCGTTTTGAAATGCCTGAATGGTGACTAGCTATCACAAGCCAATTTTATACCATTAATAAGCTAATGTATGTACATATTTTCATCTTTAGATTTCTTTTTTCCTTATGAAACTTTTCCTTTTAACTAAAATCAGACTTTGTTCTGAAACACAGAGACTGCTAATTTTAATGTAATTATTAATATACCGTATTGTTCATCTCTTCATTCCAAAATAGAAGTATGTCAAACATCGGGGGCGTTGCCAGCCTCAAACCAATGTTATGCACCGACAGGGGAGACTGCAGGAGCGGGTGTATAGGGATCCAAGGGTCCCCCCCACAAATTTGTTTATGTAGAAGTCAAAATGAGGAGATTTGGCGTATATTTGGCGATTAAGGGCAATGCATACGTAAAACTATGTGGTTGAACTTTGTTTATTTTTTCACTTTAGAAGTTGATGTTATGTACATGCATATGTGTGTATTGCTGGCTAGGTGCCTGAACATCATCAATTATAACTATTACATCTGAAAAATTGTAAGAATTTAAGAAAGTCTTCAGAATGTCTGCTCACTAACTATAATGTCTTCTAACTATCAACACATGTTAATTGAATCTTCTAATTGAAACTTCTACTGCTAAATACAGAGTGGCAACTATCATTTCTATTTCTTCAAGACTATTTCAAACTTCTGGCAAAATAAATCAAAGTTGATAATTGTTGAAAAATGACAAATAAGAATAATAGTTGTGCACACAAAGTTAATGAAGAAGAGATGGTGCATAAAAACCCAGATTTAGAGCCCTAGCCTAGAACTGGCGTATTCAGGAAAGCCATGTTGTAACTGAAAAATTGTTGATACAGCGTTTAACCCTTTCCCAAACAATGACGACATTTGAGCACTTTGTCGCAGACGAATCTTAAAAAAATTGTGGGAAAAGGAGCAATTTCTTCTTTTCCCACAATGTCTTCTGCCTTATCAGATTATTTTCAAATTTCGTTACATTTCTAAATGTTGTCTGCAAACTCTTTCAGTTTGGGACAGTCAAAAATTTGTTGTTTGGGAAAGGGTTAACACCATACAAACAATAAAACTGGGATTAGAACCAACAAAGAGAGGGGTCATATGATTTCAAATCCTGTACTCTAACCACCAGGAGGCTATGGAGGCCCCCTCAATTAATTTTAATAAATTTCAAGAAGACATAAATTCTGAAATCAATGGTTGTGAAGGAGGTATCTGATTAAATTGGACCACAAATATCACCTAGAATATATCACAGCATGTCTATATTCATCACATAAAAAGGGACACTTCATGTTTGATAAAAAACATAGTGCACAGCCAAATAGAAATCTTGTAAATCTAAGATGCCACTGACAAATAAATTAATCGGAATGTTGTCCAACATTGAAACTGTCTTCATTAAAATCAATAGTTTTAAGTCTATTCAAATAAAGTGATGACAATCTAAAGTAAATTTGGAAGATGTTTCAAGTTTTCATGTGATGAGGTTGGATCTTAATAAATTGTCAATGTATTGTCAATTGTTATTACCTTACAATTTCTCAAAATGCTTTCCAAAACTTTAAACATCTGCTAAATTTTAATTAGGAAAGACATTCAGAGTAGCAAACAGGTTAGATCACAGGCCTGCCACCAATTTACTTGGTGGCTGGCCGGGATCTAACCTGTTTGCATAAGCATGAATATGGTTCCAGCACTATAAGGGCTAACTTTACTGTCCTTCAAGTCTTGTCTAACCAAATACAACCATAGGCATTCCCAAAGTCAGTCACGAGTAATTCATTATCAAAAAAGAAACGACTAAATGATTACCAACATTTGACAATACATGAACTGAGAGATCCATCTATGATATAAAACTGTCTTTCACAAGTTTCTCCAATCACACAATACTTACTAAAGCATTGTAGATCTGCAACAATGAAACTTAACATTAAAAGTTCTACTGCATAATAATACAACGGATAGGTAATCTTCAAGAGAATTTCATACTATTTGCAAAAGCCCAATCAAATCTACATATGTTGTAAGTAATCTCAATTTTGTAGATACTGTCAATCTTGTTTAAGTGAACACTTTTTAAAAGTGTGTGAAAAGCTACTAAGTCTGAACCAATCTTGGTGACATGGATCGCAAGAAATTCAGAAAACTGCTACTGAATCTTTAGGAATAACTGGCATCTGTATTAAGTCATATGTTGTTTTATTTATCCTTTTGTCACAAAAGTATCTACAGTCAAACTTGTGTTAAGAGGCCAGCCTATGGGACAGAGTAAATTGGCTGTTTAAGACAGGTTGGCTGCTTAACACAAATTGATTTACACTATAAATCTAACAGTGGGACTTTTTGTAGTGGCTGTTTAAGGCAGGTTGGCTGCTTAACACAGGTTAGACTGTACTTGGTATCAAAGAGAAAAGCCTGCCAACCACGTCAAGGTCTTCATGCTATTCTTTCTCATTGTCTGCTGTTAATTTCAATTTAGACTAGTCATATTTTTTCAAGTCATATGAGCAATTCATTCTTTTTGTCACAATGGTACCTACCCAACATCATAAAGAAAATACATTTTGTTTCTCATGATATTTTTCTTTGCTTGTAGTTACTTTCGATTTACACCAGTCAAAAAAGTCAAATAACAAAGGTTCAATGCAAAACTATAGAAAGTCCTTCACAAATCTGAAGCACTTACTGCAGTAGTATTGCATGGAAGCCTCGATATGTTTGAAAGGGTCAAGTAAGGATTTGGTGTAAATGTACTGTGACTTACCCTACTCCCACCCATGCTGGTTTGATGACTCTGTAAGGACCGAACCATAAGGATTTGGTGTAAATGTACTGTGACTTACCCTACTCCCACCCATGCTGGTTTGATGACTCTGTAAGGACCGAACCATAAGGATTTGGTGTAAATGTACTGTGACTTACCCTACTCCCACCCATGCTGGTTTGATGACTCTGTAAGGACCGAACCATGGTAACCCCTGTTGATGTACTAGTTGGAGAACTGAGGGAACTGCCAGGCCCACTAGGCTTTAAGGAACCGCTGGACAGGTTACCTAGCAACACAAACAAAGAGTTAATTTTTGAGGATTGGTAGTATTTTCAATAATTTTTCAGTTATATAGAAGTGTTTCCTTCATTACAATCTGAAATACATTTTTAAAACCTGTTTTTCTTTTCAAAATGCTTTCCCAATTCACAAAAGTGCAACACATTCTAATTAATATTTTCTTGAAATTAATGAAAGGGTTAACTAATAGTCAACTTTATATGTTTGCAAACTCAGAAAGTGTTAGGTTGAGAGGTTAAAAAAGTCTTTCAAACAAACATTTTATACATTTTTATGTCATCCTATTTTACAAGTACATGTTTTCATTCAAATTTAATTGATAAAACAATTCTAATGGGTACCAACAATATGTTTTTTTAGAAGGAAATAAGAAATACATCTCATATCTAGATCTGGTTTAATTATCTTTCATAAAAACATAAGTGAGTATCTTAATTGCCTTGATACAGATATAATCCCCTTTTTAACAATATCTTTCTGTGATTATAATAATAGTTTTGATGACAAACAAATAGGAATGAAGACTGCTTAAATTTCCCTTATTCAATGATACCTCAATTTACAGCATGGACTGAAGAAAGTTGTGGACTGTAGAAAACCACTGAGACAAAAAGATAAACGGTTCCTAATGATCAATTTATCCCTTTTTCACACTGTTTTCTACCTCATATCATATCAGAAATCTAAGTTTACATTCTTTATAAATGCCATCTGCTTTTGCTTCAAATTTGGACAATTGGACCAGTCATAAGTGGAGATAACTCCATTCTAACCAAACTATACCCCTACAACATGGAATAACCTGTGTTTCATTTCCTAGATTCTTTGATCATCAGTTAATTTAACAAAAGAAAATCAATTCATTTAAAAAAAACTAAATAGAAGACAAACATATCGCAATATTTCAGTGTTTTGTGTATCATATTGTGACAACAGTATACTAGTCATGTTGCTATGACAGTCTCATTAAAGGTGAAGGAAATCCAAAGAATAAATCCCCATAAAGGCTGGTCAAACAGAGCAGTACCATTCAAATTCTGTTAATTCCATTTATCAGCCAGGAGACTACCTCTCACGAAAATTTTAAACCTGCCTAGACCAAGAATTCAACCCAAATGAAGGGGGTCATGTGCGATTTCAAACTTTATACTCTAACAACAAAGACCAAAGAGGCATCTATTTTGCTCACTTTGATTACATTAGTAGGCTACAATATTTGTGAACATCTACATCTATCATGGCTAGAAATGCCTTTCTGTCTATTCTCTCATTCAGGATTGTGTATAAGGTCCAAACTGAAAGCAGCTATATGCAGCAATTATAAAGAACAAAGAAAGCTTTGATGTATAGGCAACAAACCGTTGTGATCAAAGGAGAAATTGCTCAGTATGAGCAACGTATCATTTTGATGTAATGGTTTATTATAGTAAGTAGAGCTGCAAACTTCTCAGGCAGATATATTAAACCTCAGTTAAAGAATGAGCTTTTAGAAGATAACAGAAAAGAATAAGCTACATGTCAATTATGGTAGACTGCTAAAAGCAAAGAACCCTGATGAAAAAAAAGACATTTTCAAATTGATAATGGTAGAGTTGATAAGGACTAAATGCTTGAACCATTTAAGCTTGATCATTTCTGTTCATGTTTTGGAAGAGAAAAGAAAATATTGGTAAAGCAAAGAAATATAAAGATTTGCTAGTTTATATAATAAAAAAAAAGGAAAATAAAAAAAAAATGGATACAAAAAAGGCAATTGTTGTTGTCAAACTCATTAACAGAAATTCTCAATTAAGGTTAATCAATGATTTTTTTCTCTGTATAACTTCTTTATGGATTTAAAATCTCCAGTTTGTCTCAATACAAAAAAAAACTTTAGACTGTAGTGAATCTTTTGTGAATGATTATACTGGTTATTTTAGTGAAAAATAAAATCAATTCAAACATGTAAGCTGTTGATATAAGTGTTTGTGTCTACTAAGGATGGGATTGGGAAGGGATTATCAAAATAAAAAGAGTGAAATTAAACTCCTATCAACTTTACTTTACCTGTACTTGACTTAAATCCTGGAATTAACAGGTATATGCATACATTATGTCTAAAATTACACTATGTTTCCAATCTCTTGCTTTGAGAATATACCTATCATACACTTTAATCACAAAGTTTATACTAAAATATAAAGTTCTCAATAAAGTTTCCATACCCTTATGTCAAATAATTTAACCTCTTGAGGTTTAAGTTGTATTATCTTATTAACTGTTCTCAGAATTTTAAATTCTAAATCCTTTAAAAGCATTTTCAGCATAGTGAAAGATTTGTTAATTTTGGCTTTACGCAATTTGTAATAAGCTTACATTTACATGGTAGAGTTCCCTTCATACAAGCTGGTATTACCTTCTTGTAACTGAAATTGGTTGAGATTTACCCACAGTTCAACACCAATGATTGAGAATTACCCATTTTTTCATAGTAACAATTGAAAATTACCTGTTTTTGTTAACGGAGTCTGAAACAAGGACCTGACAACACTATTGTCAGAGGCTCTGAACAAGTTGACAACTTCCACTGGAAGTCTGTCCCTATTCTTCTCTAAGAATCCCACGGCATCATACTGTACAGACCCAGCGTAGTGGTCAATGGTGAAAAACAAGCTGGTGGTGGCTTTAGGCCTGTGGTAATGGGGACTCTGGATGTTCTGGTGAAATTTACCTGGAAATGTTAAAATATGTAGTGAATTCATTGAGTTGACAGTAATAGTTGGCCAAATTATCCTTTAAATATTATTATGCAATGTTAGTCAAATTGTTTTGGAAATATTATAAATCATTCATTAAGTTCATATAACTAGGAATGTTAGTCGAACCTTGCTGGAAATATTTCTTTTAATTTCTTTATTGCGATTAAAGAAAAGAGTACTTTGACCAATTCCTTTATTGAAATATCATAATACATTCATTCAGTTCATAGAAATAAAAATGTTGACAACCTCTTTCTGGAAATATTTTAGTACATTAAAAATTTTCTAGAGTTAAAAAGAAATATGAATGCTGGTAGTTTTCCTGGAAAAAGTGTTTCATGATGTGTGAAAAGAGAGCAGGGGCTTTTTCTACCCTTATTGATTTCTACACCCTTTAGACAGCTTTTCTGAATATGAAGACAATTTAAACAAATATCCGATCTAGTTAGGGAAAAATAGGGCATTCCTTTTAAAACAAAAACTCAGCCTGTAATTAGATGAATATAATATATCCAATTAGGAATTTCAACATCTAATATTATAATAATTAACACAATTCTTAAGTGGGTGTGGTATCATTCATCAGTGTATGATTAATCTGTAGGATCATTAAAAAAGTATATGCGACTTCTAGTCGAGTCAACGCTGAATTCCCCTAATCTTAGATGAAAGTAGGGGGTGCATCTTATAGGCAAGGGCTACTTATAGTCAACTATTTACAGTAATTAAAAATAGACATACCAACTAAAGTCTTGTCTGTAGCCTTAGGGAAGTGACTCTCCTCATCCAGAAGAGCTAATAAGCCCAGAGGCTTCATCAGAAACATGTCCAATAGAGGCCTGTTGTCTACAAAACTGATGACACTCCCATCTATACCCTCATTCTGGTACTCTTGCTGAAAAAACGCAATGTTTTATATCATTAACCTGTTAACACACGCTATTTTACTTTAACACATCTGCAGCAAAAGTCTTTAGAAAGAAAAGGACAAATTACAAGCTGAGACCAATATGTCATTTTTCACGGTAGTTTCAAAAGAAGGATGGAATACATTCCAGACCATATGGATAGAGCTAAGAACTTTGGTAGAAACATAAACCATCTGCAAGTCAGGCAACTGAAACTCTACGACCAGAGAATCAAACCAATAAGAATCAGTGGTGCAGCGGTAGCGCACCAGCCTCTGGTAATCTAATGAAAATGCCAGGACTAACCCACAAATTAACGCTAGCACTGGTCATGTATCCATGTACCCAGTCGGTAAATGCCATGATTCAACACATATCAAGAGAATATCTTACAAAACATTATTATCTCTTGCATGGTCTATTAAACTCTTTTGACTTCAACACACCGATATTAATTTGAAGAGCAAATGAAATGATTTGAGCAATTCATCCTTTTAGAACAATGTTCTCTACCCAATTTCACAAAGAATATTGTTGTTTACTATTGCTTTCAATTAGATCCAGTTACAAAACATAAGAAGGAATTGGTTAAAACTTACCATTTCCCATGCAAAGATGTGTTGGTTGAAGTAGTACTGTATTTGTTCATTGGCTATATTGATACAAAGTTGTTCAAAGGAATTGGTCGGGAAGTTCTCAAACCCAAATATGTCCAATAACCCCACTATGGAGAGCTTTTCCCTATAGAATACAAAAATAACAGAATCAGTAACTCTTTTTAGTTACACTTTATAAACCAATCACTGGTTGTCACAGAGGGAACAATAAAGCAGGATATCAGAAACATTACAAAAACAGTTTGAATCCTATTTTGAGCAAAGGAAATCTTATCTTTATTTCTGATGTCATAGATTAGCAGGAGGAAATGATGGTTGAAAGATTTGTGGGAATTGAAGATAATTCTCAAACGGGGATCTTCTCATTTAAAATCATTACTGTATGAAAAAAGACGTTGATTATTGAGGTTAGGAGAGGGCTTAAACTGCGAGTTTATATCAAGGTCTGTAAGCAGGCTTTATATCAACAGTTATGTGATAAAACCTCTAATTTGCTGGTATTCAATAAACTTGTTTCAATCAAACAAATCCAATGAGTACATGTACCCATACAATTGGCTTCAATGGAAGCCAATGAGAAGCATTGTAACTATTTGGCATAATCAGAAATATAAGGACCAGCTGTTTATGAAATTTCATTTACAGAAAGAAACAAATGACTTCACTTTGGAAGTTTTGGAAATAGTATTAACTAGATATGGCATATATATCTAACAATGTCAAGAGTTATTTTTAATCCTTTTTGAAAACGTGTTAAAACATTACCAAACAATAACAACATTTGACCAGTTTGTTGCAGACAACTCTGGAAAAATGTTGTGGGAAAAGCAGAAATCGCTCATCATGAGCAATTTCCCACAATGTTTTCTGTCCTATTAGAAGATTTTTTTTTAATTTCATCTCCTTTTGAAATGTTGTCTGCGAACTCTTTCAATTTGGGACAGTCGAAAATTTGGTGTTTGGTAAAGGGTTAAGGACTTCATAAATTTTATTACTTGCATGTTTTATCAAGGACAATACTCCTCTTTTCAAGGCATTTAATAGAACAACATAGAATCTTACTCAGTATACAGATGGTTGTCTGGTCGAAGTAGAATGTTCATATTGTTCAAAATCCAGCTGAACAATTTCCCATACAGAGATTTACCCATGGCGTCACGCACATTCATTCTTTTAAAGCCATATATTTATAAGAGAACAACATAGAATCTTACTCAGTATACAGATGCTTGTCTGGTCGAAGTAGAATGTTAATTTTGTTCACAATCCAGCTGAACAATCTTCCATACAGAGATTTGGCCATAGCATCACGCACATCCATTGCCTCTGTCAGAGAATTGACACGAATAATAACCTCTCCCCTTGCAACCATCCCAGTACTGACAAGGACATCAACAAGGTCTTTGGGATCTAGACCTAGCAGCTGGGCAACTGAAATATAGAATATAGAGCAAGTAAAACTCTGCATATCTCATGCAGTACTATAGTAAGTGCTTCAAGTTTTTGATGAGAAGAGTTCATATGAACTTAAATTTGTAAGTAAAAGAGCCTAATCATTAAACTGTACATGTGAAGTTTATGCTTTCAAGGAAAGATGGGTATCAATAGGAAAGTTGGGTACCAAAACATAAAGAAAAATAACACAACTCAGTATTACTCTTTAGGTAGACTAATCTTATTATCAAAACCTCTTGCTCTATAAAATCTTACTTTGACACATTAGCTGCAGAAGTTGTCGGTAGGCCCGGAGATAAAATAATGAATACTAATGAATTGCTCTTGATGATCAAAATGTACTTAAAATGTTTTAAACTAATGTCATACAGATTTCTTTTCATTGTTTTGTTGTATGCTTTATTGAATTCATTTTGTATTAGATATGGATATGGTCACCATATGAGGGAAAGGGTTGATACATTTCACCTACTAGCATTTTTGCATTGTGTTAAGAACTTCTCAAGTTATATATAACAATACTAGGTTCCAAGTATAACTGACCTTAAGGGCTGATCAAGGTAGGTAGAGTTTTAGGTTTACTGTTGATAAGACCAACATTTACGTACCTCTCATGAAAATAGATTCAAATCTACTATCAAGGTCATTTGAACGCGAGCTGAGGGGGTCTTTGTGATTCCAAGTTCCGTATATCTACCAATAGGCCACATAGCCCACTGGTAAAGGGTTTAAATGTTGATATGGTATAAAAGACGCTTAGATAAAACCACTGGGAAAGGGTTTAGATGTTGATTAAGTATAATTGATGATTAGATATATTACCTATATCAGTGAGTTCTTTGTTCTGAATCTCCACCCCCTCTCCAGCATACACCTCTAACGCTTTGAACCCAATATTTCCTGTATGCAGGATGGAAGCTATGATTCCAAGTATTGAAGAAACCTCCTAAAACATGTCAAGACAATAGAAAACTATTTAATTGTTTCATTGTTTTTCAATAGGGAAGCAATTTCTCTTTATGCTTATATTATTTGCTAGCTTTCAATTGAATTGTCTGTAAATTATTTCAATATAACTGCTCATGCACCTTGAAACCAAATGCATGCATTCATTCATACATTCATTTATTTACAATGAATATTGCAGATTTCATGACATTTAATGCTTGCTTGTGTTTCAAATTTAGACCATCCTTTAATTTGTTAGGGTTTATTGTTAAGGAAAGTTTAGTTATAAATAGTGATTCCTTTAGTGGTGAGTATTTTTGTCTTTTGTCACAATGATTTTTTAAGTCACCTGCTCCAATTCTTTTGATGTGAAAGATTACTCCAAATGCATTGTTGTTAAGCATGAGAAAAAAAACTTACGATTATAAATGTGAATACAACATTATTATCATTATTTCAATGATTTAATCTTTAATATAAATGTATAAAATAACTTACTTCTGGTTTGAAGCCAATAATGTCAAAACAATGTAAGATGCCCTTAAACTTGACACGATTCACAGATTTAGTTGCAACATCTGCTGGCATTTCTGTGTATTCACTTATATACCTGAAAAACGCATTTCTTTAAATTGATCTAGCCCCTCTCTTTATACATACTCAATCAATAACTATGACAAAAAGTCTAATAATCCCCGTGACAAAACACAAAAAAATCTTCGCATGGGATTGAGATCATCAGTTCAACATCAACTTTTAGCTGATCTTTCAATAGTACTTCTCTTAATTTGCATATAAATTCTGGTATCATGATACAATTACTGAATTCTAAGCACAATATTTTTGAAAAGTCTGTTTATTTTAACTTTAACCCGTACAGTTTGAACCAGTCATAAACTGGCAATTTTCAGATCCATGCTCACCACATTTCCGCCTTGATGAAAGCCTGTAAGAGGTATTAAATGAGGATTGCATTTTGTGTCTGAATTGGTTGTAAAGTATTTTTAAAATGTCTGATTGTTTCATTTCTTCAAACTCTTCAACCAGTACAGCTTAAACCAGTGAAGAAAAAAACAATTTCCCGATCATTGCTTACTACATTCTTGATTTCATATTAACCTGTAAAAGGCATTAAATAATGATTTGTATTTTGTGTCTGAATTCTAAGTGTAGTATTTTTTAAATGTCTGACTGTTTTGATTCTTCAACCTGTACAGCTTGAATCATTAAAAAAACGACAATGTTCTGAGCCTTGCTAATTATTCACTTGTATTAAACAATTGCTATATACCTGTAAGAGGCGTTATCCTGGAGATGATATTTGTGGGTCTTGTCCTCACTGGGTAACCCATCATGGACATAGTAAAAAATGTGGAAGTTCTGTTCACCCCTGAAAAAAGAACAACAACTTAATTGAATGAGAGTCTTTTGTACAAACAGATATTAAATACATCCTCCCTGTCTGTACTTCCCAAAAAAGCATTGCCAGCTACTGTTTGTTTTTTATTGGCCCCTGAATGTTGAAAAAAAATGGTAAAAACCTAGGGAGACGAATGATATGCTTTTGTTGTGGTCTGAAAGACAGAATTCTTACAGTATGAAACAAAGATTTTTCATACTATACTATTGAATTCTGTTTTCACAATCAGTTTTTCCTTTTGGCACATAAGTTTATACTTAACACTGACCATATTCTGCTTTCATAATTAAAAGCTTTTGACAGGTTCTGTGTTTAATTTAATCAATTTTGAAAATTGTTCTCTCACAATTTCATGGCAGTTTCTGATGCCTTATCAAGGAAGTCTTCTAGAGGAGGCTTAAGAAAAAATGCATACACGGGTCATGGGTTCAAATTCTGCGAGTAGTGGGACTCTATTTGCAACCTTTCATTAATCCACATTTAGCACAAGTACCGGTTGCGTATCCAGGAAGCAGAATAAAGAGTGATTAATCTAAGTTGTTAGAACTGTTTCACAATCGATGTTAAACAAATGAGTTTAAACTAAGAAAAATGCAAGGTGTTGATTATGTTCACCATCTTCATACAATTCTTGCAGAACATAAGTTTAAAGCTACTAACAGCGCTTGGTTGTTGACTCTTGATTTCTCCAACAGATATTCTGTGATCTTTGCTGAAATATAATACAAATAATCCAATCAAAACATGTAAACAATATCATACAAGAAATGGGTATGTTTTTTCAGAACTGTTTGACATAATTTAAATCTTAGGTATCGTTAATTATTCATGTAAGTTCATATATCTATAAAACAATAATACCAATAGCCATTAATCTTAGAAACAAGAATTTGTTCAACAATCTAAGTCAACTTAAAAGTTTGAAAGCACACCATGTCATGTTGTTTTATTTCAGAGCATATTAGTTATGTTACAATTCAACTTTAAACTATGAACCATCTAGTGTTTCTCAAAAGAATGAGGAAATACTTTTTATCAGGAATTAAAGACTAGCTTCTTGATAAGGCAAACATGCTTTGAAGCAAGTACATATTCAATTCAATTCAATTCAATTTTTATTCAGCATAAAATAGCACAAAGCTTACTTATAGCCATAACAAAAATAATGCATACATTTTAACACATGCATAGACAGTAACATATCGGTAAGGATTTTCAAGAGAAGAACAAGATAGAAAGTTGATACAGTTATAGTTTTCCTTTGTAAAAGAGAACAGAGTAGTCAGGACACAGTAGGAGGCTATGTTTTTTTTAAAAGGAAATAATTTTATCAATTTTGTTGAAAGGAATTTGATTTTAAATCATTTTTTCATAGTCAAGACTATCCTGCACTATTCCTTTTATTAATCAATACAATCTAGATCCAAGATAATTGACTGGCTTTGATAGCAGCAGACTTTTTATTATATGGAAACATAACAATTCCAGTGTAAAAATACTTACAATCAAGGATTTAACCCATTCCTGTGGGAAGTTTTTAACATATATTCAATGTAAATAGGCATTAACAGACAACATAACGGGTTCTTATCTAAAAGAATAAGAATATTTGTAGAATGAAACGTATGGAGCACATGGTTAGTAAAACATTTTTAACACCAATATTCCATTATATATATGTATATATATATGGGTTTTACATCACATCAACATTATTTCAGTTATGTAGCGATGCCCGACTCTTAATGATGGAGGAAGACCCCATACTCAACTGCCCATAGGGGCTGGTTAAGGTGGGTAGAACCATCGGCATTCCGTAAGTCAGTCGGGAGACTGCCTCTCATGAAAATCCATATCCCTCTCAGGATTTGAACCCACGCGGAGAGGGGCCATGTGATTTCAAGTTCTGTACTCTAACCACTAGGCCACGGAGGCCCCACCAATATTCCATAAAATTATGCATTCCCACTAAGAAACTGTATAAGATAAAAAGCAATATTTCAAAATGAATAGATCAATCAATAAAACCTTACCCCCAATGTTGATGGAAGTGTCTTCACAATGGGAAGCTATTGAAAGCAATGCATATGTCTATTTGTTTGCCAGAGTTTTGTAAAGTATATGCCTTAATCTTTCTGAATTTTCATTTCAAGGTGGTTTGGCAACTGGTTAACTTTGACAATAAGCACTCACCCCCTATGACTGTTCCGTTATCTGTGAAGAACATTTCAAGGTATTTCCCAAAGCGACTAGAATTGTTGTTAATAACAGTCTTTGCATTGCCAAATGCCTCCATCAGTGGATTAACTTGGAGAATCTTTTCTTCTAGATTTCTGTTGGGCGCCTGGAAATAAATCAACATTATCATCAGCAAATTAAGGGTTCCGTGCAAGACATTAGTTAGTGGTTTTACGATTGTGAAGGACTTACAATATGATTTCATTGAACCCTTGAATTCACTATTTGGCTTGAAAGACTAATGTTTTCCTTTGTTTTATGTACTTGTTGCATAGCATTTTCTGAAGATGTAGCAATAAGAAGAGTTGCATTTGGAAAGCTCCTCACTATGCCCATGATAAAGGATACAACAAATAAACTTATCACAAATGATCTTTGTTTACTGTTAATTTGCTTTCCACAATTTGTCAACAGCATTGCAGTTATATTTCAATTCCAAGGTCATAATTGATAGAGGATGATTCATTGATTACCTGCACATAAGGGCTAGTTATATTAGGTAGAGCCATCGGCATTCCATAAATCAGCCAAGAAACTATCCCCTATTAAAAACGCAAACATTACTACAGTGATCTGTGCCAGGGGCCATGTGATTTCAAGTTCTGTACCCTAACCAGTTGGCCATGGAGGCTATGGATCACAATTGATTTACAGATTTAAAAGAACATGGTTCTTTAAAGTTTGAATGTATCTTTAAACTGTCTCACCCCTCTATGTTCATTTACACACATATAAAGCAACCAGAAAAGTCAAACTATATACATTTATAAGTTATTGAATCAATTAATTTACATGGTTGCCTAACCAGAAATCAACCTGATTTGCCTAACTGTATACAATCATGTACTTACCTTGCCTAACTGTGTAAGTTGTTGTACGAGGAAGTTGGCACTCATGGTTTTCCCAGCCCCAGACTCTCCACTGATAACTATGCACTGTAAAAATAAAACAAGATACCAAACAGTTTCAACATTTGACACTTTGCTCTAGGTGAGTTTTCAAAGTTTAAATTGCTATTAAGAACGATCTTTTCTTTTCTAAATGTCGTTTTGTGCCATTGAAGCATACAAATCTTATTCTGATTAAGTTCTAATTAAAAACTGAACACACAACTTAAACTTATTTTGGACCACAACAAAAATATCAACATTTTATTAGGTATACACTCTAAGAATTGACTTATACAAAATGCCTTTTTTTCATTTAATATGTTTTGTGCCATAAGAGGACAAAATTCTTATTTTGATTGAATTCTAATTAGGAGCCGGAAATTTAATCTATTTCGGATGACAACAATCATTCTATAAGTAACTAATACAGAATGCTTTTTTTCCACTTAAAAATTGTAAGAATTTGTAAATCATGTAATAATTGTAACAGAAAAGGACAGCTTTATTGATTAAAAACACAATGATAACAATTGGTTTTGTTTAGACTTCTGCAGCAGCTTTATAAAATTAAGGTAGTATGGAGTAAATGTTTATCAGATGATACTTCATTAAGTGTTTCAAATTAAGGGTTCAATGCAATACTATAGAAGCACTTTATATTATTGAAGCACTTACCATAGTCTTGCATTGAACCCTTGAAATATGATTCTCTTTTTCTATTCAAATGTGTCAGAAATCAAAATGAGGTTCTACTTCTTTTGTCATAATTTATCAATGTGCTTACTTGATGCTTTTGGTTGTGGACCATCATCTGGTAGGCTTGGTCGGCTATGGCAAAAATATGGGGAGGGTTATCTCCCTTGGCTGCATTCATGTACATCCTGGAGTGCTCTTCATTGTAGATGGTCAGAGGGCAGAAAGGATTCACAGCCAATAAAATGTCTCCAATATAGGTGTATATGGCTCCCTGCGTGTAACGGGCAAACAGCTGGGAAACAATGGCTCCCTGTTGTAAATGATCACAATTAAGGATTATATAGGGCAGAAAGGTTAACCAGCCAATAGGATGTCTCCAATGTAGAAGACTGGTAACCGGCTCTCATCTGTCGACCATAGAGATCTGTACGGTACAAATCCAATAGGCAGAATTCTAGCTGGTAATGAAAATTGGTAGAAAACAATATCAAGACACTCTTTAGAACAATATAGGTTTTAGTTGTGTATTCTTGGGCAAAACAACATGTCCTTGCCTAGTACTAGAAGTCTAACAAGAATGAAACAATGTTGATAATGACATTTAACTCAAATTGAGGCATTTAACCCAAATTAAGGCATTTAGCTTAAACCAAGGCATTTAACTCAAATTAAGGCATTTAGCTCAAACCAAGGCATTTAACTCAAATTAAGGCATTTAATTCAAATGAAAACAAAACCCCACCTCATCCAAAACCTCCAGCTTGGTGAGATCGTCCATTGTGGAAGGCATGCTTGCTCTTGACTTTCTTGACTTGAGTCGGCCTTGTTTGGTGGTCACCTCCGGTTCATGTATGACCCTCTCCACAAGGGCAGTCTGGGACACAAGCTGAGCTTGAAGCTACAAGATAATGTTGACATAAACTGTTTAAAATATAAACATAATACATGACAATTTTCTTTACCCTTTCCCTTTATGGGCTGCCTTCAAGTTTTCCTTCATGTTATAACTCTCAAGGGATTAACAAGAACTAGACTTGGGCTCTGAAGTGTCTTGCTATTTAGTGACAGTGTTACAAAATCAGCATTGCTGGGAAAGCTCAAACCCGGGATCCCCCAAGAAACAAGTTGGCTGAATTAACCACTTGGCCAAGCTCAACCCCCTAAGGGCTGTTTGGGACACATGATGGGCTTCAAGATTTAAGAAATTGCTTTTAACAGTTTTAACCGCTTATGAAATAAAAATGTTTGGAGAAAAAGTTGTGAGAGGAGTTAATTGAATATAAAGAAAAGTTTCTGGGAATTAGTTATCATATAAACTTATATAAACACAGCTATAGGAGAAAAAACTGATGAACAACTGTGTCAAAAGAGAAAGTGCTCCCAATGCAATAGCTCATAGAAATTTTTCAAAAATGGGTTAACCTTTCCCTCTTTAAATTAAGTTTGTGGTTCTTCCAAATTCAAAGCAACAGCAGAAAATATAGATGCACCATAAAAAATAACATTTATCATGCAGTTGTGGGTATTAACCATTGTGACAGAAGAAATTGCTCAATTTGTCTAAATGGTTTCTTGAGATTTCTGTTACAGGTTCGTTTATAATAGCTCTTCATATTTTCGTGAAAGTGTTTTGATAAAGATGGTTTAACACAATAACAACAGCTACAATGTGGTTTGATGCATTGTTATTTCTATTCAAACCACGCTTGTTTGTCTTTTGTGTCAGTCCCAATTATGTTCACTGCTTGACCATCCCTGCAAGGGACAACATAAATACTTTCACTCCATGAAATATCTTTAATCCTTACCAAAACAGTATTTGTTATCATCAAAGAAAAGGGAGAAATCACACTCAAAAATAATTTGTTATCGTTTTTTTTTCAAAAAAAGGTTTCTTTCCTACTAGAGATATTTATTCAAATTCTATTATAATTTAATCTCTAACACCATAATACATTACTTTACTGTGTCTGTTGCAGAATACTCCAGAAACCACTGTGAAAATAGGGTAAATTACTCTTAATAAGGAATTCAGCCTTTTGCCAAATTGGTTTCTACCTAAAACGTATCATAAAATCTTACACATTGAATGAAATATCAAACTGTTTTCCTGTCTTAATTAACTCTTAATTTAATAACAGGAGTCACTCTGAAACATCTGGTGCAGAAGCCTGTGCACTGTACAAATAAATAAAATAGCAATTTCTACCTTTCTTTTTGTTACATTCATTTCTCCCAATGATTACAGGACATATTATTTAACAAGTCTAACAATACACAAATTCCATAAGGATTAATGCTTTAAAGCACTCTTTTCCACTGATTTTTAGACACACATGTACATGAGTACATTGATAACAATATCATAGCAGAAAAAGGACATAATACGAAATACATCAGTAGCAAAAATAAATCGTTATCTAGAAGGTAACAAAAATATTTCAATTGTATTGAAAAGATAAATTATGACATGACAAGTGCACTATGCAAACATATATAGCCCTCCATTTTGTTTGTTTTACAAATATATGGAGTAACCTAACAATAGTCTAGTCCTAAATCATTTTCCATTACATAGTAACTGTTTTTTATTTTGGTTGATTATTTGGAGTTATACATCACATCAGTAATTTTTCAATTATGCTGTAATGCCTGGCCCATCATGGTTGCATAAAGGCCCCTTACATAACTATCAATGAGGGCTGGTCAAGATGGATAGTTAGATGATAGTCAATTGTAAGACTTCCTCTCATGAAAATCTCGTGCGCACAGATGAGATTTGAACTCACACATATCAACCCTTTCCCAAATGCCAATTCTTTTGACTGTCCCAAATTGTAAGAGTTTGCAGATGACATTCCAAAATGTCATGAAATCGAAAAATAATTATCTGATAGGGCAGAAAACATTGTGGGAAAAAGGAGAAATTGCTTGTTCAAAGCAATTTCTCCTTTTCCCACAATGTTGTCCAGAGTTGTCTGCAACAATCTGGTCATATGTTGTTACTGTTTTGTAATGGGTTAAGAGGAGCTTGTGATTTCAAATATTTTACTCTAATCACTTGGCAACAGGCCCCATTCTAAGGTGAAAAGTGAAGTTAATATCATGTCACTTTGACAAAAGCATCAATCAGAATTATTCAAGATCATGTATTCAGCATTTTGGTATCATTATTCTCTTATATTTTCAAAATTAAAATCTTAATATTGAAAATAGAAAAATTTTTTGGCTACCTTTGTACAGAGAGCCAGATTACAAGTGTTTTACCATAGCTATTTTCTTTATTACTTTCATAAACCCTATATTGTGGGTACTAATTAAAATCAATTTGTCAATGTAGGATTTGTCAAACATTTCTTGAAACACATACTGCATGAAGAAAATCCTGCTTCAACCTGTTATCTAGACTACTGCATGCAAATTAGAAATATTGAAAGCCCTACGAAAAAAAAAAAAAAAGAAAAAGTATATTAGTAATCAAAGAAACCACTGTCAGTTGATAATGGATCTCAAGAAAATCCCCACACTACATGTGAGATTATCAATTATTATATAGCCTTTCAAACATATTTACATCTATCCTCCTTTTAAATGTACAATAAATGTCCCAATTTTATCCCAATTTTATCATCCAACCTCCAATGTATAATATTCACATATGGTAGGCAGCAGCTTAAGCCAGTGTTATGTAAAACAGTTTCTCCCTTTACCTCCTCGTTGGACTTGCTGCAGTCATAAGGAATTATCAGATAAATCTAAATAAATTTAAAGCATCAGCAAAAAGTAACAGATGAAAACAGAATTTATTGCTCATAAAAAGATGTCAAAATGCTTTACTGTCATATACTGTGAAATGCTTGCTATAGTTTGCATTAAACTCAATATTTTCAATATGCCTTTATACTCAGCTTAAAAGGAAAAGTAAAATTTTCAACATTTCTCCTCTTAAAAAAAAGTACAAAGTAGACAACTCAAAAATTGTAAAACAGACATCATTGTATAAACATTATATTAGGTAAATATAAAAATATGCAATAAACAGTGACAAAAAGAGAATTTGCACATCATTTATTTTACACTTAGCTTTTGGCGGTTCAGTCTGTAACCAAATCAAGGGTCAATGCAAGACAATAAATAGTAAGTCCTTCATAAATGTGAATCAATTACTTAAGTTTTGCACTGAACCCTTAATAAGCTTTACATTTAAGGTACAATAAAGACTATAGTAAGTCCTTCACAAATGTGAACCACTTACTATAGTCTTGCATTGAACCCAGTCTTGCATTGAACCCTTTAAAAGTCATCTGCTTTATAATTGTAAAGGGTTAATCCTCTATCAAAAATAGCTCACTCTTAAGTTGTAAACATAAAAGTAGTGTTGCAGACAGGAAAGCAGCAGGTGACTACTTACATACTCTACTAAAATCAATTATAAAAAAGTTTGACTTATAAACATGCTATAATAGCATTCTTTACTATCAAGGATGTTTAGCACATCAAATCCAACTATTTTATGCCCAGAGTTCCATTTACATGTATTTCTTTTCAAAAAATATTGTTTAACCCCTAATATTCCATAATGCATCACTTTTCAGCATCTGCTGCAGAACTCATTAAAAACCATTGAGAAAAAAAGGATGATTTACTCCTGATGAGCAATCTAACCTTTTGTTACAATTGTACCCGATATGATACAGATAATATATTCTTTTTATGCAAATTTTTGTCATCTATATATTTATTGCTTTATATATTTCTTTATTGAATTATTTTTTTGACACAGAAGAACACTATTTAAAGAATGTTTCAGTTGCTAATGGCTCTCATTGGATTCCTTTGTCCAAGCGAGAAACAAATGCAACAGAAGACACAATTTTTCCCTTCATTACTGTTGGTTACTCTTCATGTTAAGAATGCTAGGCAATTTCCTGAAAATAGATTTTTGTGATGTCTGCTTTTCAAAACCCTAAATATCTGCTTAATTTTGTTGAGGAAAGATACTTAGAGAAGCAAAGAAGCAAGCAGGTTAGATCACAAGCCACCCACCAATTTAATTGGGGACTGGCCTGGATCTATCCTGTTATCATATGCATGAAGTTGGTTCCACCACTATGACAGTTAATATCAGAAAGAAGATGGTAATTTAAAAATTGTCGTCTGATCCTTCTTTCAATTTGGACCAGTCCCATTATCCAATATTGGGGAATTGGTTAAAACAATTGTCTGCAAATGCTTTCAATTTGGACGGGGAACAAACTTTGTAAGGTTCTATGCGTTAATTCATTGCTCAACATGTTACACAACAGCTGTTCCAATAAGAACTGTTCTCAACATATAGCAGTATTCAGACATGCATATTATATATAAAGTACAGCCCTTGCTTAATATAATTTTCTCATTAGCAACCCTTTTCTTTCATGCATACCAATCTTAAAATCATGTAACTTTTGAAGACTGTTAAAGCAACTTTGAGAGACTAAATATTGTTATACAGGTCATGTGGAAGTAAATATAAAGTGATTTATACTGATTAGGAGAGAGTCTGTCTTTGTTGGGTTTGTTAAAAGTCCTACAAGAGAAAACTCATTTGTGACAAACACAGATATTGCCGTTAAAGGCAACTTCTGCTTTTGACAAAATGGTTTCTACTTCATTTCACATAGAATTTCTCAATATTGCCCCATTGTGGCATGACACATACATATGTTTCTAAAAAAATCATTATAATCGCTTTTTTATCCTTATAGTCTCATGCATCTATAGAGGCCATTTATTTCAGAAATGTCAATGAGGCTTTCAATTCAACCTGATTTTTTAATCTTTTGTTTTTTGCATTTCATCAACATTTTCGTTTTATGGTTGGATTGCTATTTTTCAGATCATCATTGATGCAGGTCTTTTCAGATCATCATTGATGCAGGTCGACTCCCTAGTCTTCTTGCCTATAAGGCTGGCCAAAACAGGTAGAATCATTGGAATTCTATTACTCAGAAGGGAGACTACCCACTGGCCCCATGAAAAATCGTGTACTATCACAATATGAACCAACAGGAGGTTTTGAGGTTTCAATTTCAATACTCAAACCACATGGAGGCACCTTTAATCTGAATGAAGTAGCATATCAATATTTTCTTAAGCTTTCTGAAAATTCAGTTATTCAATTTAATGATTTTATATGTGTCTTGAATTCATGTTTCATTTATTCATGTTTTCCTTTAGTTCACTTCATTAATTGGTTGTCATCATTATTAATCAAATGATTTAAGACAAAGAAAATCTAAAGGTTGTTAGAACAAACCTAAACATTAAAACTGATTACCATGAAGTCTATACATATCCATTAAACTAACAAATTTAACTAATATGCATTAAATTAATATTCATAATTTCAAGATATTTTGGACATATGACAATTCCCTTATCATAAGTAAAATTTCATATTGTCCAATATTTTTAAGATCTTCCTGCTATAACAGTGTTTAGAGACATTTTGTTCTAGGAAGGAGATACCCCATTCCAAAATGTAGGGTTTTGTGACTGATGAAAATTAAAAGCAACACAAAAAGACATAAAAATGATATGAAAGAAATAGTATTTCTTAAGTGATATTGAGTAGAAACCACTATGACAATAGGAGAAATTACTCTAAATGAACAATGGCTCCTTTTGGTCAGAATAGTTTATAGAAGCATCTTCAGCAGGCATGTTTAGACAATGAGAAAAAGATACACTTTTATAATGGAAAGGGAATGAAAATTAAGTTTACCTGGGATGTATCCTCTGGTACTTTAGTTATGAAGGGGTGACTTAGTAAATCCCAGGTATATGGTCTTGCTAAATAATCCTTTGTCAGGCACCTGAAAAAGAATTGAATGAAACAAGATAAATTATAATCGAGCAAACAGACACAAGGCTAGAAACATTACAACAAATATGTGCTTACATGGTAGCTTGTAGCAGACATCTTATACATGTACACCATTTATGATGAGAGGCAAAAGATCATATCACATAAATAAACAAAAAAGAGAAAGAAAAAAAAAGGCTCAAATAAAAAATACATTGTTAAAATCCATCTATGATCATCTTGTCTGCAATCAAAGAACTAAAGGTACTTACTTAGATATGAAATCTTTACACTCTGCAGACCAACTGTCCGGACTTCTGACTTTTGGAGGCGGATTTCTGAAATCATGTCAAAACAATTTTAGATTCATAAAGCTATTTTAAGCTAATTCAATGATTTGTAATAAAGATTTTGAATATTAAACTATGAAACTACTGATGTAAACATTTGAAAAAATGTCAATTTACTTGATCTAAAAACACTTATAAAAATACATATAGACAGCTTAATATAAAGACTTCAATATAGATGTTGGTTTTTAGAAATTCTCCTAATTAATCAATCAATGGGACAAAAGAATATCTTTTGACATTCAGCATAAAGTGTGCTCTTTTTGATCATTTTAGACAAAAATAGGACAGAAAAACATAGAAAGGTTTTCCAGTACATCAGGGAACATTTGTTTACTTTGCTTGAGCACACTAAGTCTTATTGTAAGACTGAAGTATGTGTTTCATATCGGGAAGATTTTACTATTCTTGCATTGGACCCTTGAATAGCTGAAGTACTCTTCAAAAAGACAAGTAAATCACAGAAGCAATATGTGTAAGGAAAAGTGTAAAACAAATTAAATAAAGTCTCTAATATATTACTCATTTCAAGACAACTACAGCAGCAAAAAGTAAATCATAAAAGACAGCCTTAATTTGGTTCAAAGACGCTTGATCTATAGTTGGGGAAAGGGTCAAATAACAGATTTGAAATTTAAAATCTACCTTGGAATTCTAAACAAGGCTCTCATTGGATGTTTATCAGCCAATGGTGGCTCTCCATCCATCAGCTCTATAGCTGTGATACCCAGTGACCAGATATCACAACGAATGTCGTATGAATATTCCAAAGACCTAATAAACACAGATAAGCAACTCCCTATAGGTAAAGACCGAACTCCCTTATCATCTCGCGGAGGATGAGATTTCGGGAGACTATGCGAGACTTCCTAATCTCGTCGGCACTGAAGTGTGTCTGCCAGCTAGACGATGTAAACGAAGGTTGAATAAAGTGTGAAAACTAACGTTTATTTTATTAATTTTTCGATAGTTTAACATTCCTTTATTAGTGTGTTGTTTTTATTAATAATTGCATATGAGACAATTGATTTCCTTTTACCACTGGTGTAACACGTGTTTTAAAATGTGTATCATCAATAGAACCGAAAGTGCTGGAATTGGATGGGATGGTAGAGTATTTGTATAACTCCTCGGAAACAAAAACAAAATATGGGTTGATTTAGACAAACTTTGATTCATTACACATAGTTTTATCGACCAATTGAAGATCAATGACTTTTATACATTTTTGTGATGTTGAGAGGCATTTAAATTCTCTTATCTGGTCTTGGGTTTTTGAAAGCGTATGGTTGCATGTTTTAGTAGTAGAGCAATAGTTTTTGTCTAACTCCTCGGAAACAAAAACAAAATATGGGTTGATTTAGACAAACTTTGATTCATTACACATATTTTTATCGACCAATTGAAGATCAAGGACTTTTATACATTTTTGTGATGTTGAGAGGCATTTAAATTCTCTTATCTGGTCTTGGTTTTTGGAAATCATATGGTTGCATGTTTTAGTAGTAGAGCAATAGTTTTTGTCTAACTCCTCGGAAACAAAAACAAAATATGGGTTGATTTAGACAAACTTTGATTCATTACACATATTTTATCGACCAATTGAAGATCAAGGACTTTTATACATTTTTGTGATGTTGAGAGGCATTTAAATTCTCTTATCTGGTCTTGGTTTTTTGAAATCATATGGTTGCATGTTTTAGTAGTAGAGCAATAGTTTTTGTCTAACTCCTCGAAAACAAAAACAAAATATGGGTTGATTTAGACAAACTTTGATTCATTACACATATTTTTATCGACCAATTGAAGATCAAAGACTTTTATACATTTTTGTGATGTTGAGAGGCATTTAAATTCTCTTATCTGGTCTTGGTTTTTTGAAATCATATGGTTGCATGTTTTAGTAGTAGAGCAATAGTTTTTGTCTAACTCCTCGGAAACAAAAACAAAATATGGGTTGATTTAGACAAACTTTGATCCATTACAAATATTTTTATCGAACAAGGGAAGATCAAGAACTTTTTTTCATATGTTTGTGATGTTAAGAGGCATTTAAATTCTCTTAACTGGTCTTGTTTTGTTTTTTTAATTTGAATTTATTCTTAGTACTCTCTTATTGTATATAAACTGTATACGTGGAAGATGTAACGATATGTTCTGTTTGGTTCAGCTGTAAATAATTGCCATGCAAAGAAAGTGTAAAATTTGCGGCTAATGACAGTATGTTTGTGTGTGCTGGAAGTGTATGACATCAACATGCTGCAAATCAAGAGATAAAAAGCAGACTCGGGTGCATATTTGTGCGCAGAAGTATATAGCTAGTTGTTGTTTGATATTATAATTCTAACATTGTTGATGATGATGATGATGATGATGATGATGATGCAGATGGTGATGATGATGATTGAGTACATTTTTCAAAGAAAATAGAATGTTCCCCATTACGAATTATTAATTCATAGAATATTGTACATGATATGCCGCAAAAAGATAATTCCCACTTAGAGACCCATTCCACAAAAGTATAGATTTAAGCTAATATTTTAACAGTAAATTTTGCTGCTGAAATTTTCCTCCGTCATAAAATTTAGCTAGACATTTCAGTTTGACACAGTGCAATATTACAATAAGTTATAATCCCCGGTAATTATCACAGCAGGGCACCACAGCTGTTGGCCATCTGTTTATTGGTTTTTCGGGTCGGGAGGGTCAATAAAAGGGCTACCATAGCTTATCAGCGACGGCAGACGCTTTGATTAACAAAATAAAGCGTCTTTATTTACAGGAAGGCAAAATCTCGCGAACGAGATGTCAACGCGAGAAAGAACGGTATTTTGCAGAGTTGCTTATCTGTGTTTATTAGGTCTTTGGAATATTCTAACTGTCTCTCACACGCAATTACCTGTAAATCAATAAAAGTTAATCAGTAACTTTATAGAGACATTTTTTCAAGAAACATACAGCTTGATTGATGAAAAAAAATTGATAAAAGATAAGATTTGTCTCTTTGTCACAATGGTTTGTAAACCCATCTGTGATAGAAGTGTCCAAAGTGAGGCGTAAAAGCTCGAGTTGAATCGGAATTCAAGTTGAATATATTTGTGAACCTACATAGACATCCTTTATAAAAACAAATAAAAAGTCGGAAAACAATATTCCTATGGTGATGCTGGGTTGAACCTATTGTGAAATAAGGATTAACTGCTCATCAGGAGTAATGTTGCCTTTAAAATCAGTGGATTTTTACAATGCAGAAAAAGAAATCATAACAAGTAAAATGAGGAAATTTTTTAATAATAAAAGTGCCTGATAAACAGAAAAAGGGAAAAATAACCTTAGAAAGTGCAAAAATAACAACATAAAGGAAAACCAACCACACTAAAGGTAACAAATAAACAAACAACCAACAACACAAAGGTAACATATAAACAAACAAATGTAGATAAACACAGAAAGTAACGAACACTGAAATTGACAAAAATACACAGAAAAAGACAAACAACCACAGAGAAAGTTACAAAAATACACAGAAAAGACAAACAACCACAGAAAAAGTGACAAATATACACAGAAAAGACAAACAACCACAGAGATAGTGACAAATAAACAAAGAAAAAGACAAACAACCACAGAGAAAGTAACAAATTAAACACAGAAAATGACAAATATACACAGAAACAGACAAACAACCACAGAGAAGTGACAAAAATACACAGAAAAGACAAACAACCACAGAAAAAGTGACAAATATACACAGAAAAAGATAAGCAACCACAGAGAAAGTAACAAATAAAACCCAGAAAGTGACAAATATACACAGAAAAAGACAAACAATCACAGAAAAAGTGACAAATATACACAGAAAAAGATAAGCAATCACAGAGAAAGTGACAAAAATACACAGGAAAGTCAAACAACCACAGAAAAAGTGACAAATATACACAGAAAAAGACAAACAACCACAGAGATAGTGACAAATAAACAAGGAAAAAGACAAACAACCACAGAGAAAGTAACAAATAAAACACAGAAAATGACAAATATACACAGAAAAAGACAAACAACCACAGAGAAAGTGACAAAAATACACAGAAAAGACAAACAACCACAGAAAAAGTGACAAATATACAAAGAAAAAGACAAGCAACCACAGAGAAAGTAACAAATAAAACCCAGAAAGTGACAAATATACACAGAAAAAGACAAACAATCACAGAGAAAGTGACAAAAATACACAGAAAAGTCAAACAACCACAGAAAAAGTGACAAATATACACAGAAAAAGACAAACAACCACAGAGATAGTGACAAATAAACAAAGAAAAAGACAAACAACCACAGAGAAAGAAACAAATAAAACACAGAAAATGACAAATATACACAGAAAAAGACAAACAACCACAGAGAAAGTGACAAAAATACACAGAAAAGACAAACAACCACAGAAAAAGTGACAAATATACACAGAAAAAGACAAACAACCACAGAGAAAGTAATAAATAAAACACAGAAAGTGACAAATATACACAGAAAACGACAAACAACCACAGAGAAAGTAACAAATAAAACACAGAAAATGACGAATATACACAGAAAAAGACAAACAACCACAGAGAAAGTAACAAATAAAACCCACAAAGTGACAAATATACACAGAAAAAGACAAACCACCATAGAGAAAGTAACAAATAAAACACAGAGATAGTGACAAATAAACAAAGAAAAAGACAAACATCCACAGAGAAAGTAACAAATAAATCACAGAAAGTGACAAATATACACAGAAAAAGACAAACCACCACAGAGAAAGTAACAAATAAATCACAGAAAGTGACAAATATACACAGAAAAAGACAAACCACCACAGAGAAAGTAACAAATAAAACACAGAAAGTGACAAATATACACAGAAAAAGACAAACCACCACTGAGAAAGTAACAAATAAAACACAGAAAATGACAAACCATCCTACCTCTGGGGCCATCCAATAAGGAGTCCCAACTGAAGTTTTCTTCCTGTCTAGGGTGGATTCAAGATGCCCTGATACGCCTGAAAGACAATCATAGTCTTCATTAACCCTTGGAATGCTTGGTAATTCTCTAAAAATAGATTTTTGTGCTGTCTGCTTTCCAAAACCTTAAATATTTGCTTAATTTTCTATGGGGAAAGATACTCAGAGTAGCAAACAGGTTAGATCAAAGGCCTGCCGCCAATTTACTTGGCGGCTGGCCTGGATCTAACCTGTTTGCATAAGCATGAAGTCAGTTCCAGCACTGTAAGGGTTAAAATCACATTTCTTTTACACTACAATATCTGGCTCCTTATAATTGAGGAATATCCCAATCTTAATTGCTAATAAGGATTGCATGGTCAAATCAGGTAGAACCATTGGCAATCAATAAGTCAAGCAGGATGAAAATCCAAATGCCGTCAAATGGTTTCAAAACGATGCGGAGAAGGACCATGTAGTGTTAAATTCTGTATTTTAACAAGTACATCAAAGAGGCTCCTGCTTTACATGTTAACATTTATTAAAAATTAATGTACTCTAATGGCTTTCATTATGATGAAACATCATATCATTACTGGTTAGGGAGATAGTTTTCAAATTTTCACCTTTGCTTTGTGCTTGTGAAAATGTGAATTATCCCATGTGATAAAATATGAAAAAAAATTATGTATGCGCTACTTTGCCTGGGAAAATGAATACACAAAGGTCCCATTGACATTCAATAAAGGTCACAAATGTTTTGAAAGTCCCAACACAGCTATGTATTTGGAAGTGTTGCTGCTCTTTCAGTGCTTACGAAGTGCAACACACTTATCCTTTTCATGTTATTAGTTATTTTCAACAGAGGACATTTTTTTAATAAAATCATGCTTTTATATGGTACTTATTGGGTATGATATCTACATAAAAGGCAGATTGTAAGCTTATTGGTAAATATCAGAGAACATAAGTATGGATACTAAAATATTTGAACTTACCAAAATCAATGAGTTTTATCTTCCCTTGGTCCGTCACCAGTATATTGTGCCCTTTGATGTCACGGTGAATGATATGATTCTTGTGAAAGAAATGAAGCACCTGTTTCAAATGAAAATAAAAACAATCAGTTTTAACATTCATACATTTTATCTCGGTGCTTAAATAATGAGAATTGCAGTGAAACAAAACCATGACTCTCTTACCAACCAATGTTTTCATTTGTAAATAACCCATTATAATAGTTCTACAGCTGTACAAAAGCTGCAGTGGAGAAGTGGTCAGCAACATGGACTTTGGCAAGGCAATGTTTCCTAGTTTAGCACTGAAAGTTAACAGTGATTTTCATCTGCCTAATAAATGAAAATGTCCTTTTTTGAAAATAAGCAATGTGTGTGTTCAGTGCACTGCAATATAAGGTCCTTCATCAATAAATGAATTGTGTTTTAACGCGCATTGACAGCTTAAGTCATTTAGCGTGCATTATGATGATGTGGATATATATAATATATAAGATATATTGAAATACTTACATGGTTAAATGTATTTGGTTTATGAAAAATGAATAAGAATTCATAATGATAGTAAATAGAAATTTTGTAATGAGTTCATGATAGTAAATAAATATTTTGTAATGAGTTAATGATGGTAAATAAATTATTTTTAGGTCCTTCATGAAAGTGAAGGACTTATCATAGTACATGTATTGGATTGAACCTTTGATCTTTCATCTGGTCATTGTATGTTATTTGGATCAGAGACAAAACATAAATTCTTGTAGCAAACATTTTTATAATACTCCTTTTACTAGTATTGTATGGTGAACGTGAATAATACAATCGTAAATCATAAATAAATGAATTCATTATTGTGCTATACTTGAATAATACAATACTAAATCATAAATCTATCAATTTTTCTGTAATATTTTTCCCTTTTAACGTTGTCCTCACCTGAAGGGTTGATTTCAAGATGTAAGCCAACAGCGTCTCATTCATCTTCTGTCCTTTACTGGTCAAGGACTTTGCAAGGTCAGTCACCGAACCTCTCGAACAAAGCTGTAAAACAAAATGGTGGCTCTATGTCAATGAACATCTTAATTTTTCCATCCTTCCTATGAAGCAGGCAACAGTAGAAATCACTGTGACAAAAGGAGAAATTGCTCATGATGAACAATTTCTTCTTTTGTAACAATATTTTTCTCTTGATACTATAGGTTGTATGTTATGTATCATTCATCAAAGTTGTCCTCTGATATAGCTTTCAATGTGGACAGTTAAAAAAAACCATCGCTATACATGTTTAAATTTTGACCTTATAGCATCTTTGGTTACTAATTCATAAAATATTTATGACAGAATTAGAATTTGCCAATGAAGTGAACATGATCATCTTTTTTTCACAGTGGTCTATATCACAACGACTAATACACATGGGTCTGTGTTTCAAATCCAAAGAAATTCGCAACCTTTCATTGGCTGGTGTAATTTCTATGTCTCAAGGCAGTAGAATAGAGAAGGTATAGTCTAAATTGTAAAAACTTGTTTCCCAATAGAAGTGAATATAATAAGTTTAACCCATTACCAAACAATAACGACATTTGAAGCATTTGTTGCAGGCAGCTCTGGAAAACAAAGAGGGAAAAGGAGAAATTGCTCATAACAAGCAATTTCTCATATTCCCACAATGTTTTCTACCCTATCATGAGATTATTGACCAATTTAATCACATTTTAAAATGTCGTCTGCGAACTCCTTCAATTTGGGACAGTCGAAAATTTTGCGTTTGGTAAAGGGTTAAAACTAGACTAATACATGTAATACGAACCTCCATGACCATCCACAGTTGATCGTCTGGGCCCGAGTCCCCAGTTTTAAGATAGAGCCCGTGAAACTTGGGCATGTTTGGGTGGTCATTGAAGTCGCGGAGAATTCTGTACTCTTCCTCTATCTCCTCTATGATTTCATGGATGGACTCCAAAATCTTCACAGCTACAAGTTCTCCTAAAGTGAAGGCAATAAAAGGAGGAAAGATGTACATGTACTTGGATTGGTCCAATTGAATTTTAATGAGCCGACAGTTTGAAAGTATTCTAGACAGTACTTTGATAATTCCTGATGAATTATGATGCTCTGGCAGTTTGGTATTACACTTAGCAGTGTTAAAATCATTTAGAAAACCCCAAAAGCTGATGTACAGAATTAAATGGTGATATCATATCATCATAGAATAAAATGAAAAAAAGAATTAAAACTACTAAAATCATGTTGACAAAGACGAGAACTTGTTAATAATGAGTTTTAAATGGAAAGTTATTCATATAACACAGAAAAATATGTATCTTATAGGAAATTTTGTTTAATATCAGTATTTTTTCACAAGTGTTTAAATGTCATCTGCTGAAAAGGTGTTTGATTTAGCGGCTTGTTTTAAGGAGAAAGTCCACCCATTTCTTGATATGAGATTTTGTAATGTTGTTTGATGCACAAGCAAAATAAGCTATTGAAAGAATAATTATATTACTTAAGGGAAAATTAATTAATTCAGGTTTGTACAGTCTTCATCTGGTAGATCTCAAAAGGGATGCAATGTTTTTGGATATAAATACATGCATGTATTAATTCACCAAATAAATGCTTTAAAAAATCAAATTCAAACTAATTTTGCTTCTAATGGCTATTTTAAGTGTGTATCATACAACAAGCCAGCTGTTGTGCAGTTTCAACCCTTATAGTGCTTGAACCGACTTCATGCTTATGCCAACGGATAATTAGATCCAGGCCAGCCACCAAATTAATTGGCAGCTTGCCTTTGATCTAACATGTTTGCATCCCTGAGTTTCTTTTCTCATCACAACTAAGCAGACAATTAAGGTTTCGAAAATCAGACGCCACAAAAAATCTATTTAAAGAAAATTACCCAGCATTCTAAGGGTTAAAGAAATCAAGTTCTAAATTTCCGCACATCTGTGAACAAAGAACCAGCTTTAAAACCCACCAGTGTGTTCCTCACATCTTTGATCACCTACAACCCATTATCAAACAATAACGACATTTAACCACTTTGCTGCAGACAACTCTGGAAAACGTTGTGTGAAATGGAGAAATTGCTTGTAACAAGCAATTCCTCCTTTCCCCACAATGTTTTCTGCCCTATCAGAAGATTATTTTCCAAATTCGTCACATTTCAAAATGTTGTTTTAAAACTTTTTCAATTCAGGAAATTTTGGTAAATGGTTAAGAGTTAAAACCCACCTGTGTGTTTGTTTTTTGCCGAGTATACCTCTCCGTAGGTACCCTCGCCTATGAGATCCATGAGTTCCCATGTTAGTTCGGGATCTTGAAGCTGCGAGAACTTGATGATAGAGCTGTACTGGTCGTACATACGGAACATGGCTGTCATTTCCAATATTACACTCTTCCTCAACACACTTCTCTGGCTAGAGCATGATCACTTCACAGTGATGTCATGGTGATCTCTGAAAATACCATGAAGAATTTTTTTTTTTTTATATGGGTTTTACATCACATCAACATTATTTCAGTTATGTAGCGATGTCCGACTCTTAATGATGGAGGAAGACCCCATACCCAGCTGCCCACAAGGGCTGGTCAAGGCGGGTAGAACCATCGGCATTCCGTAAGTCAGTCGGGAGACTGCCTCTCATGAAAATCCATATCCCTCTCAGGATTTGAACCCACGCGGAGAGGGGCCATGTGATTTCAAGTTCTGTACTCTAACCACTAGGCCACGGAGGCCCCATCATGAAGAAACCTCATTGAAACCTATGTAAGATTCTGGGGCAAGAATCAAGAGACGTTAATCTTTGTTATAAGAATTTGTTTGACAATCATTATAAAATGAGTAGGATTGAATCTCTTTATTCATTCATGTTTTAACCCATTACCAAACAATAATAACATTTTACCAGTTTGATGCAGACGACTCTTGAAAACATTGTGGGAAATGGAGAAATTGCTTGTAATGAGTAATTTCTCCTTTTCCCACAATGTTTACAACTCTTTTAGAGGATAAGGCTGCATTTTCATCACATTTGAAATGTTGTCTGCAACCCTTTAATTTGGGACAGTTGAAAAATTTGGCGTTTGGTAAAGGGTTAAACCCAGGCATTAAGACGGGCAATGTGACTTCAAGCTCTGTACTATAATAACTAAGCCATTGAGGCCTCCATAAGGTTTATAAATTTCATGTGTGGATAGTTTTTATACAGACAAGTCACATATCTTTCTTTAAAGGAATGGTGCAAAGTGGAAATTCTTGTACCCAGGAAAACAATTAAACCATAAACCATGTGGTTGCGTGCATGCATTTAGTAAATTCAAGCTTTTGACAACTAGGAAGTGATTTGCTGGTCCACGATAACCAAAGTAAACATCATTTTTGCCTGATAAGGCAGTTTATGAACTTATCCCTTGTAAGTAATGTTGAAATCAATGCTCGTTTTCCCACAATAAAGTACCCTTTGTCCCATTTGTAATACCATCATTTTCATAACTTGAACCATCAGCAGAAATGTGTTACTATAATAGCAAATGATTTTCAAATATAAAAATATGAGTAGAAAAATGTTCTCAAAGAAAGTAACTGTTCAAGATGAGCACGATATAACTTTTGTTCATAAGTGAACTGGGTCTGTCTTATCTAAAGATGGAAATGAAATATTAAGACAGAAATCATTGTTGTAAAAAAAGAGGAATCATTTATATATAACATAGATGAGCTGGCTTTAACTGCTTCCAACAGCTATTTCTAAAGTTGTTGGAGGCAGATTCATAATCAGGGTTTTTATTGTAAAGGTTAAATCGGTTAAAAAAAACCCAGCAAGATAAGTTTTCGTGACAACCTACCATATTGCATGATAAATCAAGCACGCTCATTACTTTTATAGCTCGGTCTCTACTTCTTATAGAACGATTATATACATCAAGGGTTTGATGCATGAATAGATAGTCTTTCTCAGATATGAAGCACTTACTACAGTATCAACTTAACTTATTTGTTTTACAATATTGTGAAAGAAAATTGAAGCTGGCTTTAATCACTTGATGACTGCTTCCTGGATACTAAACCAGTATCGGCAATTTTCACCGGGCCAAATGGGGATCAAACCTAAGACCCTCGGTACAAGCACTGAACCCTCGACATACAAGCTTTGGTTGTTGTAAAGGAGATGGAAGGTTAATTGCAACGCTATAGTTAGTCATGCATAAAAAAAAGTTCAGGGGCCTGTTTTACTAAACAACTTACGGAAAATGTTTGCGTAAGTCATAATTGATAAACATGGATAGTATCTTCAATGAAAGTACAATGTTGCAATGTGGCACTTCATTGGAAGCGTCTCGGAGAGACGATTCCAATGATGTGTCACTTTGCAATATTGCTTTGTCCAATATTGAAATAAGAGGAATTGTTGTTTTAGACTTGCGCAAATCTTAAGCGTAAACTGTTTAGTAAAACGGTACCCATATCAATAGACATGCATCTTCTATTTCTACTACAAATAACTGCATCCAGTTCTAGAGAACAGGAGATGGAAAGAACAAATAAAGAAAACAATAACAAATCAAGTCTTATTGATATTTGATTAGTATTTATGGTGATATATGGGTTCCCTCTATTTTTGAACGTCATTTTTGAGCTGAATAGTATGACAAAGTTGTACATACATTGTATACTGACTATACTGTGGCCACTAATAAGTCAATCATTGTTTAAATGTTGTTAAACACCATGTCAACAAGTATTCAATTATGTTACGGCTTTTCTGTATTCACCAGGGGTACGTTTTACTAAACAACTTACGGAAAATATTTGCGTAAGTCAAAACTAATAAACCTTGATAGTATCTTCAATGAAAGGACAATATTGCAATGTGACACATCATTGGAAGCGTCTCGGAGAGACGATTCCAATGATGTGTTACTTTGCAATATTGCTTGGCCAAATATTGAAATAAAAGGACTTGTTGTTTTAGACTTACGCAAATCTTAAGCGTAAACTGTTTAGTAAAACGGTACCCAGGAATATACTTAAGCTCTGAAGAGTCCTGCCAAAGAACATTACCATGAAGCAAGAGGTAGAGAGCCACCTTAACCAGTGGGCCACGCAGGACCTAAATGGTCAATCTGTACTAGAGTGTTAATCAGACTACACTCCCATATGATATGATGTGACTGTGGCCCATATTAGATACATGAGGATGCCTTGTTAACCATAATTTGTATTAACGGAGGTGGGGGTGTCAAAGATTTGAAACCTAATTTGCTTTGTTGATTATTTCACTTTACATAATATTACAACAACTTTCATGTTGAGAGTGATATGAAAATTTGACATTTTAGATATCAATGAAAAAGAAAAGCTTTTAGGGCTTCCTAAGAAGTCTGAGTTGAGTTGGTGTCCTCTGGGGTGGGGCCAACTTTTCCCCCTGGGATACAAATCTAGTTTTAATCAAGTAAGAAGTAAAGGTGAAGACGTTGCTTAACCCATTACCAAACAATAACAACATTTGCCCAGTTTGTTGCAGACGACTCTGGAATACATTGTGGGAAAAGGAGAGATTGGTCTAACAAGCAATCTCTCCTTACGAGCAATCTCTCCTTTTCCCACAATCTTTTATGCCCTTTCTAAGGATTATTTCCAAATTTCATCACATTTTGATATGTTATCTGCAAACTCTTTTGATTTGCGACAGTCGAAAATTTGGCGTGTGGTAAATGGTTAAATCAAGTAATAGGTCTTGGTAGTGAATTAAAAACTTAAAATTTAAAAGAAAACAATTAGGACAAACATACAGATGGATTGAGGAATAAGCTGACAGATGGAATTATAGAGATGGATCATAATCACATTGAAAGCACATTGCAGGGTGGTATGCTCAAAGCATGAAGGTTTTACATTTGGTTTGTACCTGTGTAAAAACCATTGTCACAAAAGCATAATTGGCTCTTGACTTGACTTCATTTGATCTTGCTGTTTATTTGTCATTTGCAGTGGGGTCGATTTATCCTTTTCTTACAGAGTTTTGATAAGACTTGTGCAGCAGGTGCAGACAAGTGAGGTAATATAGTGTAAGGGTTTAAAAGGGATATATTTGTTAAATGGGTGGGATATGTCTATTTATTGTTCACCCTTTATCCATTTATATTTAAAATGACATCATGAGGAGCAACTCATCATTCTGTTACAGCTATTTGTTAAGTATTCTGCAGCAGGTGTGGAGAAGTGATGAATTACAGGGTATGTATTTAAAAGGGATATGTTTGTTAAATGGGTGGGATATGTCTTTTTATAATGTTAACCCTTTACCCACATGTAGATAAAATTATCAACACCTGAGACATGTAGGCAATATTTGATTTATAATTTTTCAAAATGATATGATATTGAGCATTCTCCTTTTAAAAAGCGCACAAGAATTTTTATTGCGCCAGAATTTTTATTAGCTGTTTAACGCTTTTATATTGTCTGACATGCAATAAAAGAATAAGAACTTTTTGACAAATTAAGCTTATCAGCACTTCATCCTTTATCATGTAGCATAGGACGTATCTTGATATATTTAGAAACTTATTTGTAAATGTTTTAGGTATGAAACATCTAGAGAACATCTATAAAAAAAATCAAGAGCAAGTTTTCTTTTCCCACAATTGTACCAAAAGCAGAAAACATGTCTAGAAGTCTTCGGAAGATGAAAAGGGGTTTAAATTACGAAGCAATTAAGTAGTGCAGGTAAGATAAATGGTCAGATTCTGTTTGACATTATCATAAATTAGTTTACACAAAAGTTCATTCTATATTTATGTTTACTTTTCTTATTTACTTTCGCATTTTAAATCTCCTTTTCCTTGAATAAATAGACCATTTAGACTAAAGCAGCTATCTATAAGGGTTTAAGCAGGGATAGAGCGAGTCCTTCTGGTTCTTCTTTTGTTGTAATGCTTTAATTACTAGCAGTTTGATAAAAGTGCCTTGAAGTAATTAGTCAGTCATTTAGTGAGCTCTCTGTATTAAAACGACTTCAAGAAACTTCATAGGCACTAGGCCCTTGAATGACTGAAATCCCTGAGGTCTGACAGAGACCCTCTTTGGTCTGATAGATTTTACATAGACAAAAGAAAGTGATCAGTTCAGTCCTACTGGGGCTCTCAGAGTATCGGGAAGTCTGGTATTATGATGATGTCAAAGTGATCTATTTGAGCCCCTTTAAACATAACACCCTTTCACTCATATAGGATTTTGTGACTGCTTCAAATTCAAAGCCAGGAATGAAAATGTTTACAATGTATGACAAAAACTTTCATTTTCTTTGTTATATCAAATGTAATATAACTACCAGTATATATATATTTTGTAATTGCATATTGTATATATACATAGTAATTAAATATTGTCTATATATTGTAATTATATGAAGAATTTTATAAGAAATTGCTTGTCACAACCAATTAGTCCTTGTGTCAGTGGGTTTTTGTAAAACCAGGAAGCCTGCGTTTGTCTCATCATAGTTGCTAGTTAATAAACTGACGTTTTGCAAGATTTTATATCCTGTATTGTTATTGGTCGTAACATAACAATGGAAGCATGAATAAGTGAAAGAAATGTGGCAGTTATGTTTATATGAAACTGTTGAAAGTCATTAAAACCAAACAAACATTTACAAAAAGAAATTGAAGATTCTTATGCAGTTGAACATTATAAGATTATACAAGAAAAAGAGATTTTGTCGAAAGAAACAAAACTTACTCTTAATTATTTAATGTATCTGTCTTTAACCACTCAAAAAACTAATAAAAATCCCAAAATGAGGAAATCACTGCACATTTACAGACTTTCTTTTAACATAGAATATGTATACATACACTGTATACCTGACCAAATTAATTTCAACCTTATCTAAATTTGGTTATAAATAACATATAGGCTACTTAAAGTTTTTAACTGTTCCTTTTATGATAAAATATCTACAACATGTAATGATTTTATATGAATATTGTAATTTCATTCCTACGTTTTCCGCAGAATGCCTTCTTCAGGGAATATAAACAAAAGGATGTGACATATAGTTTAATCCTAGTGATTAAAATTCGTTCAATTGTTACAATTTCTGCTATTCTAAAAAGCTTTGCGTGAATTTATGGGGTTAAAAAAATTACAGTACATTGTTTAACAATCATAGTTAATTGGTTTTACATTTATTTACCCTTTCCTTGTTCAGTGTGTTTTGCGACAAATAGTAGATGCAGTTATATTTTCATGAGATTTTCGTACCATAGGTATAACTTATAACTATCAATTCAAGCGATTCAAGATTTTTTTTCTTTTATTCGATAATCCCATGATAATTGTTTCTTGAGTCTTTTGCAATAGATCTGGTAAAATGTGTTTACATGTGGTGAAGGTTTTTTAAATGACAGCCATACTCTGTTAATATATCTAAATCTCTGGCAAGCACAGGTAAAACAAAAGAAAATGCCAAAGTCGATATTATCTTACATGGAGAATATCAGGTTAAATACAAAAGAGTTAATTATCCTATCAGAATACCCAACCAGATCATATCCCTATCATGATCAATGATCCAGTATTATATGATCATATATGTGTCATTGGAAAACGCTTTTCCTCATAATAATCATTTTGGTTTTTTTATATGGGTTTTACATCACATCAACATTATTTCAGTTATGTAGCGATGCCTGACTCTTAATGATGAAGGAAGACCCCATACTCAACTGACCATAAGGGCTGGTCAAGGCGGGTAGAACCATCTGCATTCCGTAAGTCAGTCAGTCGGGAGACTGCCTCTCCTGAAAATCCATATCCCTCTCAGGATTTGACTTACCCACGCGGAAAGGGGCCATGTGATTTCAAGTTCTGTACTCTGACCACTAGGCCACGGAGGCCCCTGTAATTATTGTGTTTTGTGGATTCGAGGCATGTCTGCCTGTATAAATATCCTTCAAAACATCCTTTAAACATTGGTGTCTGTCAATTCCAAAGTTTGTTCCATTTTCTTAAATCTGCACAGCTCAATTCATATGAGTTATGGTATCTTAAAAGCATAGCGCTCAGAAAAACTGCAAAACTGGGTAATATTAGTTATGTATTATAATACATCATGTTGAAACATAGCGAAAAACCACAGGATCATGACAATATAACGCCTGCACTTTTTATTACCTATTTTTTAAAGTACTATTTTCACAAATTATGTGCCCACCAATTTAACTTCATTGTTTACATTTGAGCAACATCTTAAATAGCAAGGAGCGCTCGGAATAATGAGTGGTGACCACCTGATTAGAAAAATCACGTAAAACACATGAAAATACTGTCATTTATCCAATATTAACAATGTGAACATTCAAAATGGAGACTTTCTTTTGTTTTAATGGTTCAAAACGTTTCTCGGCTGACCTGGTTTTATTGCTAATTGTAAACAAACCTCATAGTATTCACACTTTCAAAATCATCATGTGAATGTGTTACAGTCTCAATTCGTCTCCAAAAGGGAATTTAAAGTTACTTATGAGTGCATTTTCAATCATTCTAGAACTTTCTCATCATATTAAGTGTAAACGAGCGCAAGTATGGCTTTAAAATACATTTACATTAAACACAAATAAATGAAATATGAAAGACCATTCTTACTTGTCTGTTATCATGTGTTAATTATTCAGTTTGACATCAACTCATTATTGACAACGAATTATTTCTCTCGTAAAAATATATAATTAGCACATGGGAAGAGCCAAAGATTTCCCAAATAAGTAATAGTTTATGATAAAAAAATACAGTAAAGAGCTGCTGTAGATTTAAAGTATTATAATGAACAAAACGCTTCTTTTTACTCATTTTCTGCTAACTATTGACAAGCCTTCATGTGAAATTTAGGTTTCTGTAATTTTTCAAGGGGTCTAAAGGGCTTTTACATCACAGTTCAAGTCAACTCAACAATTTTCCAGTTAACCCTTTCCCAAACAATAACCACAGTTGACCACTTTGTTGCAGACGACTTTAGAAAACATTGTGGGAAAAAGTAAAATTGCTCGTGATAAGCAATTTCTCCTTTTCCCACGATGTTTTCTGCCCTATCCGAAGATTATTTTCCAATTTCATAACATTTTGAAACGTCGTCTGCAAACTCTTTCAAATTGGGACAGTTGAAAATTTGTTGTTTGGGAAAGGGTTAAATTGTGATGTCTGACTCAAATAGTTATTTTATGGTAGTATGGACTCTCCTACTTACCGGTAACCCTTTCCCAATGTCAAATTTTCGACAGTCACAAATTGAAAGAGTTTGCAGACGACATTTCAAAATGTGATAAAATTGAAAAATATTCTCCTGATAGGGCACAAAACATTGAGGGAAAAGGATAAATTGCGCGTTACAAGCAATTTCTCTTTTTCACACAGCGTTTTTAGAGTCGTCTGTGACAAAGTAAATGGGTTAAATGCTCATAAAGACCGGTCAAATCTAGAATGATTGGTTATTTCTTTGGGCAGCCAGGAGACTAACTCTCAAGAAAACTCAATTCTACCTATACCGTGATTTGAACTCATGCAGACAAGGCCTTTGTGATTAAGAGTTTAGTACTCTAACCAAAAACCCAAGGAGGTCTCTGTTTGTACAATTCGAGTATATATCTATATATGTCATATATAGAAGTTCAAGTTAAGTGGAAGTACTTTTTTGGTATTTACTTTCATTTTTATAAAACTCTTCTGTTAACACCTTATCATGGGTAAATATCAGAAACACCTCCAGCCAAAAATTCCTATGATTACCCGCAATATAAGAAATTACAATATTGACAACCCGTTCGAAGGATTCAAGAACTCATTGATAAACTTCATGTTAAATGCTCTTAACATTTTTTCATGAATTTCGAGAGCATGTTCATTACCATCAAGAACAGGTTCATGAATGTATTCATTAACCTATGCATGATGCTCATCAACATGTTCTTGAAACTCATGAAACAATTCTGTGTTATTGAACAGCCACTTGAAGTTCATAAATAAGGTCTTGAATCTTTTACGGGGGAAAGGGAAATACTGTTCTTATCAGGAACTATGTATATATATTTTAGCACAACTTAAAAATGTGGGCTGTTTATCCCAGTATTTAAGTATTTGAAATGCAAATAACGTACAAATACTTTCAACTTTTTTCCCTAATAGAGATTTCACTAATTTCTTTTTAACATGTTTAATGCAATTTTCAACAATTTTTTCATCCATTCAATGGCAGTCAGTAAATCTATTCATGCTCCTGTAGGAGTAATGGAATCTAATTTTGACTTACTTGTCCAGAAATGCTAAATCTTTTTCTGTACTTGTACGTTATTTATAATGGTTGTATATAATCAATTTTAAACGTTGATTTAGCCTTTTGGACTAGCTGGGTAATAAGGAAAACTTATTTTGCCACCCTCACTCCTGACTCTTGCTTAGTAGTACTGTAAAACTGGGATTAGAGGGATGTGGACTTAATTCCTATAAGTAGTGGCATCCATTCTTGACCATTTCGTTACAACACATTTGACACTATGGTACTGGCTATGTCAACTGTTACAGCAGAAGAGCATGTTATTGTCAAACATTTATTTCAACTGTTTTTATATCAGTGTCTAAGGGTTTCTAACTGAATTATTTAGTTCAAAAGATATACATAAAGAAGATTCAGACCAGGACTTTTAAAGTAAGTTATACACTTTGTGAAGGTTAGGTCTGTTATTCACTTTATTGAAAGTCTGTTATTCACTTTTGAGAATGTCTTACTTTAGTATTGCATTGAACTCCTGGTAAAATATTACATTAGATTAAACTCATTAACTGACACAGGTGCCACTATATGGGTCCTTTTCATCAGTTCCGTACCTACATTTTTCAATTCTGGCAAAGCTTTCCTGGATGCACCAGTACTAGACTAGGGCTCTGAAGTGACTTGCAAAAGGCCACTCCCATAAAACCTGAGAGGTCTTGGTGGTGCTCAAACCCTGGACCCCCTTGCCCTGAGTCCACCACCTTAATCACTGAGTCCATATATGGAGTCAAGGAATTTCCCTTGACTTAAATACTACTGTCGTCTTTATAAACAGACAGTTCTTGCAAAATTGCCTTTGTAGAAAGGCTAGTACAGAACTCGAAATCATTTGACCCCTTTCCATGTGGCTTTAAGTCCTAGTGATGTCATTTGTATTTTCATGAGAGTATTTGTATTTTCATGAGAGTAAGTTTTTCGAGTGACTAATGGAATGGTGATGGTTCTACTCTGCTTGACCAGCCCTTATGAGACATTGCTCAACATTGCATGACAACACAATTTAAAGTCCATTTAACTCTTATAACACTGGAACCGACTTCATGCTTATGCTAACAGGTGACCCATCCAGGCCAGCCGCCGAGTAAATTGGTGGCTGACCTGTTATCTAATGTGTTTGCTACTCTGAGTATCTTTCCTCAACCAAATTAAGCAGATATTTAAGGTTTTGGAAAGCAGACCCAGCATTCTAAGGCATAAAACGAACAAAAGGAAAAGGCAGAACAAAAGTATTAGATGTTTTATGAAAGAAGATTCTTGTTTAGCAAAAATTGCGTTTGTAAAAGGCTTTTATCATAATTAACAAGTCTCAATGATTGTGTTAATAGGATAGCGTTAAACACGTCCATCTTTAAAAAAAAATAGAAAAGAAAAAAGCATACAACAGTACATGTCTGTCAAAAACAGTTATATTTACAGTTATTACCTGTCAATTTAGTCCGCAGGTACCATACAGGTGTGAACAGGTAAATCGGAGGGTGTGCAGCCGGTAATCAACACAATCAAAGCACAGTCACTTACAAAAATAAATAAACCGATTCCACGTCTATGCAAAAGTTATAAAATTCCAAAGTTTGAGGGTATTCGCGTAGATGGCCTCGCCTTTTTCATGTGTTTACGTTTTGGTCATTCATTCCAGGAAGTGGGCATTTAACGCCCTCTAGCGGTCTGCGACCAACTATGCAGACGATTTTTGTGGTCAAAGGGAAGCAACTGAAATTTGTATTCAAAACATGCACCCATTGGTTATTTCCCTTATACGATCTTAAAATGAAAAGGACTATTCAGTCTCGGTATGTTATCTATTTAAGAACTCTACGCTGCATCTGTTAACTGTGTATTCGAGGAAATTGCCGGGGCTAGCATAGTCCGAATGATCCAGACGTAGATATTTCATTCTACTACTCAATCGGAACTACTCGGGTATTTCCGTGAGCTGTGAAATACACCTCGGATATCAATCGTATCTACTCGGCAATCCCCGTAACAAGTCGGTAGATATTTTAAGAAATGGCCAAGGTGTTCCGAATGCTCGGATATTAGCCTAGCCTGGGGTCCTGGCCCATGCTAACCCGCATTAGCCACTAATTCGCGGTATCATTCGGAACACCTCGGCCATTTCTTAAAATAACCTCGGAGGTAATGGGGAGCCATTTTTGAAAGTAGGTCAGCAACCAAGGGCCAATCGCATCAAGTCGGCAATCCCCGTCACTAGTCGGGGATTGTCAAAAAGAGCCGATTGACCAAATATGAAACAAAGATGTGTTTATATGATCATCTTTAATGAAAAGGGTTAAAAAAAACATTCAATTGTGATAAATAACCAATTTGTGTGTATTTAAATACATATTTAGTGCCTGTGTGCATTTTGCGTTAGCCGCCGGAAATAAGGCGAATTACCCCAGGATTTCTGGTGTATTCATGTACTGCCTAAGAGGTCAATCGGAACTACTCGGGTATTTCCGTGAGCTGTGAAATACACCTCGGATATCATTCGGAACACCTCGGCCATTTCTGAGAATAACCTCGTAGGAATTGGGGAGCCATTTTTGAAAGTAGGTCAGCAACGAAGGGCCAATCATATCAACTCGGCCATCCCCGTCACAAGCCGGGGATTGCCGGAAAGAGGTAATTGACAAAATATGAAACAAAGATGTGTTCATATGATCATCTTTAATGAAAAGGGTAAAAAAACATTCAATTGTGATATATAACCAATTTGTGTGTATTTAAATACATATTTAGTGCCTGTGTACATTTTGCGTTATCCGCCGGAAATAAGGCGAATTACCCCAGGATTTCTGTATATCTACCGACTTGCTACGGGGATTGCCGAGTAGATACGATTGCTCGGATATAAGTGTAGGGTTACAATTTTTCGGGTAAATTGGCATCCGCCGATGAACACCTTTTCTAAGCGTGCATGTTAAGTAGTTCAATATGTATGGAAGTGTTGGACATCCTTTTTAATCACTTTTGATCAGTTACTCATACCAAATGGCGAAATTGTTGTTGTGACATGTATACTTGTTTCCTCAATCAAATTTAACGACTTTTTGGATTTTACATTCAAGATCTATTTTTAGAAACGAAAGAAAGTGACGTCATTCTCGCGGGAAACAATATGGCGTCATCCCTATTATTTCAGAGGTGTTTTCTATTGGATAAACCCGATGTGTTCAGATTGCCTACGAGGTATATCTACCGACTTGTTACGGGGATTGCCGAGTAGATACGATTGTCGCGGTATATGAACGGGCCAATCGGAACTACTCGGGTATTTCCGTGAGCTGCGAAATACACCTCGGATATAAGTGTAGGGTTACAATTTTTCGGGTAAATCGGCATCCGCCAATGAACACCTTTTCTAAGCGTGCATGTTAAGTAGTTCAATGTGTATGGAAGTGTTGGACATCCTTTTTAATCACTTTTGATCAGTAACTCATTGGATTTTACATTCAAAATCTATTTTTAGAAACGAAAGAAAGTGACGTCATTCTCGCGGGAACCAATATGGCGTCATCCCTATTATTTCAGAGGTGTTTTCTATTGGATAAACCCGATGTGTTCAGATTGTGAACGGGCCAGGCTCCACCAGGCTAGCTCGGATATAAGTGTAGGGTTACAATTTATCGGGTAAATCGGCATCCGCCAATTAACACATTTTCTAAGCGTGCACGTTAAGTAGTTTAATGTGTATGGAAGTGTTGGACATCCTTTTTAATCACTTTTGATCAGTAACTCATACCAAATGGAGAACTTGTTGTTGTGACATGTATACTTGTTTCCTCAATCAAATTTAACGACTTTTTGGATTTTACATTCAAGATCTATTTTTGGAAACGAAAGTAAAGTGACGTCATTCTCGCGGGAAACAATATGGCGTCATCCCTATTATTTCAGAGGTGTTTTCATTGGATAAACCGATGTGTTCAGATTGTCACGCAGTTACAGCTTGGATCATCCGAGATAGGGCTAGCCAACCAATCGGCCCGAGTGCTGGTTTAGTATCCAGGAAGCAGCCATCGAGAGTGAATGTATTAAGCTTCAAGCTTCCGTCACAATCGACGTGAAATAAATAAGTTTGAACTAAGTATCGAGAGTGATTTATTTAAGTTGCTTGGATTTGTGACATAAACGATGCAAAATAATAAGTTTTTACTTAATTAATCTTTTGGAGATAGCTAGACAATAAAAAAAAACGACAATTTACAATAACTCTATCGTTTAATCACAGCAGTTTAATAACTCATTACCAAACAAAAACGCCATTTGACAACACTGTTGCAGACGACTCTGGAAAACATTGTGGGAAAAGGAGAAATTGCTCTTAATGAGCAATTTCTATTTTTCCCACAATGTTTTCTGCCCTATCAGAATATTGTTTTTCAATTTCAAAACATAATGAAATGTTGTCTGCAAACTCTTTCTTTTTGGGACTGTCGAAATTTTGGCGTTTGGTAAAAGGTTAACCTTTCTGCTACAAATGCATTAGATGTATTCACGTACGGAGGGATTATCCCAGTCACCACAGACTTGACTGACTGAAATCTCAAAGATCTGACATAGTTCCTATTTGGTTCGACAGATTTTTATACAGACAAAGAAGAAAGTGTTTTCGTTCGGTCCTACTGGAGCTCCGAGAGCATCGGGAAGTCTGTCCCCATCGTGTGTATTATGTGTGTATCTGGAAATGGCGGAACTATTGCACTTCGAGCTTTTTCAACCACGGATCGATGGTGACATGCGTTCGGTTTTGCAATCAGATCGTGTTTATTTTTCTATTTTTGACAGATCGACTTATAAAGACGTTGGTCATGAGGGATAATGTTGGATTAAACAGTTTATTGTTTCTACATGGACATCAATATCTCTATAATTTGAGACCATTGCTCGAAGGATAGGTTGAGGATCGGTGAAGGCATTCGGTTATATCTGTGGCAAGGGTTGCATTTCGTCAGTTGAGTGTTGGTTACCTTCTCTTATCATGTAGTCATAGTATATGGTTATCTGAGAGTGTTGATTATTTGCGTTTCATTATGTATGGATGGTGTTTATATGTTTTTTTATGTTTTACGAGATATATCGGACGAGGGTAGCGTTTCAAATAGGGTTGAGGGCGGGGTAATATGGAATGGGCGTGGGGGCATTATTCGCCCTGTACATGTGGTCACCAAAAGTGAATGTATGACTCGTTCAAAATTGAGAATAACAGCAGACGATAAAACAGAACTTGCCATCTACAATGAATAAGACGTAAATGCAAATTACAGCTTGTATTATTCAAGTAAGTGGTTTCTAAGTTTTTTTTTGTTTTACAGCAGACGTGGTGAAGTGAGGTATACTGGATAAATCGGCGAGTTCTGTTTTGGTCGTTTCTTGTCAAATAATGATTAGTCTGGTATGATAATCAGTCAAATACAACAAAGACCTAATAGACATGTGTATTAGGTTTTTGAATACAACCAATCCGATTTGTTTAGTATAGTTATGACTTCTTGGTTTGACTAATAGAATACGTTTTAATGATAACATTTTTATTTGAGTAACGTTGCGATTAGAGTCTGAGTATATTCGAGTACTTACCTCAGTTTTGTTCCGTAACAGTGACATTCCACCAATCGTATAGAGATCTACTCAGCAATCCCCGTCACAAGTCGGTAGACATACTTGTAGTTATTTTAAGAAATATTTGTAGTCATTTTAACATGACAAGCACGTTCATTACGGGGATCTAAAAATAGCATAAGATTATTTTTATATATTCCCCACGGTAACTCTATTTTTGAATCATCTAATTATACAACTTTTAGACAAAAAAAAAGAATTGTTGACAAACGTTGTCAAATGCAAACATGTTTACAAGGTCCTCTTTTTGTCTTTTATTACCAATTGTTTGGCTCCACTTGATGGTTTTGAAGGTCTCTATTCATTCACCGTTCGATCTATGGGAGTACTTACCCAAAACACTATAAAAACAAACACAGGAAATCAAATGTTCGCCTAGTGATGAGGCAGAAGCCATCGTGATAAAAGGAAAGGATAAATAGCTCGGGAAGAGCAATATATCTTTTTGTAGCACTGGTTTCTTTAGACGTCTGTAATAGATGTGCCCAAAACCAAACTGAAGTATTGAGGAATATGGGGTTAACCAGTTGTGGTTCACAAGGTGCATTTTGCTTACGATATGTCTGTACCAAGGTGGCGTGTTTGTGGTGAGGGAGTGTACTATCTTGAAAAAAGAAAATATGTTAAATATTTAAAACACCCTCTTAAGTTTCAAATTGGAATTTCCGTTGGTCAGGCGTAACATATTTTGAAATAATTTCTCTTTTCATCCAAAATTGAACTCCCCAGAGCTCTTTGTAATGATAATGATTCAATAAAAATACCCTTCCTCTTTTCTTCCCAACCCATATGCCGGTGACTTCATTCTTTTTATTGCATTATTCGTGCCTATATATAAATCGTAAATATGCCAAATGTTGCCATAAACTCACGACTACATACATGCAGTGGTACTTTATCACCACCTCATATACGTAAGTGCTCTTAATTCTCAAACTCACGATAGTATGCTAAGTAACTGTAATTATCCAATAGGGTCGTCAAAGGAATATATATTGGGGTACCCAATAGGGAATTGGACAGTGACACACGACAGAACAGTTATATAATTTGCCTGCGATTATCGGAATTATAGTTCTAAAAGTAAATTTGCTCTTAGCGAGTACTTTTAGAAAGAAAAAGCACCGTAGAACTCAAATTGGATGGTTTACTTTGAACGTTCAATTTTACCATTTTATTTTGCGATCCTTAAAGTTTACGCACTTAGTATAATTTGGTTCTTTCACCCTTTCCGAAACAATAACGATATTTGACCACTTTGTTGCAGACGACTTTAGAAAACATTGTTGGAAAAGGACAAATTACTTGTAACGAGCAATGTTTCCATTTCCCATAATGTTTTCTGCCCTATCAGAAGAGTATTGCCCAATTTCATCACATTTTGAAATGTCGTCTGCAAAGTCTTTCAATTTGGGACAGTCAAAACTTTGGTGTTTTGGAAAGGGTTAAATCATAGCAACCGATGGTATATATTTTTGATATTCGTTTACTAAGTAGATATACTCTTTACTATCTGCAGACGACATTTATTTTACTTGAAGCAGAGGACTTTAGAAAAGCTTTGTAAACATGTGAAAAGTTTTCCAGTTCTGCTGCTGTGGTATGTGGATAGATTGAAAAAGCACTGTGTCAAAAGGCGAAATTGGTAGGCCCCCAATCCCCCCTTGGGATAAGTGTGATAAAAAATCGAGTCGACGTTCGGGGAACACACCTATCTTTCGATATGCGTCAGTATTATTTATAGAGGTCTATACCCACGCACTCTCTTTATATAGATAATACAGTGTTAGAGACGTCGAATAAACAGTACACATTATAGTACAATTGATGAATGTTCTTGTTTTTCCATATGTTGGGCGTTGCTATTTGTCACTAATCGCATGACATTTTGTGTCATGGAAAACTTGATTTGCTTTTTATTTCAACGATTCATTGCTGTAAATGAATCCATGGAAACTTTTGGAATAGATAATTTCGTAAGAGTATATATAACTTCAAAATTGATAAACCATAATGATCTTGATAACCGACAAGTCAACAGGAAACTCTTGGATAAAAGCACACGTGAGTGTTACATTTTCATTTTTCATGATAAGATTTTATACATAAGTAAACTATTTCATTAAGCTGTTTAATCCATCTAGCAGCATAGTTCTCAGTCTTGTTCCCGTCGCGCTGTAATTAAAGTGGTACTGTTAACCCTTTACCAAACACCAATTTTTTCGACTGTCCCAAATTGAAAGAGGTTGCAGACGACATTTCAAAATGTGATGAAATTTAAAAATAATCTTCTGGTAGAACAGAAAGAATTGTGGGAAAAGGAGAAATTGGTCGTTAAGTGCCATTTCTCCTTTTCCCAAAATGTCTCTAGAGTCGTCTGCAATAAACTGGGCGAATGTTATTATTTTTGTTAATGGGTTAAGGGGCAGGAAATCCAAACTACATTGGTCTATATATGGAGACGTATTATGGTGCTTTATTTGCCCAACCCAGAGTGGTACCTTGATCCATTTAGTTATGCTAGATTCAGGGACATATAGAATTGTGAACGGAAAATATTGATCTTAAGGGGGACATATCCAGAAATTAGGGGTCATTTACTGTGTAAGTTGTGGGTAAAAGAAAACCCTGTTGATACATCTTGTAAGATTTAGGTTTCTTAAATTCTTTTTCTTCCGTTACTGATGACGTAGACCCTTTAACAGGATGCTTAAAACGGGGAAAATGGACTGCATCGTATTGAATAACCCAACTTAGATTCAAATTAATCCAACCAAATCTACATCAACTACATCTAAAATGTCGATGCTCTGGGGGAAATCTGGATTTATATTGATTTACTTAGATTAAGTTATTTTATTGACTTAAAAAATACAGTTCTTCGTCCTATAAAATGATAAACAATATAGACAGCACAAACCTTGTTATATTAGCAAGTATTCAGATGTTTTTTAGATTATTCAGACACACGTGTTTGAATCATGTGAGTGGACAAAAGGGCAATGCACACACAATAACCATGAGTTGGCAGATTAATCATTTGATCGACTAAAAAACAAAGCCATGTACAGTAATGGACCATAAGCATGCTATGTCTCATGCTAGGCGTACCAAATAGATCAAAAGTATGAATATATACGATAAATATGTTCTATTTTACTACAGTTAGATAGTTGTATAGTTACAATCATATACAGTACATCGTCACAAACTTATAAGCTGTTTCGTTTAGAATACGAATTTTAACCCTTAAAATTCTGGGTAATTTTTTAAAATAAAAATTGTCATTGTCGTCTGCTTTCCTCAACCTTAAAAGTCCGCTTAATTTTGATGAGTAAAGATACCCATAGAAGCAAACAGGTTAGATCACAGGCCAGCCGCTAATTAACTTGACGGCTGGCCTAGATCAAGCCTGTTTGCATAAACATGAAGTCGGTTCCAGTACTTTAAGGGTTCAAACGTTTTAATTTAACACGATAAAAAATGAAGACACTGCACGCGGAAATAAGCAAACATGTGGTATCGTGCTTTCTTAAGTTACGTTGTTTCTTTCACAGAAAGGCGTTGGTGTGATTTGTATCAATCGGTTGAAAACGACGAAAAAGAGAAGGCTGTGAAAGCAATACAACACGAAGCAGTCTATTGGATATTACACGTTTAGTAAGTAACCATTTCGTTCATATGATTGTGTTTTAACCAATTACCAAACACTAACGACATTTGACTAGTTTGTTGCAGACGACTCTTAAAAACATTTTGTGAAAACGAGAAACTGATCTTGACGAGCAATTTCACCTTTCCCATCAATGTTTTCTGCCTTATCAGAAGATAATTCCTTAATTTCATCACATTTTGAAATAACGTCTGCAAATAACTCCATATATTTGTTCAGTATTTTTTGTGATTATACCCTTGCATGTGATTTTAAGTTAATAGCTCAGCTTAATGAAAGAATCGTTCCTTCAAGTTCACCATATTTCCTATTCTTTAAGTGTGATGTTTAACGCCGAATAATCAAGTCTTCAGTTATGTAAAGGCTTTCCTGGATCAACCAGTACTAGGGCTCTGAATTGACTCGCCAAAGGTCAATCCCACAAAAACAGAGGTGTCGGTGGGGCCCGAACTCGGACCCCCGAGTTCTAAGTCAATTTTTTTTCTATACATTGCCTTAAACTGAATACCGACTGCCTTTTGTACGTTTTAAAGGTTGAATACCATTAACCCGCCATTTGGAAACACATTCTTTTGTCGAATTACTTCGGTCGTTCTCGGTATACATCGGTCCGGTCCGGAATCGTTCGGCTTATTGAGAATAGTTCTGGCACCAACCGATGTTTACCGAGAACGACCGAAGTAATCCGACGAAAGAATGCGATTCAAAATGACATATTTCGTAGTTTTTACCTTAATTTGGAATGTTTTGCAGGCCACCGATGCATTTATTTTTTTAAATGTTGAAAGAACACATTTGTGAGAAAGAAACTATTTATGAAAACGGAAACACACAACCCTTATCCTAGTACAACTGCTTATTTCCCTACAATATGTAGTCAACATGCACGCAAATCGTGTGACAAAATATTAAAAACCTAGTGGATAGACAATACCAAATAAGGACATCCATCGTTCATGTTATTATAACTCGACCTATGTTAAGAGGAAAGAAATTATACGCAAATTTCGCTTCCTTGTTTTATTGATCTATCTATTTATTTTCCCTTTGTCCTCTTGTTTACCACATCAACTAAAGAAAACCATATTAGTTACTGTAACAAAAGGATACACTGCTCCTAGATTTAATGGACAGTAATAGTCTGGTTCTCGTCGTACTACAATACATAAATTGTTCAGGGGCAGGTAATCCAGTATGGGACAGTATCATTCTCCTTCGCAGTGGTCTCCCTTTTCAGTTTGGTAAAGGTACTGACTGTACTGTAGTGTAACAAAGGGAAGTATTCCTGAAGTATTTCTGTTCCCTGGTTTTCTACCAGTACTAGGCTGGGAAATGTGTCTTGCCCAAGGACACTATACGGTGAAATAATTGGCCGCCATCGGGGATCGATGGGACTTTGAGACTTTGCTTTTGTCACAGTATTATACCCATAACGAAAAAGATATAATTTTTTGTCGTCCGTTTTCGCTTTCATTTTGGACAGGTCAAATCTATCCCATTTGAGAGAATGAATCACATCCTGCATTGTTGGTATTTCTCAAGTTTATCACGGATGCACACAATGGTTATTGAATAGCAGGATGTGAAGGTATCCGTTATGTCTGATATTAACCTTTATAGTGCTTGAACCGACTTCGTGCTTATGCAAATAGGTTAGATCCAGTCAAGTCGCCAAGTAAATTGGCGGCTGGCCTGTGATCTAACCTGTTTGCTCCTATGGGTATATGTTCTCGTCAAAGTTAAGCAGGTGTGTAAGGTTAAGGAAAGCAGCTGGTCTGTGATCTAACCTCTTTGGTACTTTTGGCATATTTCCTCATCAAAATTAAGCAGATATTAAAGAATTAGGAAAGCAGTCGACACAAAAAATCTGTTTTTTTTAGAATTTAGCCATCATTCTAAGAGTTTATGTACTCCCTCATAAAGAGTTTTGTGAATGGCCCTATTCGAAAGCAATATCAGACGCCAGTTATAAAGCATGAATAATAATAGTGTGATATTAGACAATTGTTATTTCGAAAAAGAGAAGGCAGGTGCTTATTTTAATCGATTTCATCTTTTGTCAGATTGTTCCTGAATAGTTTTCCACATGTACATTAAAACTTGTATGGATAGAGGACTTGGTAAACCTGATTTCTGTATCAACTTCTTTTGCCTTAATGTCAAGTAAGGATAAGCACATGTCGGTTTTGAAGAAAATTAAAAAATGTCGATTACTATTTCTTTTTTAATCTTCTTTATCCTTTACAGATCAAGTCTTGCGTATTTATCTAAGCCCCATTTCCGTTTGGGTTTTTGAAAGATCTTTATTCATGAATATAATCTTTTGTTTCGAACACAGAGGATTCAACATAATACACACTGACAGATATGTCTTTACGGTGGCACAGAAGTGCCATGTGTTCGCGTTGATCTAATCTCGTTATAACGATTTACCTATCCTTTAACCCTTTCCCAAACAACAAATTTTGGACTGTCCCAAATTGAAAGAGTTTGCAGACGAGATTTCAAAATGTGACGAAATTGAAAAATATTCTTCAGATAGAGCAGAAAACCTTGTGGGAAAAGGAGAAATTGCTCGTTACGAGCAATTTCTCCTTTTCCCACAAGGTTTTCTAAAGTCGTCTGCAACAAAGTAGTCAAATGTCGTTATTGTTTGAGAAAGGGTTTAAACAAGTTAGTGAGTCGTTATAAACGGCCAAGATGGGCAAAATTAAGTTGTCTAAACGGAATAATCAAGTCGTTATAACGAGTTAGTTGACCAATCAGATGTGTTTTAGTCTTGCATATCATCTTGACTAAAACTTGATTATAGAAAAGAAAACATTGTTATATACTTTCATGGGAGGCTTACATGTTTTTAATAACAAAATAAGACTTACTCACTGCGTTTTGACATATACAGTTTTCCATGACAAGAACCTCCCTATCCATGCATTCTCAGACAACAATTTTCATAACCTAACATAACATAACACTTTATTTCAACCAGTAATGTTTTGAGTCATTTATATATGTTCATGATTATGGGGAAAGTTCTTAAATTATAATTGAAAACTATCCAACCCGTTTTTCAAATGCATATATTATAAATTGCAAAAGTAGGCAGTTAGCATCTTGCAGCCGTGCATTTTAGTCACTACGATGGTCTTCAAACCACTCGATAGTTCTTCTAATTCGTTATAAGACTTGATTATCTCGTTTAAACGACTTAATTATTGCCATCTTGTATCATGAGTTAGTAAGTATTTGTAAGGACATAATAACTCGTAATAACGGTACAGAGAAGGAAACACATGTCACTTCTATGCCACCGTATTCTATTTATTCATGGCGGCCCTTTCTGCAAACCTGATGAAACGTGTACATTTACATGAAACTCAAATCCTTGATTTAATCCTTAGACTGCTAGGTAATTTTCTAACGATAGACTTTTATGTCGTCTGCTTTCCTAAACCTTAAATATCTGCTTAATTTTGATGAGTAAAGGTTATTAGAGTTGCAAACAGGTTAAATCACAGGCCAGCCGCCAATTTACTTGGCGGCTGGCCTGTGATCTTACGTGTTTGCATAAGCATGAAGTCGGTTCCAGCACTATAAGGGAAATCGAGATGGCTTTGAGTTAATTGCGATTTGAATTTATTTCGTTTACATTTTTGTATTGTCACGTTTATGCATGTTATGCGTGTTATACATTTGGATGATTTATAAATATTCAACAACAATCGGTATTAAATTTAGACATCAATAAACTATTTCAAGCTTGATATTTGCAAGGCATAAGATGCGTTTCTAATCTTAAAAGCATACTAGCGCTCAGAAAAAACTGCAAAACTGGGTAATACGAGTTATAAATTATGATAGAACATGTTGAAACATAGCGAAAAACCACAGGATCATGACAATATAACGCCTGCACTATCTATCATCTATGTTTAAAAGTGCTATTTTACAAATTTGGTGCCCACCAATTTAACTTCTTTGTTTACATTCGAGTAACATCTAAAATAGCAAGGAGCACTCGGATTAACGAGTAGGGGTTAATTGGTTAGAAAAATCATGTGAAACATGTTTATATGCTGTCATTTATCCAATATTAACAATGTGAACATTCAAAATGGAGAATTCCTTTGGTTTTATTTTTTCCCAAGGTTTCTCGGCTGACCCAGTTTTATCGCTTATTGTAAACAAACCGTACAGTTTGCACTATTTTGAAAGCATCATGTGAATGTGTTACAGTCTCAGTTCCCCTGTAATGAGGCATTTAAAGTACTATTAAGTTAATTTTCAATTATTTTTTTAGAACTTTCACAATTAAAGTGAAAATGAGTGCAAGTATGGCTTTAATTAAATCATAACTTCATATTGTTCTCTTTTTTATTGGACATGCAAAATTTGATTAAAGAACCCATTTTTAAAAAAAGGAAGAATTTCTCTTCACGAACAATGTCCATTGTTGCTATAATAAGTTTTTTTCTTCCAATATCACAAGGAGATATGTGTGTATATCATTTTTATTACTTGATAGACTGCATTACTTTTGTAGGGAAACTTATCGGATACAAGCGTCCTATTTCGTGATAGGAAGTTCAATGTGTTGAAACGCTACGTGGCAGTAATACATTACAACAGCCTGTTAAGCTAACATGTGGGTACATGCTAAGATCTCGTTCATTTCAGAGAGAGAAGACCGAATTGCAGCCCTGTAAGGCGTTATGATATAATGAAACAGTCGTTCTTAATAAAAAGTGATTAACGAAAATTCTGAGTAAGCAACGAGAGCAAAGGTTTGTGAAAACTTTTATTACTAGTATTCCAATGTTTTCACTGGATGGGTTTGTCTTTATCTTGTCTACGTGTCTACTTTCGTTTTAACAGGGCAGTTTTATGTGTAACCAGTTTAAAGTTTCTATCTCCCTTTCTTATCAAATGTACAAGATAAAATTATACTAAGACAATTTATATTAGTACATACATTTTAAAGAATACAGCCCACTCAATACACAGGGTCATGCGATCTATTTACGTCCCTGCATTATCATAATCGGTCTCCTTAAAATCATACAAATGGAAAAACCCCACTAACGACAATTTGGTTGAACAACTTTTGCATACTTAAGAAATGGTGGCAATTCGAATGTGTTCGAATGTGTGGTCATCATGATTAAATCCCAATTTTATACGATTTTGTAGAAATACAGCTTTTAACCGCACTTTCCAAAGGCTGACCCGAAACATACTTGTCTTTTACACGTACAGGGATAGAGAAATGCAAAGAGGGCACGCTATTTGGGGTCAATTTTATCAGATTATGGTGAACATAAATTATGTTTATCGGAACAACATGTTTGCAGTCCATGATTGGCATGAATATGTTTTTCGGTTTCTGGTTTACAATGTTTTAAAATGTTGTTTCTTAGAGCCATTCCTTTCCTTCCGGCTTTGAATATGGGCTGCTCAACGATATTTTTTCTCAACATATACAAACAAGATAAATGAAGGTGATTATGTGAAAACATGTTGCCGCTTGCTTTTGACTATTTGTCCTTTTATGTGGTTTAACGTCGTGTCAACATAATTCCAGTTTTGATATGGTGTCTGGTTCGTAATGTTTGAGGGGACACCAAGCTTGACTGCCAGTAAGGCTATAAGGTTTAGTCAAGCCGTGCAGAACGGTCAGCGTCCCGTAAGTCAACTGGAAGGCTACCTCGTATAAAAATGCAAATACCGTTACCGGGATTTGAACCCAATCGGAGAGGGACTTTTGTGATTTGAAATTCTACACTCTAATCACTAGACCTCTTATGTTCTCAAACACACAATAAAAGGACCATTGATTACTCTTAACCCATTACCAAACAATAACGAAATTTGACCAGACAACTCTGGAAAACAATGACGGAAAAGGAGAAATTGCTCTTAACGAGATTAAGATTTTTTTTCAATTAAATAAAAAATTGAAATGTCATTTGCAAACTCTTACAATTTGGGACAGTCGAAAACTTGGCTTTTAGTAAAGTGTAAATCGAGAGCGATTGATCTAAGTTGTAAGAACTTGTTTCAAAATCGATGGAAATGATCTTAGTTCAAACAAAACTTATAATCGTTATAGAAAGAAGTCACGACTGAGCACGTCAGAAGGGTAACCCGGGGTGTCTTCCATGAACCCAATACGTAATGGTTACCCCCATTTCACCAATGGGTACGGGGTTGGAATACCGAATGGTCACCACGTCGCGGCTTCTGCATCGCCGATACAGCGGGCTCGCCACCCAGAATTTGAGGACATCAATGAACGCGTATTCTCCTTCGCCTCTTGGAGATGGTCCCAAGTGCAAGACCCGATAAAGCTAACAAACTATGGGTTCTTCTATACAGGTAAGGCTCAATCAATATGTCGCCATACAATAACTGTATATCTCAGATAAGGGGTTATCACCATGGGTAACCTAGATAAGATATCTGCAATGATAGCGCCATGACCACGTGGTTTAATTATCAAATTTTGTTATCGAGCTATCGTTATCTCGTGGTAGGTTCAGGGGATACAATCTTTGTCATACGGTTTTTATATGTTTTAATTGTTGTCTCCCTTGCAATAATTACATAGTTACACCCCTTTGAAAACCAGTCACTTCCCTTTATATTTAGAACGTTAACGACCGAATCTCCCTCTCAAATTTCGCTGCTCTTGATGCAGCAAAGTGGATTTTTTGTTTTGTTTTATTTCTTTTCTTTAAAGAAAGAGAAAAAGAACCTCAAACTTCAAATCCAACCACTATAATGACTTTGAGGAGACGAACTCAATAAGTCTAGCTTTCGAACCAATTATATCTGTAATAGCTGTTAATCTACGTGTTAAAATTTTAAGCAAAGATAGATAAGACATGTATATATTAACTAACCAATGCGTAAACTTCCTTTCGAGTAATTCATCTTTTTGCCACGATGGTCTATTAGTTCCTCCTTTGCAGAGTTATCGTTCGTTCCTCACATAAAAGATGAAGAGCTATTGCGGGAACTTATCTACTCGGGTAGAGACTGTCAACTTTTTTACGGGGAAACCCCTACAAGCATAGCTTTCTTTCGAACCCTTTTCGCCTGTTTACTATATAACTGTATATCTGCATATTAAATTGCCTACACACGATCAGAAAACGACCGACTTGCGTCTTACTGCCGATTATAACTGTTGGCATGTAGGGCAGCAACAAAACATCTCCACCCTGTCTGTATTCTACCTTTCTTTCGATTGTTCCCAGGGTGTGAAACTTTTCATTTCTCATTCTAGAGTCCGTCTTTATGTATACTTTGGGCTGTCTAATTTACGGTTGCCTTCGGGTATCCCTTAAAGAGCTATTTTAGAGATTGAGCCGCTTTCTCTTATTATAACGTGACCAATCCGTTTCCAGGGTTTTCTAAGAACCATTGTAACCATATCCTCAAAGTTGTACTCAATTCAAGAGATTTCCATTGTTTGTTAATCTTCACAGGTGAAAAAGACCTCGTTCGATGCTACTACTGCAGTATTGGCCTGAAAGACTTTATAAAAAGCGACGACGCCCTGCAGGAGCATATTCGCCATTCTGGAGATTGTGGATTCCTCGTCCAGCTTCTGGGTCCGAGAAGACTTCAGGAATTAAAGGTACACGTCCGATTCCTTATTGTAAACGGTACTTAAGTTTTCATTCAGACACTGGCAATCAAATGTATATTAATGCTTTCGTATATATACGAGTATAAAAGGCGTAAGTACGTTGTTCTTTATGAAACAATGGGACTATACGTGTGGTAGCATATTGGCACTTGGAATTTAAGATATATGTACAGATTCCGTATTGTAAACGATACTTTAAGTTTGAGATACCCGTGCATTTCCATGAAGGCACTGCCAATCAACGGTTATTTCAGTACTGCCTAACTTGTCTAAGAGCCTTAACGGACAAGTTATCTTTACTTAGAAGATTTACTATACAAATATTTAACGGTGAAGTGCAGAAACAGATTTGGTATTTACGAAACAGTAAATCAAATGCATGTTTCGCCACCCTTGAAACTGATGTTCTGGTATATACCAGTATATACCAGTATACTCCGTTAAAAACGCATGTGCATTGTCCTATATGGAACAATGGGAATTTAGGATATACAAGCAGTATCATATTGGCACTGAGAATCAAAAATAAAAATAAAGTTTCCTATAGCATGTAATAAAATGTGTCCTTACGATTTCCTTTAGTCGCTCTATCGAGAATCCAAAGTGTCGGAGTAATTTCCTTTCAGTCATTTTATAGAGAATTGAACGTTTCTGTACAGTTTCCACACTTGACTAATAATTCAATCAGTCCGGGGATTTTGTTACTATAGACTCGAATATCAACACAGGTACAAAGATTCCCCTTCTATGATTAGGCTGAAACGCACCGTCCCTTTGGATTTCCAGTTATGTATACATAAGCATAAATGCACTTTCATATCTAAAAAAAAAATAGGTTTATCATATGAGTAAGTTAGGTGCCAATTTTGTTATATATCTTGCAATGAAAATGAATGTGGGTGTTGAATTTGTAGCATCAAATGGCATGCAAAGAAAGTCTTCCATACTAGAACACTAGCTTTGGATATGGGAAACCAACACAATACAATGGTTTTATTTGCAATATATTATAAAGTCATATGCATATTTTAAAATTACAAAATTGATAATTAATCCATGTTTGCAAGATGACGATCGAGCATGCTTGGTGTTAAACGAATAGTTCCGGCCTAGACCGATACCGACAACGACCGAACTAATCCGACGAAAGAATGCGTTTCAAAATGGCGGATTTGGCGGTTTCTGGGTATTCTGCCCTAAAAACATTTCCATTGTTTAAAAATGTTACATATATTCATGTCTGTGCGTTTTGTCGGCTTTGTACACTATATACGTTGTTCGTTAATGATTATTCAATAAGAGGTGTTTTCGCGGCCGGATTTTTCCAGGTTTCTCTAGCGCAAGGTCACGCAACGACAGGCATCTTTAACGGACTAAGTGAACTAAATGAAAACCTACCCGAAATGAATGAGACCCGACGAATAGACAGTAATAATGTATGCCCTCAAGGTATGATTGATACGCGTGTGGTATGGAAACAGAGTAAGAGGTTTTTTTTTATGTATGTATGCATGTATGTACGTATGGGTTCAGCATTTGTTTGTGTTTGAGGTTTTGCTTTGCGTCAACAGTGCTTCAGTTTTATTGGGATGCCAAACTTAAAAGGAGGAAGACTAATGCTCAACAGCCCACAAGGGCTTGTCAAGCCGGGTTGAATCCTAATCATTCCGCCAGTCAACCGGGAAACTACCTCACATGAAATTCCAATTATTGCCCTTCCGTGGTTTAAACCCACGGAAAGACGGCCCAAAGACCTAATAAACATGTAAGGTCTTTGGACGGGGCCATGTAATTTTCATCTCCTTAATCCAACCACTTGACACAGGAGGCCCGAGACGTCGCTTGTATCAGATTTATACTTTTTATACATTAACGCGCTTCAAAGGAAGCTGTCCAATATACGAACATATCAAACACAAGTACGAAAATTCGGTACCAGTGGGCGACAATTTCATCTAGAAAAGCATCATTAATATAAGAATAATCTTTCTCTCAGAGTTCGGCTTTGACAATGTATAAGATTACCAGACTGGAAGGCCTTTGACTTACGATGATCCTTTACTTTCAACGCAAAGTTGACATACCAATAGAAAATAGCTCTCGTAAAGATCGATCAAGGTCAACATTTTTTCGATCTGAATTTGCCGCTTTACCCCTTCCAAAACAACACAATTTTGGCTGTCCCAAATTGAAAGAGTTTGCAGACGACATTTCAAAATGTGATGAAATTTAAAAACAATCTTCTAATATGCCAGAAAACATTGTGGGAAAAGGAAAAATAGCTCGTTACGAGCAATTTCTCCTTTTCCCACAATGATTCTAAAGTCGTCTCCAACAAAGTGGTCAAATGTCGTTATTGTTTGGGAAAGGGTTAACTTAACAAGTCAAAATTGAAAGCGCCACTATTCGTTCTGCCAAATTGTACACGTTTGCCATAAAAAGAGGGGGACATGGTTTGAATACGGGTACCTTTCTCGTTACAAGTCAAGTACTTTTTGTTTGAATGGTTTCTCAATGTGCGAATGATTGAACGATTGGTCGGGTGGTTATTTAGACAGTCCTTCGGTAAAACATAACATAACGTAACATAACATAATTTTATTAAGACATTAAGCACACAAGCTCATAGTCAATACATATATAATTAATTACATGCAGTTACCTTTACAGTATTTGGGGTCTTTTGTTTAAAGTTCAATTAAAACTTTACTCCGCATATACATGTATTCACATTATTCAATTAGCCAATGAGAGTCCTCCGTCTGTGTTGAGGACTCTGATTGGCTAATTAAGTCGTGAGCACGACTTAAAAAATTGTCGAGAAATATTTGTTCGTATTCTTGAGATAGTATCTTCACTATCTCGAGAAAAAGTGTGTTCCTTTTTCTCGAGAAAATAGTTTCATTATCTCGTGAAAACGAAGTTTGTACGGATAAATTAGCCATTGTAACAAAACATAAAGTTACCCATCACCAGCAGTTTTGAAATTAGTTGCGATAGATCTACTCATTCATTAGCCATATGTTTGCTATTTTCTAAAATGGTTTAGATTATGCAGCAAGATATCAATGGTTCCATATGAGAAAAAGGTTTAAACATGGTGAACAGTTCACTCGTGCCCCATAACACAGTGATAGTATAATGAACACCCTTAGTCAGTATAGGTGCATCTTATGTTTATGTATACATATATGACATTTAAAATGATACAAAGGAAGATTAGATTTCACCTGAAACTTTCGATCACTCCAGTCCATCCTCATGCCTCTATACCGCAACAGACCAAGAACAAAAATCTCTTGGATTTCGATAGAAAATTTAAACAGTTTTGTTTTATGCAAATGCCTTTGGGATGTAGCCAATACAAAAACAATCCTATTTCTCCCATAAAAGTACGGGACTCGCTCTTTACAGTTGTTATACGCGTTCCGTGTACTTGTTCCCTGGATAACCAACTAGAACTAAGCCACAAAACGTATCTTGCTTTAGGATACTCAACGTTAAAACAATGTATTGGCATCAGGAATCGAACCTGGGTTGCCCTGTGCTATATCTTCAATATCCACCGAATATGAAACAGATGTCTATGCAGGAGTCTCTGCATTATTACCAAGGAAGATAATACTTTCTTTGTGAATTCAACAATTATTTTGTTGATATTGGGTTGTTCGCCATTTACAAAATGTAAGAGCACATATCTATGCTTCCAGTATCTCTCAACAGTACTACACAATACTCTGTTCAAGCATCACTGCTTTCTCGAACAAATATCAACATTATACCAAAACTCCATATGTTTCCCCTCCTGTCTTACAGATCTCCAGCAAAATGGTTTCCGGCATAACGAACCCAGCGCGGCACCAAAACACCGCCATCCTGAATTCAGCCAATACGCTGTCCGTGTGGCGTCGTTTGTCGGATGGCCTCAACACCTCGTCCAAACGCCGGGAAAGCTTGCCGAAGCAGGACTTTATTACACAGGTAAAGTCAAATACCGATAGTTTTTTTTATCCTACCTATGATTGCTATACGTCCCCGCTTATGAGGAAGTTGATGCTATTCTAAATTCAAATCAACAGTAGGCGACAATTATGACATATATATGTTTACAAAACAGCATATATCGATTGTGCATGTGTTTAAGTTATAACACACATGTATCTTTCCCAGTTAGTAATGAGCTAGTCCGAATGATCCAACCACAATTACTGCTTGGATCATCCGAGTTAGTATTGACTCGGATATTGTGAACTGGTCTGATACTGTATGCTGCCAATGCGTTAATGTCTCTATGTATTCAAGATACCAGCGACGTATGTAATACTTGTTAAGAGATCTGGTTTTGCATCCCGGTTATAAGTTAATGTCTACATGTATTTAAGACTCCTAAACCAAAGTTCGATGTTCTTTCAGTAAAAGCGGTCTGAATTTGTATGTCGACCATTCTTTGATACCTAAATGTAATTAAAGCACATGGGACATAGTCTTGTGTAACTCCTTTGAAGGGATCTGATTTTGTAGACCGATCTTTGGTCAATGTCTCTGTATTCAAGATACCTGGGCCATAGTCTAATGTTATTACTGTGAATATGTCTGATTCTGTATAGTATGCCTCTCGTAAAGAATGCCTCTATGTTTATCATCTACACGCACAGTACAATGTCATTCATGCAAAGGAATCTGATTCAAAATGTCGGGCACGTGTTAAATGTATCTATGTGTTCTAGGCATCCTTGACATTATCCGATGTTATTCCTGTGAAAAGGTCTGATTATGCATGCCGACAATGTGGTTATCTTTATTTGTATTTCAGGTACCCGTGACATAGTCCGGTGCTATTCCTGTGACGGTGGTCTAGAGAAATGGGACCCCAATGATGATCCTTTGATAGAACACTGTATCAACTTCCCCAACTGTCGATTTCTCAAGGAAACTAAAGGCGATGCCTATATCGCTCTTGCAAGGTCTCGTCGAGAACAGGTGTGTATAATTTATTGTAGTTGCTTTTGAAATTATCAATTGAATGTATGCTTCAAATAAAATCTTACTGTAATTCGATGACCATGTGCTTAGCGTCGGAAATAAAAGATGTGCCATGTTGGGCTCCATCACAAGATCTAGCAATTGTAAATTTACTAAATTGCAATGCATTTTGCATTTGCAGTTACTAAACACGTGAAAACATTATTGATAATTACAATATATAAATACCTGCCGAGGGGATGGCCGAATCTATGTGGGCAGAACTTCTCGCCAAACCTTTTGCCTAACTATCCATCTGCCTAATTGATTAGTTTAAACATATTTTATTGCCATATAATGGAACATAAAATACAAAGTACATAACATCGGTAAGTAACAAAATCATCAACTTTGGCAAAAGGGTCTGACCACAAGTTCTCACTAATTGATTGTACATGTTTCTTTTGTAAACAGTTATGGCAATGTCTAAAGTAGTCACTAGAAATTCGAATTTGTTTCACCTTATATGTCTGCCTGATATCTTTATTGTTATTTTTATACTGTACACATGTTTTGCCCGAATTCGATCAAAAGTAGAGTTAAATAGTTCATTTTTTTGTCTGTTGTCGCCTTTAACTTTGAACAACCAAGCAATTTCATACGAATACAAGGGTTAGCTTTAACAAATGAAATACCTTTCTCAAACCGATTTCTTTGTAGCTTAGACCATCGCTGACCGACGGAACTGTCGACCAGGCGATCGGCAATCTCCGTATTCAGGATAACAAGAAAGGGAGTCCGAATGAATCTGATCTCGCGAGACTTGTGATTCAGATCGTCGAAATGGGATACCCCAAGGATGACGTTCACCGTGCTATCGGTACTTTGAAAAAAGGTTTGTATTCGACGTAAACTGTTATTTTGATTTGGGTTTAAAATTTCTTGTACAGAAATCGGCAAGAATAGTTTATGACTGTATTTCCTTATTTCTAATCGGTTTGCTGTTTGAAGAAATCGGAATGATAAAGAACTATCAATATACAAACATAGATAACAAGGTATATGAATTCATGCTTTATATTATTATTATATCAATTTATGATAACATCACAAATTATGATGCCCGAAACAGTGAAGGCAAAATCTGAGCCAGTTCTGTGATTAAGCTTACAATTAAAGACGAAAACAATGTAAAATGCAGCAGAAGGACAAACATAACAAAATGATTATTTTGGAATTATATTGCTGTTTACCGCCGTTTTAACAATGGTTTAGTTATAGCGCACTGTTCCTGGACTCAAACCAGTGCTGTCATTTCTAAACCGGGTTTAGCTTGGTGCAGTCTTAATGTAAGCTCATTCGCCGCATGCTATGTAGGGAAGCCATTACTACCATAAATTTGTTATTTTGTAAGAACAAATAATTCTCAGCACACAAAGGACCAAAGCCTACCCCTCTGCCACATTGATGGCATGTGTTTGTTTCGTAGGACTGTCCATTGATGCATGCCTTGAATATTAAATCAATTTGAATCCATATAATCGGCCATCTTGAAACTCAGACCTTCGTCGGATTTCTTCGGTCTTTTTCGGTATAGAACGTTCGGGGCCGGAACTATTTGCATTAAACCGCATAGTTTCGGTCTGACCGATGTATACCGAGAACGACCGAAATAACCTAAAGAAATAATGAGTTTTAAAAGGGCGTATTATGTTATTCTACCTTTATACACGGTGAGGCTTCATCCCAAATGCTTCTAAATTTTCAGATAACACCGCGGTTACGACGGATAACATCATTGACGAGCTAGAAAGGCTTCACAAGACAGGTACTTTGTCACCGAACGGTACGTACGTGAATTGGTCTTGGTTTTACCAAGAAATCATAAATATAAACAGATATTTTATACATAAATTATAGCATATCTATTCATAGATATTTTTTCTTATACAAAGCTACTTAAGGGTTTGTAATACACGGTTATTAAATCAGGAATCGTTCAAAATCTCCATTTGTCACTATGTTTTTCTACCGATTATCACACAGGAACTGTAATTTTGGTACTTCGTAACAAAATTTTGGAAGCATCAATAAAGTGAACCAAAAAATTAGATTATCTTTAAATGTTTTGTTTATCAAAGCTCATTTAATATATCCCCCATGTTGAAATTGTGACTGGTTTAAATCCAAACCAACAGTAGACATAAAGACAACCGAGACATTTTTACTTTTAATATATGATATCAGAAAGAAATCATTGTTTCAAAGGGATACTCTGTTCATTAGGAGCATCGTATCTTTTTAATTGGTTTCTTGTGCACACGAAGCTGCAAGTGATGTACATATATGTATCATGGAATAAGGAGTTAGGTCAGTCAACCTGTACGGCTATTAGCTATATTAAACCTTACAGTACTGGAACCGAACTCATGCTTATGCAAACAGGTTAGATCCTGGCCAATCGCCAAGTAAATGGGCGGCTGTCCTGTGATCTAGCCTGATTGCTTATCTGCGTATATATCCTCATCAATATTAAGCAGATCTTTTAAGTTTTTGGAAAGCAGACGGCACACTATTCTTTTTTTCGAAAAGTACCCAGCATTCTAAGGGTTCACGGAACTTCCTCTTTTGTTACAGATGTGTTGAAGGAAAACCAACAGTTGAAGTCCAAGCTGCTCTGCATGCAGTGTGAAACTGAAGACATCAACGTGTTATTTCTTCCTTGCCAGCACCACAGATTCTGCACCAGCTGTTCATCGCCGTTTTCACAATGTCCAATATGTGGTCAAACTATAGTCCAAAGGATTAAAACCTATACGCCTTAATGAATTTAGAACCTTAATAAATTTAGACTCTTAATAAATTCAAATATTTATTCTGACCTGTGTTGGCTTTATTTGTGAATTTTAATCCGTTATAATACATGATCATTTCACAAAATCGCGGGTTCAGTATAGGACTAAATGACCAGTAATAGCGACTTGCACATTCGTGATCATGAAAATACCTTAATATATATTTCTTAGAATTGTCTGCGCACTAGATGAACTTATATGTCGATGCGCCTTATGACCCCATTCTTTCATTAGAATCCATTGATTACAATTATGATTTATAAAGTTTATATCTTACGATGTTTCAACAACTCATTAACGTCTATATTTCTTTATATGCGTTTCGTATAATTGGTCAAAGGCATTTGCCTAAAAAAAATGTTTTCTTTTATAAACTGTATCATTTCGTCACTTTGTAATATACTTGCTATATAGTCTTGCACTGGACTCTCGAAATGATGCTTCCAGTTTGAACATTATGAAGTCACAGTTCAAATCCACGTTTTATCGAAACAATCTAGATAGATGGTAAAACCAATTCAAATAGGGAATAAAGAACCTGCATGCTGAACTCCGGAGGTCGATGATGTGTTTGGGAAAACCAAAACAGACAGCAACTGATTGTGTCCGATGGAGAGGTGTAGGGGTAGCCCTTATTTCCCGATGGGAACGTACAAGATTGATGTGATGTAACCTAATGTATGTACGCATATGTCAGTTTACAGGTTCGATGAAAAGGAGAGTGGAACAGTTGAATTTAAGAGAATTAAAACAAGTCACGAGCAAAGGCGATAGTTTAAACATTTTCAAGTCAGATAAGGAGTTACACAATTTCTAGGATTCATTTAAGTATATTGAATAAGCTTTAGGTTTGACACAGTCTGAAGCTAGCTGGATCTAAATAGATATATGCATATGCCTTGCAACTACTTGCGGAGCCAAACATATTTCTACGTTTGTGCAGTAAAGATGTTGGGATGGAATAACTATAAAACAAGAATGTCGCTTGATTCATTTGTCCATCTGAACATTTATTAAAGTTCACAGATTAAATTTGCATAACAATCTTTCAGAGAAAAACAGCTACAATTAAATCTAGTTTTTAAGTTAGACAATAAAATACATTTGTAACGCTGTATGTGAACAAACTTTAAATCTATGTACATACTCTTGATTCACTAAATTCTACAACAGATGATTCAAACATATTTTAACAGAATACTTGGATGCATTCAAGTTATGTGAAGGAGAGAATTCAAAACTTTAGTACGAAATTTCTTTATCAACGCTTTTTATAAAAGCTGTTCCATTGTATTGAGAAGAACATTTCTAATTAAAAAATGGTATATCATTTCTCATGAAACATCCTGTAAAAAAACAATTTATCTCACAGGTCTTTAATTGAACAAAGAATTCAGCTTAAAATTAAGCAGCCATTCTTAAAATGAGATAAACATTACGTTTAGAATAGCTAAAAGTATAATAAAGATGCTATACACGCCAAGTCCAAAATGTGAATCAGTTCTCTATACCCTACATGACACTCATTAATAACAGGATTAGCTACAAAATTAAACTGCTGCTTTGTGATGGTGATGTTTAGGAAACATCACATACATGTATATCATAATGAGGGTTAAGTGCAAGACTATAGGAAGTTCTTCATATTTATGAAGCAATTACTGTACTCTTGCATTGAACCCTCGATGATTGGGCATTAGATGAGAACGCCAAAGTTACAACCATTATCATCATTTCAAACAAATTATCTACCCTTACATTCCTCTAGGTAGTAGCAAAGTATTCCCTCAATAACACAATGGGTAAAGAGGAAATAAATTATGACTGGAAATAGCATTGTTGCTATTTAAGGATTGGAATAAGATGCAGTTTTAAGACATTTCAGTCATATGCTAGCCATGGGTAAAGAGAAAAAAACATGATGATTGGAAATACCAGTTTAAGGTCATAAATAGATGGTACTTCTTTTGCATTTGGGCAAGATGAAGTTTTCAACAGTATTTCAGTCATATTGCCAACGGATAAAGAGGAAATACAGTATGACTGGAAATACCATTTTAAGGTCATAAATAGATGGTACTTCTTTTGCATTTAGGTAAGATGAAGTTTTCAAAGGTTTTTCAGTCATATTGCCAATGGGTAAAGAGGAAATACAGTATGACTGGAAATACCAGTTGAGGGTCATAAATAGAAAGTATTTTTCTTGGATTGTGGTTAAATGAAGTTTTCAACAGTAGTTCATTGATATTGCAGCAGCAAGTGCACCTTTCCATGCTCCTGGTAGTTTCATACCAGTGCTGCACAATTTTCTGTCCTAGCTATTGGCTGCTTTCCCGAATGAACATCATTCATCAGTGGAGAGAGACAAATAAACCACGTCACACTGACTTGATTAACCCTTTCCTATACAACAAATTTTCGACTGTCCTAAATTGAAAGAAATTGCAGCCGACATTTCAAAATATGATGAAATTGAAAGAGTTTGCAGACGGCATTTCAAAATGTGATGAAAATGGAGGGAAAAGGAAAAATTGCTCGTTACGAGCAATTTCTCCTTTTCTCACAATGTTTTCTAAAGTCGTCTGCAACAAAGTGGTAAAATGTCGTTATTGTTTGGGAAAGGGTTAAATGTCAGAATGAATGTTGGCGGTTCTGTGTCTCTAACTCAGGAATCTAGTAGTACTGGAATTCATCAGAGGCATGCAGGGATTTTCTTGACCCCCAACTTATATGATAAATGAACCCAAATTAAAGGATATGACCCCAAAAGCTGATTATTTTCCATTCAATTTTCCACATATATGGGGTCAAACCTCCCCCAAATTTGCAAATCAAGGGAAAACCCTGGACATGTCACAAAATATCTGAGAGACCTGATGGAAACAAGTTAAATCGCAAACAAACTTATTATAGGTACAGTGAAGCCTCGTTTATCCGGACCCCGATTATCCGAATGTCTCGCAATCCGAACGGAATTGTAAGGGAACGGAATTATTTGACCAGTTTGTTGCAGACAACTTTTGAAAACATTGTGGGTAAAGGAGAAATTGCTCGTGACGAGCAATTTCTCCTTTTCCCACAATGTTTTCTGCCATATCAGAATATCATCTTTGAATTTCATCACGTCTTGAAATGTCTTCTGCAAACCCTTTCAATTTGGGACGGTCGACAATTTGGTGTTTGCTAAAGGGTCATAAGTATACACGTGCATACAGACTGTTTATGTCTTAAGGTGTATAAGAACATGGTCTGATTCATTAGTCCGGATGATTCGGTAATCCGGACATTGTGTTGGGAACGGACGTGTTCGGATTAACGAGATATCACTGTATTTGTTGTCAACTTTATAATTATTGGTTTTCACAAATATTGGTGAGATGCCTAAAACTGTAAACCTACAGAACAGTTCATAAACTTGTAAACAAAACTATCTAATAAAACTTTTTAGAAACTTTCAAGAAATCAAGCATTCTCATAGTTGAACAAATCTGTTTAAACAAAACATATAACATAACAATCAAGATTTTCATTCATGTAATGGTTACACAGAATAAATCTTGTACATACACAAGCAGATCTACTGTAGATCAACATAGATTGGAATGATTTTTAATTAATCCCTTTTAAAACAAATAAATACTAAGATATTTTTTGGAGACATGACCAAGTAGAACATTAGCTTACTATGAGCAAATCTTCCTTTCAGCCAAACGGTTTCAAAGCGAATTTTTATTAAGTTTTAAAATTGATACTTTAAAAGCTGGGATGTAGATCATTAAATAAGAATAGTTGAAAAAATTGTAAACAAATATATAGAATTTGCTTGTATAATCAATTTCTTCTTTACTCATATTGATTTAGAACATGTCCTAAATCCTGTGAAATTAGTAAAAGCATACTAACAGTTTCTCATTAACCAATCATTTACTTCTTTCAAGTTCTACCGGTAATTGCCATAAAGATGCTTGTTCACAGAGGAGGAAAGTTGAAAGTCAAAAGAAAACGTCATTAAAATAATACAGAATTTACTGTTATACATATTTTAAAGAATTATAAACTGTCTATTTTTGTTCCCAATGATTCTTCTTCAGCGTGTATCACATGACATTACAGCTGCTGCTGTTGTTCAGTTTTAAAGAAATCAATTTTTAACTTTTTACCAAATATATCACATCTGTGAACAAGCACCTTTGTAATAAACCCTGAATAAGTATAAATATTGAGACAGACACTTCGAATCTTTCAAAGATTCTTTCACATAATGTAGGTTCAAGACTAGGTCAACTTTACACCAGCAGTGCTTTACTAAATATCTCATACTACTTAAACATTGCGCAAGTTAAAAAAACATTTCCTTTTACTTCAAAACTGACACAAAGCAATATTGCAAAGTGACATGTCATTTTTCAGAAACCTCTATTGATGTGTCACATGGCAATATTGCACTTTTTCTGATGGTAATATCCATAAAAATTGGTTTTGGCTTAACCCTTTCCCAAACAACAATGACATTTGACCACTTTGTTGCAGACGACTTTAGGAAACATTGTGGGAAAAGGAGAAATTGCTCATAACGAGCAATTTTCCCTTTTCCCACAAGGTTTTTTGCTCTATCTGAAGAATACTTTTCAATTTCATCACATTTAGAAATGTCGTCTGCAAACTCTTTGAATTTGGGATAGTCGAAAAATTTGTTGTTTGGGAAAGGGTTAAGAAAAATCCTTCCCTAATTTGTTTGGTAAAATGTTTCCCATTGCTAAAACATATTCTTAGAAATACGCAATGGTGAATGTATACCACTTTTCATTGTTAATCATCTTTTTATATCATTTAACAGTTTGCCCCTCCTTTTTGTGACCCTGAATGTTTTGACCTTTAACATTACTTCAGTTATGACCTTCCACTGACCTTAATCATTGGAGTAGCAATCTTTTAAAACATTCTCTCCCTTTTCATCTACATCTAAGTCTTAATTTCTTCACAATATTTGCAATAAATCGTTTATGAAGTAATAAATTTGTGATTTATGATTTCTTAATTTGATTTTCACACTTACATAAAGGTTCTGACATATTTTGACAACAATGTCATATAATTATATATATATATCTGCCACATTAACTAATCAGTTACTATGGCCACTCCCTGGTTTCTATCGACGATCTCTTGCGGTGTATTGCCGTGTAAACAGTCGCATCAGAACACTGATCAGAGTCTGAGCTGCTACTATGTCCATTGGTCTGGTACTAAAAAAATAAAAATTGGAAATCCTTTTATTTCTATGCTGTTTTAAAGAGGTTTTATGCAGTGTCAAAAGTTCTGTTTTTCAATTATATTACAGTTTTCCTCTTTTTCACAAGTATTATGTATGCTAGGGCACTGAGGAACCTTGCCAAAGAACACACCAACATGGGTTTATACTTTTGATAACTCAATTGCATCTGATTTAATTGCATAGGAGCTCTTTACCAATTTAATGATACAATTATCAGTGCACCTATCCATGCTCCTGGTATTTCATAAGCAGCGCTACACAATATGCTTTCCTAGTTGATGTTTGCTTTCAAACAGGAACTTAATTGATCAGTGGTAAGAGATGAATGAATCAAGTCTTTTTGACTTCATTAAATGGCAGAAAAGAGCCCAGTCTCCAACTCAGAATCACCAAATTTTAATTGTGTCCTTTTACCAATGTTATTGAGGCATGGTCAGCAACTTGTGAATGGAACTTGCAGTATGATCATATTGGAAACATTTATTTTACCAAAATCAATTGATTTTTGATGAAATTAAGCAAGAGCTGTCTTTACAAAGGGCACAATACAATGATGTACAATTCCTTCGCATTTGATATAAACCATTGTGACAACAGAAGAATGTGATTCTCTGAAGCAAATCAGTTTTGTTGTAGTTGGGATTAAAATATGTATAAAAGAGGTTAAGGGTCAATGTAAGGGAGATCACTGTATTAATAAGGAACAGGGTCAAGGAAAGAGAGATAACTCAAAAAGACCCACCTCAGGACATCGCTCTGGTGATGCCCTCTGTCTCAGTCGTTTAAAATGCATTTCCCCGTCACTCGACATTCCCTGGTATACCCCACACTTTGCGAGCTCCATCTGCAAGTTTTCCGAGCTGTTTGTAGACATGAGCCCGTCTGTCGTTTCCTTCATCGACACCTCGCTCGTGTTCTCCTCTTCAGACAGGTTCCCCTCCGAGCTGACAGTGGAGCAATAGGAATGTCGGTAACCAGTTCTCTGTCCATCATCAGAGCTTACTTCCCCTTCCTCTGATGAGGAATCTGCAGAGTTCTGAAACCAGTCATTTTTTATTTTTTTAACAAATACATGCAAGATCTATGGTGACTTAGTGGTTAGCCTAGCAGACCAAGATCAAACCTCAATATGTTTTTTCATTCTTTAATACTTTATAACTTGAGAGTTCAGTGCAAGACTATAGTAAGTGCTTCAAAAACATGAAGCACTTACTATAGTATTGCACTTAACCCTCCAACTGTTGTCTGCTATAATTTCTTTCAATTTGGACGAGTCACAAAACTTGATACAAAGGAGTGGGATAGGAGAGTAAATTTTGTCAACAGATCACACAAATTTTACTTCTAGTGCTGTTTTAATTACAGCTGTTTTAATAACAGCTATCTCTATTTTTGCAAAATGCCTTTTTAAGTATAACATAATAAAAGAACTTGTATGACATCTGACCAGGGACATAATTTGAATTTTGGGAATGAGTTGAGTACCGGTAATAGGGATTTCATAAGAGGTAGTCTGAAATACTGTTTAAGTGATAGTTAAACTCAATTAAACAAATCAAAGAAATATATTACCTTTCTCTTGGGGTAACGAACAACGGTGTTACAAGTCTGCCCTATAAAATTATCCTCCTCCATTGAATCCAGCTGAAGCGGGGAAGAGGGAGACAACTCTGCATCAGAAATACTCCTCTGCATACTATAATCTACAGTCTTACAGTTATCTCCCTTTGAAATTTCAATTATTGGAACGTCAGCACAAGACAGTTTCAAATTCTCATTTGAGTCTTTCTCTGTTAATGTTTTTGATTTCGTATCATTTTTGCTATTTTGTAAATCTACGTCAATAATGTTTTTAACGTTTACACCCGGGCTCGGAGTGCTGTCAAAATTAGAGTCGCCCGCAACACTATCAATGTCCCCAACACTCTCCCGCGAGGGTGTTGTGTCTTTACTCGAACATGTAACATCAGTACAGTGACCTTCACACCCAAAACACACATCATTCAAGTTTTTATCACAGTTAACCGTACTATCACTATTCAACTCCATCCTTTCAATTCCGTTATATTGGTCCTCAGTTGGGCTCCCTAGCTCCCTAAGGGCCGTCGCAGGCCCTAAAAAGTCAAATGTTGAAGAAGAAACCTTTGATCTGTCAATATGGCGTAATATAATAGGGTTAGATTGAAGTTCATCATGAAGTTTGTCTTTGGTTGGACTCTTCACTGGACTAGAAATGGAGGTAGAAATAGCGCCTTTGCTGTTGCTATGCCGATGTCGGCTCTTCCCTCGCCTCATTTTGGTGGGTGAGGGGTGGTTCTGTGTGGGACTTATTACTTTTGAAGGATGATTCAGTGTGCTTGGGTCAATTCTCTTCTCTGGACTGAAAGACAAGCAGATAAACGCTTGATGAAGTCATATCTTAACCTCTGAGAAGATCTTTAAAGTTTCACTCAGAGACATTGATGCAGCGTGGTTTATGACTAGCCAAAATACAAGTCCCATATTGACAAATTATTACTCGATATTTTTTAGCTTAAATCTGAATTGAGCATGATTAAGGATGGCTTCTGTTTCATGCATTTAAAAATATTCATGAAAAGGTTTTATCAATTAGGTCTTGTAAAGAATTAGTAAACCGTAGATTTACTAGATCTTTCACCAATCTATTGAAAAATAAGTTTAAGGGTCTTTAAGAATCATTTGGCAGAGTGAAAGTTTTACCTCCTATCTATAAGTATTATATCATTGACCCTAAATGTAGATATATTCTAAACTTTCTTAAGCAAATGATAGCATAGCCGCCAATGGTCAGTTTTTGGGATGTCTTGATAAATAATCTTCTTGTTTACAGAATACAATGTAAGTCTTAACAATAAGGCATATCTCTATTTATAAAATAATTGGGAAAAAAGGTTTGATCCCCTAATGACAATCCCTCACCTTGTGGGTTCCGAGCCAGATTTGTAAGCCCGCTTCTTGCTCAAACGATCGAGCCTTACTTCCTGTCTAATAACTGGACGTAGGATACTTTTTCGTTTCTTGGCGTACATAGCCAGCTGTTGTTCTCTTCTGAAAATATTTTTTTTTTGTATTAACCTCTTTACAAATAATTCCAGGGCTTTTTTTCTTTTAATTGAATAAGGCCAAAGACTGTTAACTTTGGGTTGTCCTGAAATTGCTGAATCTGGAAACCCAAAAAGCTGGTGTGACTTTGAACTTTTGGGAAAACAGCATGATTTAAACAAAAAAAAATCCAATCGAAATGGGCCCTTGTTATACAAAATCAAAAGACCCTCTATTCTTCATATTGGAGAATATGCTGCAGAAATCCTAAGGAATGACTGTGACAAATGGATAAAAATTGAGGATAATTAGTATATCTATCATTGGCAATTCATTATTTTGTTTCTACCAAATATCGGAGAAGAAAATCTGTTATTTCAGGTGCCTGCTGATGATTTCATTTTATTCAAGTCACAATTTCCCTTTATGCTGCAAATCAAATTTAAACTTGTTTTAAGAGCATTGGCGCATTACTTATGAGCAAATAATAATCAAAAAGCATAGGTTATCAACATTTTTACTGCGTAATTGGAAATAAGATTCTTTTGTCTTTTTGGTTTCTTCATCCTGCAGCATATGCGTCAAAATGAGATATCACAGAGTAAAAAATCACTCTACCTCTTTGGGTAAAGGGTATAAAAAATAGAGTCAACCACTCACTTGATGAGTTCTCTCTCTCGTTTCTCCAGTTGTAGCATACAGGCCGTTAGCTCCATATAGAGGTTGTTGGCTCGCTCCAGTTTACGTTCATAGTGCTCCCGGACATCCTGCGCATGTCTGAATGGGAAACAAAACATCAATTATACACTGACAGACATAACACACAAATATAGGAGAGCGAGTTCTCATGAAAATCCAAATATATGTGTATGAATTTGAGCCCACACAAAGAAAGAAGTCGCAAACTTCTATAAAAAATCCAAATTAACCTGTTGGAGGTTGAAGCCATATGCAAAAAGGTCTTATCTTTTCAATTGAGAATTCTAAATATTAGACCACAGAGGCCCCATCAAAAGGAACTGTTGGAAAATATAAATTCAGATTTTTTTTTTTTTTTTTTGTATATGGGTTTTACATCACATCAACATTATTTCAGTTATGTAGCGATGCCCGACTATTAATGATGGAGGAAGACCCCATACTCAACTGCCCATAAGGGCTGGTCAAGGCGGGTAGAACCATAGGCATTCCGTAAGTCAGTCGGGAGACTGCCTCTCATGAAAATCCATATCCCTCTCAGGATTTGAACCCACGCGGAGAGGGGCCTTGTGATTTCAAGGTCTGTACTCTAACCACTAGGCCATGGAGGCCCCAAAATTTAGAATTAGAGACAGGTAATATCAATGGTAACTCATTTCAGTTTGTGGTGCCAAAGAAGTCGCCTCATGTACGGAAAATTGTTGGTTCCATGCCAATTCATTCATTCATATGGGTTTTAAATTTTTCAATATTATTCTATATACAGTGGACCCGCAATAATCCGAACGTCGTTTATCCGGAATATTCACCATCCGAACAGAATTTTGAGGGAACGGATCTTACCTTCATCAATTTAACTGTTTAATGCGGAAAATCCGCGTTCCGGAACCAGACAAAAATATTCGGGAACCAACAGTCACTTTTCATAGTATATGCGTATGGCTAGTCCGGAAACCAGTAAAATCGTTTATTTTGCGGTTACAGTTGCGAATGAAGGGATCGGTCTTCTGTTGTAAACGGCATTCACACGTTTTGCAAACTGTCACGTATGCTTGACCATAACATGTCACCTAGTGTAGTGTACTGGAAGGTGTTGATTGTTTGTTAATCGGTCATTCTGTCAGTTGATTGGTCTTACATTATTGTAATTACGGTCGCATGTCGATAGTTGAGTTTGTAAAAGGTGTTGATTGGCTGATTGGCTGCTTAGACAGCGATTGGGAGACAATGTCTGGCAATCATTTTCAATTATTACTCAATCGATATGCTTAACTGCCCTTTTAAGGGCCTTAATTTACCAAAAAGCCTTCTTTTGTCACTCTCGTCAGAGAACCCATCCCCCAAGCTGCTATCAGCTAATCAAAGAGTTCTTTTCAGAGCTATCTTAAGGAAATTTAACTTCTCGAAAGACATTGCTTCAAATTGTCATTTTTTTTAAAAATCCGCTTTGACCAAATAAACACTTCCTTAACACACTTTATATTTCCCTTCAAAAGAAATAATTGTGTATTTCTTACTTCATAGTAATGATCATGATACACCGACACCGTGTAAAGGTAAACATTTCACTGTAACTCGCACATTCTTTATTCCGGAAAATTTGTTAATACGAACATTTCTCCTGGGAACGAAAGTGTTCGGATAAACGAGGGTCCACTGTATGTGCAAAACCCTACACATAATGATGAAGGAAGACCCAAAATTTAACTGAAGGCCTGACCAAACTGGAAAGAACCATTAGTATTCTTTGTGTTGGTGGGAAGAATGCCTCTAATGCAAATCGAAATGCCGTTACCATGATTTCAACCAAGAGGCGGGACAAGTCGTCTCAAGCTCTCTACTCTAACTACTAGGCAACAATTGCCCCTGTACAATATCCATGCAAAGGCCAAAAAGTAATGTAATTGATATCTTTTCTCCATGTCACTTAAAATCACTGGTATAGAGCTAGCTTAAGCCCAAAAGAGTTCTAGGTTGGATCCAAAGATTGGCAAAATAAAACTTAAACATTGTTGAAAGTGGTGTTACATCACAAACAAACCAAACAAGAATCTCTTACCTCAGTTCCTGCAGACGGCGTTTCACCAGCTCCTCCTCATTTTGAGCAATATGGTTCCCCTCACTGTGGATCTTATGGAATGCCTCGCCTATCTCTATCCGCCATTTCACCTGGGAACCAGAGGGCAGAAACATTAACACAATGCATTTTACTGGAAATTGTCTACAGTCCAAATTGAAAGCAACAACAGATGACAAATTAAAGTATGAAGAAAGTACATTTTCTTCATAATATTTGGTAGAAACTTGATACTCCAACTATTTCAAAAATAGGCATTATGGAGTAAAGGGTTAACCAAATTGAACAGAAAAAGGGCCTTATCTTACAAACATTTGTAAATTCAATTTAAAGTTTATTTGTGAGATCTTTTCATGATATTGTTAGCAAGTGTCATACAATAAGAACTTGTAGAAAACTCTGCTTTTAAATTGAAAAAATAATCTATGTTTAGGACTAAGGTTTGGTTTACATTTCAAGTTAAAAATGTTCATCCTTAAACCATTTATTAATGGCAATAATCACAAATTTAGACAGTCCATTTAAAACAAACCTGAGATTTGATAAAGTCATCCTGTTCAAAGTTCAGCAGTTCGGGTGACGCAATTTCTAAGTGCAACAAGATGTGACGGAATGATGGGCGATTTCTCGATTTCGGGCTCCTGAAAAGTATCAATTAGTCCAATTAGCCATTAAAAAAACAATCATGTCACTTTTGTTTACTTGTCTTCTCACAGGTTCTCCATACAGCTTTTGAATCAAACATGAATTTCTGTAGCACCTTACTCCATTAAAACAAACTTTGACACATCTGGTCAGCAAGCAGACAGCTTAGCTAATGACAATTCGAATCTAGTGCTTCCAAAATTTGAACCCACAATAAGAGGGACTTTGTGGTTTCGAGTTAAGTGTTCTCACCACTAGGCCACAGAAGCCTTGCAATGAATGCTTAAGGAATAGATGAAAAACAAAAACAAATGGATTATTTACCAGCACTGTCTCATCAGCAGTTTAAAGCCCTCAGGAATGGTTGCAGGTATGGGAAGATGTAAACTGTTACGCCCCACACCCCAGATGATGGCAGATGAGTCAACATCTTTGTAGGGTACTTCTCCGGTCAGCATTTCCCACAATACGATACCATAGGACCTGTGAATGAATGAATGAATGGTGTTTTAAGGCGCATCGACAGCTAAGGTCATTTAGCGCGCATTATGATGATGTGGATGAATGGATATTAAAAATATTAACAGGTTTAAATATATTTGTTTAAAGAAAAAATAAATAAGAATTTGTAATTAATGAACAAAAGTAGATATAAGATTTGTAAAAAATTAATGATTGTTGATAAGATTGATTGTAATGAATGTGTGATATGAAATAAATAGTGTGTGATGAAAAAATGATATTGATAAATGTATATATATTTAGAATGTGTAAGGAATCATAATCTATTGTAAACTCCAATCTCTTTGAGAAAGGAAAGAATTAATTCAATCCTGACAGTGTCAAAAAGCTCATAAATAGTGTTGACATTGAAATATCATAGGACCTGTAATTTGATTCCAATGTTAGTGGGTTAAAGTGGTCAACGAAAGAGTATGTATTATGGTTGTTTACTCAAAATATTTTGAAGCTATTATTCAAATTGTATTTTTCTGAATGTTCAACAAAATCGTCTATATGCAGATCTAAAACAATGCTTTTGTAAAATCTTTTGAAATGCTTTTGGACCTAAATATATACTAATTCTCTGTATATATAGGCTCTACAAACTTAAAAACCAACTAAGTTTGCTTCCGATTGCTATTCTGCAGTGAGTATCATATCATACAAAAGCAAAGCTGATGTACAGTTTTAAAGAAATTTAGTTTTAACTTCAAAATTCTATCACATCTGTGAACAAATTACTTTATGCAAAATATGAGGGTTCAGTGCAAAACTATAGTAAGTGCTTCATAAACATGAAGCACTTACTATAGTATTGCACTGAACCCTCATGATATTGTAGTAGTTATAGAACCTCACCATATATCCACTTTCTCAGAGCAAGGTTCATTTCTTATGACCTCAGGAGCCATCCATGCCACAGTACCAGCAAACGACATCTTCGTGGATTTCTCGTTCCACGTACGACTTGTCCCAAAGTCGGATATCTTAACAACATCATTCTTCCCAACTAGAACGCTGAAAAAGATATAAATATTTGTAAACTTGAAATTTTCTTCATACCTATTTAAAATAAAAAATGTCTGATTCAATTCATGATTGGTCTTAAAGATGCGATATCTTAACATCATCTATCGTACAAACTAGATTACCAAACAAAAAAGACTAAGAGTAAATTCTTACATTGATGATATTTTTTATTTAAAAAGGAAGAGTACCTTTGCGTCATCAAATAAAGTTTCTTGTCAAAACAATTCAACATGTGACTGATATAAAATGAAAAAAAAAATGAAAAAATAAAAACAGTGAGAAAAATAACCCCAAAGAAAAAAAATTAACATTAAATTAAAGTTGGTGGAAACCTGGTGGCAAAAGGATAAACTCCACATTAGGAGCAGTCTATTACATTCTAACAGAGGTTTCGTAAGTTTTAACAGCAGAAAAACATGAGCTATTATATCGGTGCAGAGGTAGAGTGTAGGCATCAGATTCCAAAGTTCCAGGGTTGTGAGGTGAAAATACAAGGACTATAACCCACATATTAGCAAAGTTTCTGGTCATATGACCGTAAAGCAGTCATCAAGAGTGAATTTAATAAGCTTCAAGCTTCCCCCACACTTGAGATCAATTAAACAAGTTTAATCTATAGTAATGGGTTTAAAATATTTACAATAATACTAACTTGGGAGATTTCAAGTCTCGATGTATGATTTTATGGTTATGTAGATAGTTCATGCCCTCCGCGACCTGTTTCGCCCAATCAAGAATCAGGGATGGCGGAAGTTCTTTTCCATCACGTAGGATCTCGTACAACTGTCCATACGGGCAGTACTCCATTATTATACAATAGCATGGGGCTTGGGTACATACACCTCTGCAGGAATAAAGAGAACATCAATTAAGAAAATGTTAAATCATCACATTTTCTGGAATGGAGAGATTCTTAATTGATACCATTAGACAACAATTTGACAGCTTTAAGGTGTAAGACCATTGCAAGATAAGGATTTACCTTAAGTTGTATTGAACTTATTTCCCTTAATAAAATTTAATAACTTCCAAAATGAAATCAATGATATTTATCAATTCAGAAGAAGGAAAAAAATGTTTTCTCTGTGAAAGATGGTAAAACATTTTGTTACAGAACAGGAAATCATCCAAAATAAAATCATTTTCTTCAAATGATTCTTGTAACATAAATGATGCTCATTCAAAATGACTACAAAAAACAGTACTTCAAGAGATACTTCGAGGGTTCAATGCAAGACAATAGTAAGTGCTTCATAGACATGAAGCACTTACTATAGTCTTGCATTGAACCCTCGACTTATTCAAATTGGAGTCAAATTTGGATGCTCATTTTTAATGAGAAATAAAAGCTTTTTTTAAGTGATACTTACTTAAAAGGAATGACTTTCTGATGTCATTCATGATGACCATAGAAAAACAATTCAATTCAAATGGTACTTACTTAAAAGGAATAACATTTGGATGGCTCAACTTTCTGAGGTTTCGTATATCTGTCTCTTTCACATCTCTGACTTTTTTAACAGCAACCTCCTCGCCATTCAGTTTACCCAGAAAAACTGCTCCTTGAGCTCCACTACCCAACCATTGCAAGTCACTGATGTTCTCAAAGGGGATTTCCCAATCATCTATAAATAAATCAATTAACATATCAATCAAAATGTAGGTCAATAAATTAATTATTTTTCTGTTTCATTTAGCCAGTGAAAGAAAGTAACAATAAAATGAACAATAAGTCATGGCTTCGTATAGCCACGTTCAAATTACTGAAATTTTGCACAGAATTGTTCCGTTAAAGAGTTCGTCTTGGATTGTTAAAAAGCACATATCCAGTTCTTATGAATAATCATAAATTTGTTAGATATTTATACAATATTCATTACCTTGAGACAACAGACTTCAGAAATCTTTGTCAGAAAAGAACAAATTGTTACTCATGAGAATTTCATCCTTTAGTCAAAATGGTCATGACAAGCAATTTCTCCTTTTCCCACAATGTTTTCTGACCTATCAGAAGATTATTTTTCAATTTCATCACATTTTGAAATGTCGTCTGCAAACTCTTTCAATTTGGGACAGTTGAAAAATTTGGCATTTAGTAAAGGGTTAAGGAGTGATAAAAAAAAAATGCACTTACCAGACCCTTGCTGTTGCTTCATCTCCGCCACGGCTGCTTTCCCAATCATCGTCCACACCGGGCGTAGACATCCTAGCAGCCCCTCGAAGAAGGAGCCACCCTGGGTGTTTGTAAAATCTACACTGTGTTGGGCATTGTGACATGGGGTAACGGGCGCAGAGTGGGCGGTCGGCGATACATCCGGGCTTGAGGAGCTTGACTGATCCGTCAAACTTAGCTGGTCAAGATCATTCTCCAATTGGAGCATGCTAGAAAACAGAAACAAAAAGAATAATCCACTTTTGCCTAACTAATGAATGGGTGATGGCTCAAGAATAAAAAAAACTTCACACCACTGGTTCTTAATCCTGTAAAGGTAGTTCAGCTATATTCATATATATGGGACAGTAGGTCTAAAAATTGTGAAAGTTATATGGCAAGCCCTAAAAACGTTCACCATACATATTTTTTGAACAATTCATTACCCAATATTATTGTCATAGGGCTACTGATGTTGAAAAGAACCATCAACATTCTGTATGTCTGTCAGAAGACTACCTTTCATGAAAATCCAAATCCAAGTAAGAGATTTGAACCCACAGACAGAGAACAGCCTTTGGATGACAAGTTCAGTCATCTAACTACAACGCCACAAGGCAGACATCTTTCATAAAGTATAAAAATGTAATTTTTGGTAAAAGTTTATGTGACAAAACATTTATTTATTAATATAGGTTTTACATCATGTCAACATTTTTCAGTTATGTCGCAATGCCCTACTCTTAATGATGGAGGAAAACCCCATACTCAACTGCCCATAAAAGCTGGTCAAGCCGGGCATTCTGTAAGTCAGTCTGGGGACTACCTTTGATGAAAAAATCCATATCCCTCAGTGGGATTTAGGTGATAAAAGAAGAAGATCCTATAGTCACAATTGTTACTGATATCCTTTGGTATAGTTTGACAAGACAAGTTTTACATGCTCTCACCTGTTAGGGAACTCAAAGTCAGAGCTACTCGTCATCAGAATATTCACGTTACTTGGACTGTTTCGGCTATTTATCAGCTCATCTTTCTTTTTTGGAATGTCGACGGCTGTGGTCGACACGGCGGTTAGTTTACTGGCCATCCTCTTTATTGTGATTTCTGCCGGAGGTTGGAGGTTACGTTCCAGCGTCATTTTGACAGCCGTGAAGAGTTGTTAATCCAGCTGTAAAACAGAAATTAAACCTTATAGTGCTGTAACTGACTTCATGCTTATGCAAACAGGTTAGATCCAGGCCAGCCGCCAAATGGCATGTGATCTAACCTATATGCTACACTTGGTATCTTACCTAAACAAAATTAAGCAGATAGTTAGGTTATGTTTAAAGTAGAAAATTGACCAATTGAGTATCAAAATGTTTTGTTTCTTTCTTATATGTGCTATAAGACAAAACACACACTCAGAAAAGGAACAACATGTAGAGTCATCAAACTGATCAAGAAAAAACTTATTAACAAAATACTTTATTAAGCATCAAACTTTTTCCTTTTATAAAACAAATAACACATCACTTCATCCTGAAAACAAACTTTTCATCATTTCATTCTAAAACATTTATAACCTTTTTAACAATAGATCAATGATTGAAATAATAAATATGAGAATACCTCATAAAGATAATACTCAATCAATCCTTAAAGAAGAACCTGTTTGTATTGTTACCACTTAATGACAAATCACGTCTATTGTTAAGTTGGAACAAATTCAATCAGCCACTCATTATACGCTATCTGATATGAGGTAATGAGCTAATAGTGTTATTTGATACACGCATGTATTTGGTTACAATTGTTAATACATGATCTCATGCAACCCCCACATGTGATTTTGTGACTAGTAAATTATTAATGTAAAATACTTAAAGGTATGGAAGATATCCTTATATGAGTAATATAGGAAAAAAGCCAGGGACAAATCATGAGGAACAAAATTGTTCTTCACAAGCAATTTTTCCTTTTGGCAGAGAGGTTAGTTAAAACCTTATTCTACATCAAATGTTGTACAATTTGAGTATAACTGTTTTCTAAACATTCAGAGGGTTCAGCACGAAAGTTTTGAAGTGTTTCAGGCTTACTTTTACAACAGAAATTTCCTCAGATTTTGGCTAAAGGTAATTTATGGTGTGTATACTGCTTTTGTTTATATGTTTAATCATTTAAATGTGTACCAATGCCTAACTAGATTCAAGAAACTATTGAAATAAAAGAAGAAATTGCTCATGAAAACAAGAAATTTCTCCTTTTAATACAATGATTTGACTTTAAACATAACACAGTGTCATGTATATGAATTTCTTAACCTTTATGTTTATTGTCTGACGTCTCTTTGAATTCAGACCATTCATATACACTCAGACTTTGGGAATGATCCAAATTCAAAGAGACGGCAAAAAATATGTCATTGGAAAATGTGAAATGTGCTAAGAGTAGATTATGGGGATTGAGGAATATTGCGAAATCTTTAACACCACAATGACATAAGCTTATTTCAGGTTTTCAAAAATCCAAAAATCATTTTATAACCGTTACAAATGAAAAAGTAGGTAGTGTTATATACTTAATAAACTCTGATGGATCGGACATTAGTAAGCCCCGAGGTCTAATTTTGAAATGTCCTTAAAAACCCTTGTCGTCATATGTGTTGTAACACTGTATACAAATTTAATATGTCCATACAAAACAAATCAAAGGAGAATTCAGATATATGAGAATTTGTTCAAGACAATAACTTTTCTTCTTTTTATGAAACTGTTTCTAGACAATATCACTATGTAAATGTTATTTTCATTAATTACCATTGCCGTCAGCTGATGGTTTTATGATGGCCGGAAAAATTAATGATATTCCAAATAAGGGAAAGAGTTTATTTTGCACTCTTACTTTGTGAGCTTTTATCTAAACAGAAAACCTTTCCATGACCTTTACTTTGATATATTCATTTAACATCTTACTCCCTGACTTGGGATTTTTGTTTGTTTGTTTTATTGGTGTTTTATATCAGGGCTATCACACAAACAGTATTTTCAAATTGCAATGCCTAGCTAGCATATTTTTTGTTTTAGTTTTGTTTTGTTTTTTACATGGGTTTTACATCACATCAACATTATTTCAGTTATGTAGCGATGCCCGACTCTTAATGATGGAGGAAGACCCCCATACTCAACTGCCCACAAGGGCTGGTCAAGGCGGGTAGAACCATCGGCATTCCGTAAGTCAGTCGGGAGACTGCCTCTCATATAAATCCATATCCCTCTCAGGATTTGAACCCACGCGGAGAGGGGCCCTGTGATTTCAAGTTCTGTACTCTAACCACTAGGCCACGGAGGCCCCTAGCTAGCATATAATTGAAGGAGAAAGATCTCCAAGGTAGACTATCACCCACAAGGGCTGGTCAAGCTGGGAATAACCCAGTCGGAACTACTTGGGTATTTCCGTGAGCTGTGAAATACACCTCGGACATAAGTGTAGGGTTACAATTTTTCGGGTAAATCGGCATCCGGCAATTAACACATTTTCTAAGCCTGCACGTTAAGTAGTTTGATGTGTATGGAAGTATTTGACATCCTTTTAAATCATTTTTTATTAGTATTTTACTCATACCAAATGGCGAAATTGTTGTTGTGACATGTATAGTTGTTTCCTCAATCAAATTTAATGACTTTTGAGATTTCACTTATAAGTTCTATTTTTAAAAACAAAAGTCAAGTGACGTCATTCTTGCAGAAAACAATATGGCGTCATCCCTATTATTTCAGAGGTGTTTTCATTGGATAAACCCGATGTGTTCAGATTGGGAATAACCATCAGAATTCTCAGTCAGGCAGGAAATAACCTTTCATTAAAATTCAAAGAAGGGCCATGTGCTTTAACCCATTATCAAACAATAACGGTTTTTGACCACTTTTTTGCAGACGACTATGGAAAACACTGTTGGAATTGGAGAAATTACTTGTGATGGGCAATTTCTCCTTTTCCCTCAATGTTTTCTACTCTATCAGTAGATTACTTTCAAATTTTATCAAATTTTAAAATGTTGTTTGCAAACTCTTTCAATTTTGGGACAGTCGAAAATTAAACGTTTGGTAAAGGGTTAAGTTCTATTTCCATATTCTGTCACACAGGCCAGATGAAGGTCCATTTATGTCTGCCAGAAAAATCCCTTCAATATCTATGTGTACTCCGCAGATAAGGTTTGAAACTGCCATGGGAGATGAAATTCTTTTCATCTTTCCAAAATACATTTTCCATCCAATCAGAGTATTTCCATCTTATTTCACAACAAAATTATTTCAGTCTACAACTTTTTTCACAATATAATATTTTGTCTTGGGAGTTGTGTCTGAAACATTTCTTTAAATAATTTCACAGTTTGGCGATGAATTGTGTCAGAAACATTTCTTCAAATAATTGTACAGTTAACTTTTTAAGATGATATCCATTTTCTACAGACAGGTATAAGCTGTTTGTTGTAGATTATCTAGTATTGGGGGATAAATGGATATGTAGGCCTGGGAAACTGCCAACCAAAAGTGGCCTGATTGTTGGATTAAGCATTGTTTACTCAATAAAACCTCACTTTACAGAAAAGTTTTACTCTTTTGTCACAATAGTTTCTAAACAAAATGATGAAGAAAATGTATTTCTTCAAGTTATGTTTTGTAACCTGCTCTTGCGATCAATTTCGAAATGTCATGGAATTGTATATGAAGGAATGGATTAAACCAATTACATCATTGGAGCTTTGAGAATTGACAACGATCCAATGGTTGACATTTGCTATACTGAATATAGGTTGCCAACGAGATCATATTAAGGAATAGTGCTTGTAATGATACCAGAACTTTTTCATTTTATCTAATGGTTTCTTCATAATAGGTGCTTGTCCGTAGATGACAATATTTGAGAGTCAAAATAAAAAACAATCCAGCTTTTGTATGATTAACAATTGAAAGCAGATATTGAAAGCATAAATGACCGATCGACGAAACGCCTCAAAATGATTATTCACAACAGTCAAAAAAATGAAAGTGTATTCCAAACTCTGACAAACAAATGCATGTGTGATTGAGAATGTTGTCTTCAACAGCTTTTTTGTGAAAACAACTCTGATAATCCTAATTCGGGAGCAGGGTTTTGTCTATTGGTCTATTAACTCAGGGAAAGTAAATATATCTAAGTATGTACAGTCTTTAATGACTGGACAGTGTATCTCAAAACAGTTGCAACACTGTTGGATTAACCCTTTCCCAAACAACAAATTTTCGACTGTCCCAAATTGAAAGAGTTTGCAGACGACATTTCAAAATGTGATGAAATTGGAAAATAATCTTCTGATGGGCCAGAAAACATGGTGGGAAAAGGAGAAATTGCTCGTTACGAGTGGTCAAGTGTCGTTATTATTTGGGAAAGGGTTAATGCACATCAATTCAATATTTGCATGCTATAAAGCCGTAGATGTATACTTATTTTGTTTCCAAAGGCTATTCTCTAGTGCATGATTCATACAATAGTACAGCTGTTTAACAGTTTTAAGAAATTAAATTCTAACTTTCAAATATCCTCTCATCTGTGAATGTGCATCTTTAAACTTTTATTTAAAGTAAATAAATGTTTGAGCAAAAAATGAAACCAATGACCAGAGAGAGTAAAAGTGATTAGGTTCAGTTTCAGCATGGGTATATATAGGGTTGATAAGGTTTGACAGGTAAACCCCATAATGAGCTCTGGTTTACACTTTCCCCCAATTGTGAATAAGTGAGTGGTCCAAATTTGAAAGCAAAAAGAAAACAAAAAAGGGCAAGAAAATAAATATACATTATCGACATGATATTTGGATGAAACCATTGTAACATTATGAGCAATTTACCCTTTTGTTACAATGGTTTCTATCAAGTCTATTGCAGCAGATGTGGTTAAGTGAGGTATCTTGTTATGAGGTGTTAACACTTTTCACTGTTTCTTTACGCCAATTAGGTAGTGTAATAAAAAGCTGAATAGTGTGTGACAAGAGATTGTTGCTCTTTACAACCAAACAGGATCTAAATAAGAGTATCTTCAAAAGTATTGGTAAAAAACTATCTTCACTTGCTCTTTATGTGCATTAGATAATGTGATGAAAAGCCGAATAGTCTGTGACAATCCATAATTGCTCTTATAAACCAAACAGGATCTTTATAGAACTATTTGCCGCATTTATAAAATAAAGCTATCCTCAAAGCAGTCAGTTGTATACAAGATTAAATCAAATTGAAGTCAATTTAATAAAGAAAAAAAATAAATAAAACCGCTTTACACACCTTTGTTTGAAAGGATTCACACAAAATTAGCAAACATCAATATTAATCCTATATTTTTTTCATACTCCCATTTCATTACACTTATTTTTCTTTTTAAAGATTAATATAAAACCACAACATGGAAAGCTCAGTTTTGAATCTACATTAAACGATTGGTATTTGGGCAAGGCCCCAATATGCAAATTAGCCAGTTGTCTATCGAACCAATCAATACTTTATAACCTCCTGTGTAGGTAACGACAGGACAGGAAAATCTATATTTAGAACATTTAACAGTTCATTTCGATCTCATGTGATTTACACTCTTACCTGTAGTAAGGTTGTAAGGAAATCAAAGCAGACGACAATTTAAGGGTTAAATGTAAAATTGTAAGAAGTCCTTCGCAGATGTAAAACACTTACTATAGGCTTGTATTGAATCCTCAAATTAAATTTATCCATATATTCCATTGAAATACTTCAGGATGAAGACTTTAATCGAGTAAAAGTAAACAATGTGATAATTGGAGAATCTTATCATCATTTTATGATCAATCTGACATGATCTAAAGCTGTAAAAGTGTAAAATGTAAGAGTTTCGTTAAAAAAAACAACAACGAGCTTGTGAAATCTTGGTCACTGCTCTTCTAGCTGGCAGGCTTGCAAGAGACAAACAGGGGACCATTCACCAAGTATCCATGTGCATCTCACAAATTGAACATGGGACTGTTATAGCGAGAGGTATAGAGTAAAATCTTTATAAGACAGGCGTGACTGGATGTCTCATATGCCTTTAAATACAAGTGTGTTTTTGCAAACTCTGCATTGTTTTAAATATTCATCCTTTCTCAAAGTGCAGTTACATGTCATCGTCAATTATTTTTGAGTTATATATAGTTTTCTACCTAATCTACCATTACAAGGCTACGAAAAAAGGTCTTGGTCAATTACACTCCAATGATGAATTGTCTGGGGGGATCAAACCAGTGTTGAAAATCTGTCTTCAGTCCAAACTTTGCTACCATGGAATAATTAAAAAGTTTGCCTTAATAACATTTTATGTATGTGTTTATTTTAAAACAATACATAATATCCCAATGAAAGAATTGCCCTTTGATAACAATTATATCCCAATGAAAGCACTATTCTTCTCAACAAAATAATGCTCTAATGTAAGGAACTTTGTATGCGGTAAACATCTCAAAAGATATATCTACTGGATCTACTGGTTCAAATTAAAAGCAAAAGCTGATGTGCGATATGATGTATGAAAAAGATAATTTCATTTGAGGTTTTATTTAGCAGATGCCACGAAGACAAAAGATGTCAGAAAAAGTTGTGTTTGCTGGCAGTAAAATCAGTGCAATAATATGACCATGTATGATGGGCACGGTAAATAACCATATGCTACAAATCAAAACTTAAGGCTTACGAAAGCTCAGCAGAAAACATTGAGGAATAAATTGGGTAAACATTTTAAAATGCTTTTAAAAATGAGCTTATAACGAGCATTGTTTAAAAGTTTTAACTAAGTGAAAAGACCCAATCATTTCCTCCATAGCAGACGACAATGTTCAAGTATGAACAAAAATAGAGTCTATACTAATAAGAAAACATTGTGACAATAGGTTGCTTATCATGATCATAGGGGTCTGTAGTTACTCTAGGGTCAGTGACATGTGATATACTTTACAACTTGTATAGTATAGTATATTACACAGAACTGATCCTAGAATAACTACAGACCCCTATGATCATGAGCAATTTAGCTTTTAGTAAACACATTTTTCTTCACAAAGTTTCTACTACAGGTTCATCTCACTGTGTATAAATGAAGAAAGGGGTTTAATACAAATCTTGCAGTAAATACACTCACCTGATTGAGTTTTTTAAAGTGGTTTGAATGGTATCCAATATTAAAACACTAATTAGAACACTGATTGATATCCTGTTACACTAACTGACATCCTATTACATTATTCTAACAGACAAAGATAATCTGAAGACATATCTTCTCATGTTTATATTATAAAAAGATTATGTGTAAGGTTATCTCAAAACTTGATGAAAATCCAATTTCACGTCAGAGCTAGCTGTGCTTAGATAAGGCGGGAAACAGAGGGAGGGCTGAGGTAATATCTATTAATAGTATTGCCAAATCTTCGCTATAGCTTTACATTCAATTTAATGATGCAGAAAATCGTAGTTGTCACAATGAAAGACGATCAACCTTGTCTCTGTTATGTGATACAAAACCCAGCAATTAGTAATTGTATCCTATTGTAACATTAATTTAATGATATGTTGAATTCAAAAGAATCATTGATTGAGAAAAATGAGCAAAGCATACATATACCCATTTAAAAATTAACACAGTAAAGACAATTCTATGATATGGCAGCAATATAGAGAAACATTTCACTACCATATGTTCATGTGTTGTAATGATTTTGTAGCCGATGATTTTAGATACTTTTCTGTAAACAAGAAAGAAATGCTCAGACTATAAGCTATTCATTCTTTTGTCACAATTGTTTCTATGGTATGAACATTACTTTAGTTATGTTGTGATGCATGACCCTTAATGAGGAAAGAAGCGCCCACACTCAACTGCCCCATAGAGGCTGCTCAAACAGGCTGAAACCATTGGCATTCAAAAAGTATGTGTCGGAGAGACTGCCTCTCATGAAAATGAAAATGCTGTCACCTGGATTTGAACCCATGCTGAAAGGAGCAATGTGATTTCAAACTCTGTACTCTAACCACAAGTCCATGGAGGTCACAGTACATTGTATTTGAATATTACTAGATGTGATAGTCAGCTGAAGTGTTGATATTTTACGTAAAAGACCCTCAATACGAGGGTTCAATGCAAGACTATAGTAAGTGCTTCATGTTTATGAAGCACTTACTTTTGTCTTGCATTGAATGCTCGAATAGCTAAGTTAGCAATGTGCCCAACATGGAACCCAGCGGTCCCAAATTGAAAGAGTTTGCATTGTTTAATGTTATAAAGGACATGCATGATTGTATACATATAGATATAGACATCACAAATGATTAGAAAATGACAACATATTGCCCTGATTGGATCTGGTTGTGGGTTTTTTGGGTGTCTAAATTGGTTTAGTATGTTTGTTTACAGTGGTGGCTGCAGAGGAATAATAATATCTTCTATCAGAGTTGACTAGACATAGGGAAAATCTACTTAGGAACAGGAGTTACTTACAATATAATGTTTAACCCTTACCCTAACAACAAATTTTTTACTGTCCCAAATTGAAAGAGGTTGCAGACGGCATTTCAAAATGTGACGGAATTGGAAAATAATCTTGTTATAGGGCAGAAAACATTGTGGGAAAAGGAGAAATTGCTCGTTAAGAGCAATTTCTCCTTTTTCCACCATGTTTTTTTAAGTCGTCTGCAACAAAGTGGTCAAATGTTGTTATTGTATGGGAAAGGGTTAAAGAACATTTATGCAAATTGAAAATGTATGCAATGTAGGAGGATCTGCATGATTTTCTTCATTTTTCTTTTTCATTTTCTTTTTTTTTCTTTTTATTTTTAGCCTTTTTACAGATTGTAATGTATCGTAATGTACCTTATTGTATATAATGTTATTCTTGGGTTTGAATAAAGTGCTGTTCTGTTCTGCTAAACTGTTTCGAAAGACCGAAACTACAACTTTTTGCAGCTTCTTAACATCAATGATCAGTATGTATGCATTCTGGTAAAACCGTAAGACCATCCTCACATAAAGTTTGCATTTTATCAGAGGCCATACTGTACCAAATGGATCTAAGGCATTTATCACCTACTGCACAATTCATTTATTCTATATCTAGCAACATTAACTGTTATCAAATCTGAATCGAACAATTCAACAACATTAAGTACTTTGATTAATTTCAACAGTGATAGAGTATCGCATGACAGAGCCACATTATTATTCCCGTTTTCATCAACAGAATGCATGTGATTTCTCCATCTAGTTCCTATCCCACGAGAGATCTTACATCTGCACTACATGACTCTGATACAGAAAACATTAAATGAACACTCCTTCCAGAAATTTGCTTGTTTGAGTTGGACTTTAGATTGGATCACCATTATTTGCCTTATTTTACAATGGCCATTTCATTTTTCCTTTGTTTTCCCAGTTTTTTAATGTTTTTTTGGGGGGGTTCATGTACTATCCCTAATAGTGCTTATGCAAACAGGTTGGATCCAGGTCAGCTGTCAAGAATATTGGCAGCTGGCCTGTGATCTAACCTGTTTGCTACTCTGAATATCTTTCCTTACCAAAATTAAGGAGATATTTAAGGTTTTGGAAAGCAGACCATATAAAAATGATTTTTTAAGAAAATCTTGTGATATTCATAATATCATGACAGTTCATATCTTCAATCATGTAATTGACTTGCATATACAACTTCAACAATGCCTGTGAATAGGAAGGCCAAAATATTTTTTCCTTTGCATCAACATCAAGTCACAAAAAGATCTCGTATCCAGAAAGGGTTAAACTGAATTTAATTATAAAAGAGTTAAACCAGACCTGCTCATAAAATATTCATACAAATCTTCCACATGCCTTGTTTTTATTTCTATGCAGAATGTATTATGCACCTTTAAACACTTCCCTTTATAGAATCACATTCTAACCCGCCTTTATATCAGCCTTGAGACACTTATGTGAGAAAAGAAATAATGGCGAAACAACACGTTTTCCCTTTTGTTAAAAAAATTTCATCCAAATATCGAAGCTGAAATGATCGTTTTCTACATACCCCTGCAAAAGTTTCAAGAACTTAGTCATGAACTTCATGAACATTCATTAATGTTAAATGGCCTCTCATAAACACAAGGCTTTTTTAACTTATTAATGAATTTCACAAACATAATCATGAAGATGAAGAACTGTTCATGAATATATTTATGAACCTGTACTTGATGTTCATTAACCTGCTCTTGAAATTTATAAAAAAAATTCTGTGTTCAAGAATTGCCAAATAAAGTTCATAAAGTTATTATAATCAAGATCTTGAATCTTTCGCAGGTGTAATTTATCTTAGGTCTCTGCTGATCCCATCTAATTGGAACAGTCAAAAGAAAAATGAGGGAATGCGTCAACCCATACAATAGGATTTTAACAGGACTAATGACTGATTGGATCATTTCAGCGCAACAAAAGAAATGCAGAAACAAAAGCTCACCTTGAGCACTTTGTGCTCAGGTGAGCTAAAAAAGGTACCAGCACCTTAAGTATTATGAGGCATGCTAACAAGTGAGTGTAGTTTGGTTCCCTTCCTTATCAATTTCTTTAATTTCATAAGCTTACAGTTCAGTGTTGGACACACCTTAAAGAGTACCTATCAGGTAGGTGCTCATAATTATGCAACTTTTACCTGAGACAATTCTTGCATATATATTTTTTTCTAAGAGACTAGTTCAAATTGTAAGCAGTATTTGCATTGAATTTAAATCAAGTATGAGAAAAAAACCTGAGGTTGAAACAAATGAGTCAAAGCAAAAGCCTTTTTTTCTCTAAATGGCCCTTAGCTAAGTTTCCAAAAATGCTTAAATTATACCATGGTTCTCTTCAATTGCCAGGCTAGCAAAAAGTGTCTTGTCAAAGGAAAGTGAAATAATTAACTGGAATGAGATCCAATCTTTCTGTTTCAAACCAGGGATGCCAATATACAACTGAGGACCCTACAAATCCCTTTCATAAGGGACAAGCTTTGAGTCTTGAAGGAACTATTCCGCCTCAAGATTATTGACCACCAATAATATCGATCACTTAGACAAACCTTTGCTTTTGTGTGTAACACATTGCCCCACAATGGTAAACAATGAAACTTCTTATTAACAGATCCATGCATGAAAAGACATAGCGGACAATACTTTCACACTTTGGTTTACAAACTATTGTTTACAGTGGAAGATGAACTGTTGTTTACACTTGAAGGAACCACTGAGGGCATGAAAACAAAGCAATAACAAGGTCTCAGATGAAAGAGAGCTTGATGCACCCATAAACCTAATATCACTGATAAGCCAAATAGGCTTTGACAGAATGATAGTGCTTGTACTTGCTCCCACATCAGAACTGTCAGCACTAATTGTTCTTCTTATACTTAATGGATTGCAAAACCTTTCACTATGTAGGTAAGATTGAGTACAGTAGAAGAGTGTCCACCTTATGTACCGAGAATCCTGGGTCTGATTGTCGTTATGTAAAGTCAAAATTGCCAGGACTATAACCCACAAATCGTCGAGAGTATTGGTTTAATGTCTAAGAAGCAGTCATCAAAAGTGAATTTCATAAGCTCTAAGCTTCCATTACAATCAATGTAAAATAAAAAAGGTTAAACCAACATATCAGAGCTATTGCTGACTATTATACCCAACAAGCCATGATTTATGGCCTGAAAGGTGTAGATAGGAGTAAAACTCAAGGGTAAGTAAGTCCTGCACAATTATGAGTTACTTGTAACTATTGTATTGGAATCAACCACCAAACCATTCTTATCTTCATAATTTCTACTCAAAACTCTAACCGGCTTGTTCTACTCAGAATCATCTTATTTGAAACAATATTAATGAGTACACAATATAGGATAAGTTGAATAGATATTTGTGGCTTGCAGTTGTTAGGCCCATATTATAAGCTTTAAAATCTGCATCTTTGTCTCATATATATTATTTAATGAAGCGGGTCACAAAGCTTGTACCAATATCAAAAAGAGCAACAAATTGTGACAGGCAAATATGTAAAATTAATTAGTGTTTCCATTTGTAATTCCGTTTGAATTCTACATATACATTGAACAAACGAAAATATTTCAAGAAAAACAACAATCAAAATCTTGAAAACACTAAATGTACATGCAAGTATATTCTTTTAATACTATATGATATTGCCTTTAAAGCCTCTGGGGTCATCAACTTGTCCATGTGAAATGAAAAGTTGTATTAATTGATAAATTTTGATTGATGACATGTCAGATGTACGTTTAAACCCTTAGAATGCTGGGTAAATTTTTAAAATAAAAAGAATTTGTGTTCTCTGCTTTCAAAAACCTTAAATATCTGCTTAATTTTGTTGAGGAGGGATATTAATGTAGCAAACAGCTTAGATCAAAGGCCATTAACCAATTAACTTGGCGGCTGGCCTGGATATAAACTGTTTGCATAAGGATGAAGTCGGTTTCAGCACTGTAAGGGTTCAGGTTGTATACTATTAGGATATTTACATGTAAATAAATGGTTTAATTTCTATTAGTATTAGATGGTTAGTTTAACCTTTTGGAGTTAAAACCTAATATTTCATTCCAAAATTCCATTTCATGGTGAATCAATATCAGCAAGATCATAATAAGCAAAGTATCTTATTATCTTGATGATTTTTGATTTTGAGTATTTAACCATTATGTGTTATTTGCCTAAGAGGATAAGGTTGTAGAGATATATGTGTTGCATCGGGGACTAGAGTCTGGTCACCCCGGATTCGATCCCCGAAGGTGGCCAATTATTTAACCATGGAGTGTCCTTGGGCAAGACAAATTTCCTAGCCTAGTACTGGTAGTCATCCAGGGAACATGTACTAGACTGAGTCCTGTACATTAATGGAAAAACAAACCAACATATGTAGCTTATAATCCAGTAAATACTGTCTGTTACAAGGTTAATTGGTCTGTCATAGGAAAATGTCAACAATCCATCTGTCAAAATATGTGACACTGTGTACATGATAGATCTGAGATTCAAATTACACAAAAAAATAGAAAAACATCCAGGCTCACTATATGAACAAAATTGATGTATCATAAAAATATAACAACTTACTTATGTTTAAATTCAACCCAAGGATTCAGATTCCCATTTTAACAAATCCAAGTCAACACTATTCCATCATGTGACACTAAGCTATAAACAATAACAACAACAGCACCCAACAGTTAGCCAGTTTGAATAGTGCAGTAATGTCGGCCACAAAAAAGCTGCGTTAACTCGTACAGAGCTACAGAGATCAATGGGGAATATTGGGAAATACACAATGACATATACGGGATATAAACCCTTTTCATACTACTATGAACTTTTGACGATTTTGCAGCATACACATTTTTTACCAATAAAAGATATAAGGAGTGTTTGCTAAATTCAAAATGAACCATTTAAACCAATTTAAACCAATTCCAAGCATAGCTTTTCATCACTATTCTAGATATCTTGAAAGTATCTACAATTTCTTAATACCTATATATTCTTATGATAGTCTTTGATTGTTTATTTTCATTTTTATGTATGTTTAACCCATTACCAAACAAAAACGACATTCCCCCATTTTTTGCAGACAACTTCAGAAAACATTGTTGGAAAAGAAGAAATTGTTCTAAAAATTTGGGACAGTCGAAAATTTGGCATTTGGTAATGGGTTAAAGCCATCTTCAACAATAAATAAGGCACATTGTGGCATTCTAAAGCAGGCTTTTCAAGCAATAATGGCACAACAGAGGATCCATCAATTACCATGTATGAAATGGCCAGGTATTGAACAACAATCCACAAGGTGAAGAACGAAACTGATACTAGGATTTCATCACCTTCCAATAGCTATACATTAGTATTGATTATCATTTCCAGCTCACTGATGGCTACTGTCTCATAGCTGTTATGGTCCCCTCCCTCTTTTTGTTAAACCCATTACTTCATATTGAACTTGTAGAGTTATCTAAATTGAAAGAAAATAGCAGATGATAATCATAAAGTATTGAATATGACATTGTCATTATAATGTTTGGTATAAACCATTGCTCCAATCTTAACACATTGGGTTTATCTAATGAAAACACCTATGAGATAATAGGGATGCCACCATATTGTTTCTTACAAGACCTCACTTTCATTTTCAAATTATTAATATAGATCTAAAATGTGAAATCATTGATTAAGGAAACCAATTACTTCTTTATTCAATCACAATGTTTTCTACCAATAAACCCAAACAAAATGTTATCTTTCATTATTCATTATCTTATTTTGTAAATCGTATTTTAAATTTTGACAAGTCTTTGCAAGTCTCAATAGGGCAAGCAAATGCAAATATGTCTATTTACTGCTTTCCTCGCAATGTTTCATATTGAGGCTTGTTTTAAGAGTGTTAAACAATCTTTTCTATATAGGGAAAGGAATCAAAAAGTGTCTGATTTTCCGATACCTGAGTGGCTGCATGAATCAATATCAGTTTTTAATTGATGGATCAATATCGACAGTCAATTAGCACTCAATGACATGGGAATAATAACCTCTAGCTTGTTTATCAATTAAACCTCATGACCTCTGACCTCAAATAGCCTTAATCCATTCCCTCATAGAAGACATTTTGATTGATCTATGTGAAAATAAAACTAATGGTTAACTGAGGGTTCAGTGCAATACCTTAATTAGCAAGCATCACACTTTGGTGAAGGACAATAGCCTTTCATTGAATCCTAAAATAATTTATGAGAAGCACAATTTTAGAGCGGCTGACTACAGGGTAGTAGCAATCTTGGCAGGGTTGTTTGATTTGCATTGATACCAGAGGTGATCTAACAAACAATGATATCAGTTGTGCATTGGGCCAAATAGTTAAGGTGGTGGTCTTATAATAATAATAATAATAATAATATTTTATTTATAGAGGGTGAAACTCATTTAGCATTTACAGTACATAAAAATACTGCTGCTAATCTCCCATGAGGCCCTCTGTGAAAGAAACATATATGTTTTTGAGACCTAACATTCTTGGTCACATCTATAGCAAATAAGAACATTATTGAAAAGGCAAAGTGATTCAAGACTGTTAGTGATTAATAAAATTTTGGTGCACATAATAAATGTAGCATTCATTCTTGAAGGAGTTGAGGCAACTTGATGACTTAACATGTACTCTTAGAACTCAGGGTTCCCAGGTACAAGACCCCCAACATAACCAGGCATTGTTGGATAATGTCCTCAGGCAAGACACTTTCAAAGCTCTAGCCTAGAACTGTTAAATCCCCAAAAAGCTGTAACATAACTGAATATTTGCTAACATTGCATCAAACCCTATGAATTCAAACCATATTCTGTACAAAACATAGTCACTACTGTGACAAAATGATAATGTGATCTTACTTAGAAATTTATCCTTTTTCCAACGTGGTATCAATTTACTATTTCATTAATTTTCTTAGGCTATTTTTTTTGTCAACTGCTGCTTTAACTTAACTGTGTTGTCTGTAGCAGACAACTATGCATTTAAAAATCCTGCTTTATCCCTACAGTAACAAAGATAGCGAAATTGAAACACAAAAAAAATTAGTAAAATTTACCTTTGGATAACAAAAAGTTTTACCTGAACAAGCTGTAATTGGCTCAAGATTTAATAACAGTTTGTTATAAAGTTATACTTTCATTTTCTGTTTATTCTACTATTGTTTCACATCACTTCACAAGATCCAATAAACTTTCCAAAAGTTCATCACTCTGAGTTTCTCCGAAAAATAAGTCACATGTTTAAATATGCAATTCAAACTCTTTCAAACAAAATCTTCACTTGAAAATAATGATCTAAGTCAAAAGAACCCACTTGGATATATCCAAGGTTCAAAGTTATCAAGGATGGTCTGATTTGACAGTTTAGTCAATTTAAGTCACTTTTTTCAACTTCAATCCATAAAACTAAGTATTTGAGAGATTCCTTAATGTTTCAAAACCAAATGAGCAAGCATCCTTAATTTACATGAGATATCCAAAACAAGGTGAATTCCCTCACATTCATGCTAAAGCGCTTTATAACTTTTTAATAATAACACCCGTCACAAATATTATAGGATCCCTTTTTTCCTTAATGTTTCAAACCCAAATGAGCATCCTTTACATGTGAAATCCAAAACAAGGTGAATTTCCCCACGTTCATGTTGACCTGAATCGCTTTTAACTCATCAAGGGGGCACTGAGCATTTTTATCACATTATTCCAGTGGAGGTCTGACACTATCTCCCCTGTACAGGTGTACACTCTTACTACCACAGTTTTTGTGATGAGATCACAACTGCAATGTTAATATTATGTGTTTGATCTGATAATGCTTACCATCCCACAGCATAGTGGCAATGCCATGAACAATTTGCTTGTCCTAATTCAAAGAAACAGCAGACAACAAAAGAAAATAGTTTTATAATAAAACCTTTTCGTTATGGTATTAAGTAGGAAAACATTGAAACAAAAGAATAAAGTTTAATAATTTAAAAGAAATTGTAACAATGATTTAAATATTTCTTAACCCCAAATTTTCATTAGACCTACATAACGTTTATCTACCCATCTACTGCAGAAATCTTAAGAAACCATTATGTGACAAAAGTTAAGGCTCATTTGCTTATTTGCTGAAGTGTAGCAGACAATAATAAAGCTTCTGTTTGGAAAAGGGTAATCCATGTCAATAGCAGTCTGATTTCTCAGGGTTGCCAAATCAACCATTACCGCTTAATTAAGGTAATTAACTGGGAGGGGAAGAACTGAGTCAATGAGAGGGGAAAATCAATACAATCAACCACCAAGTAGTGACATCAAAGATTCTGCTTACTTTGGCTATGCATTAACCCTTAGAACGCTGGGTAATTATCTAAAAATAGATTTTGTGTTGTCTGCTTTCCAAAACCTTAAATATCTGCTTGATTTGGATGAGGAGAGGTACTCAGAGTAGCAAACAGGTTAGACCACAGGCCAGCCACCAATTTACTTTGGGGCTGGCCTGGATCTAGCCTGTTTGCATAATTATGAAGTCAGTTCCCGCTCCAAAAGGGTTAAATTTTGAATGTCTCACAATGGACCAATAAAACTTGGAGTGTTGGTGTTGAAATTTGTGGCTTTTGTAAACGTTGTTTGAAAAGGACATAATATTATATACAACATTTGAAACCTCTAGGTATTATTTTGTTTCATTTCATTTGGGTACTTTATTTTTTCTATGTCCCTGTTTTCCTTTTATTGATAAATGATGTATATATAGTCATGCAGATATTTCTGGCAATTTTCTTGCTATATTCAAAGAAATTCTAATCCCAACTTTACCACATTCAAATTTTGCGACTGGTCCATATGGTAACCAACAGCATTATGAGCGATGCATCTTTTTGTCACAATGGTTTCTTGGGTTGTCTACAGCAGATACAATTAAATGTCAGTCAGAAAGGCTTTGTAGATGTTTCCCATTAATTTCATAGCAAGAAGTCAGTATTTCCCTGCAATCATCCTCCTGTAACAAGGAACTATGTTCTGTGCCAATAATTATCGGAGAACCATCAAACACTGCTTTGACCTATCAGGTTCTACCTATAACAGAGTTGTTTGTATGAGACATTTGCCAATGACTCAACCTATGTAGGTGTAAAAAAGAACAATTTGATGGTTCAATGCAATTCTATAGCAAGTTCATCAATTTTGTGAAAGACTCGTTATAGTCTTGTATAGAAGCCTCAGAGTGATAATGTTGTCTTCTGAAAAAAGTTATAAAAAACAATTAACAAACTATTTTATTTTTTGGAAAAACAATTGTCTCATTTCCACCATACTCCCTTTCATATGAAAGGTTCAGTGCAAGACTGTAGTAAGTTGGTCATATTGTGACCGACCTGTTATAATATAGTGTTGCACTAAACACACAATATGCAGTTTTGTTAACAACTTTAATTGAAAGCATTTGCTTTAATTATTTCACTTAAAAGAAAAAAAAGAAGTTAATAAGAATATTAATTCAAAGAAGTATTCATTAAAATACATAATCGATTAAAAACCTTTGAAATTCATCATTTGCACATCTTGAACATTTTTTCATAGCATCACAATGTGTTAAAACCCAGTTTGATATAGTTTATATCATTATCCTCATTATAACTTATTGTATATTAACAGCTTAAAATTGCTCACAAAATAAATCTATGTAGAAAATGTTTTTCTTACTTTTTCTTGATGACCTATTCCTATTTCTTCGTTATCTCAAAGCTGCTTGACCAAGGAGATTCATGACCATTTGTATGCGATATCCTGATGGCAATTGGACTGTTTAATACTGTTTAATACTTGACTAACAAGGCCATCAAGCCACTCCCTCTTTCAAGGTTCAATGTTCCCTTATTGTTAGAGATTAGGGCTGCGGATAAAATATATCAATTCATCAAGAAAGTTCTGCAAACCAATTTTACCAATTCCTTATTTTTCTTATGAAACTCATCATGATTGCTTTGACATGTAAATGCCATATTTCTGATAAATTAATGTCATCAAGGTAGGGTAAAGTTTAAATAAAGATACTACAGCAGAAAACTAGACTTCTGTTATAAAAAAGCGAAAAATCCACTGAATGAGGCATTGTACAACCCTTGTGTTGTTACCTTTATCAAATGAAGTAAAGTATTGAAGCTTGCAGCATTAGTGAAAACAAATTGATGATGACAAACCTTTGACTTATTAATTGTTTTTGTTTGCTGATTTATGTATAAACTAATACCTGTTGCGACCACATATTTACATATTGGTTACATCTAACTTATCATCTCGGTTTTACAGAAAAGTGAAATGAACTCATAGGACTACATCCAGCGAGTAAAAGGTAAACTTTCCCTGAAGGTAGATTCTTTCCATAGAGCTAGAACTGTACCATTACCTAATTGATTTTTGCATCATGAATCTTTTAATACTTTGGTACTCCATATAATAACAACAAGGTATACAATGTTTAAAGAAGAATAGTTTCAATCATAAATTAATCCTATACTTTCCCTGTATTAACCCTTTACCAAACATCAAATTTTCGACTGTCCCAAAATTAAAAGAGTTTGCAAACAACATCTCGAAATGTAATGAAATTGAAAAATAATCTTCTGATAGGGCAGAAAACATTGTGAGAAAAGGAGAAATTGCTCGTTAAGAGCAATTTCTCCTTTTCCCAAAATGATTTTCAGTCGTCTGCAACAAATTGGTCAAATGTCGTTATAATTTGGTAAAGTGTTAATGGTAATGAAGTTTGACTTCAGGAGAACAGGGTCTTATTGTCACTGATGACTCATATTCCCCAATTCTGTTACTACAGCATTTTACACCTGTACAAGGTAAAGCCCCCCTGTCTGATGTCATCAAATCTTATTAACTCATTTCCCCCATACGGGAATTTTGGACTGGTCCAAAATAAAATATATAGCAGATGACATGTAATAGCAAGAAAAGACACATTTAATTAATGGTATTGTGACACTGTGATAAAAGGAAAACATGCCTCTCTAAGCTTAAGTTCCTCTTCCATTCATTATTGCAAATCTTTTTTGAAGGCATTATAAGGTGGTAGAAAATAATTACATAGTAAAAAATATAATACTTCTTTGAGATGTCTCAAAGAACTTATTGTGACAAAAGGAAGAAATTGTTCATGATGAGCAGTTTCCACTTCTGTCCCACTGCCACAAATGATTCTTAATTCTTAGACTACATGTGCATCAAAGTGAATATCTTATGAAGAAAAAAGGATAATCATGGGACTTAATGTCAAAGGTTGTATTTGTAGACATAGGGACCCCCCTTCAAACCTTTCTCCATAGGAAATAGCTTTACTTGCATTTGCCTCAAACAGTGCAAAAAGAGGTGAGTATGTTCAACATAAACTATTTCTCCTTTTAAGACAGTCAATTTATGCATCCATTTAATGTTAGGTATATTTGTTTTCACTTTTACAATTAATTTTAAATGTCGTCTGCAGGAAGTAATGCAAACAGGAATGGGATTAAAACAGGTCGGAAGGCAGTAGTGGCCATAATAATGCGATGATAATTTGTTTTGATCGGCAAATAGCATATATTGCTGTAATATACAACAATGATCCTACTATTGCCTGATTCACATCAAATCAGTTTGACTAAAGGAAATAGGTACCCATGACACAACAGGGCCCCGTTCAAGAAACAATGTGCTCACAGACGGTTTGTAATAGCCCCCTGCCTCACAGGACTCTACATCAGGGGAACCAGTAACTGAGTGCACATGTGCACCTTACCATCACTCGGGGTTTAGCCCCTAAAATGACACATTACTAAATGACACATTACCTCCCGCAATTTAATCCCTAAACCTTATTGTTAACTCAGTCCGTTATTCATTAACTCAATGATTGGGTCATTTAAACTTTTTCGAATTTCGCTAATGATACAAATTTAAAGCAACAGCAAAAGACAACTTTGAATATGAAAGCTCTTAAATATTCTTCTTACATTATAACATGATGTATTTAATTTAGTATTATTTTTTTTTAAACATTTAAGGTATATTAATAACATACAAATGATAAATACATGTATCATGTATTAGCATGCACAAAGTCTTAGGCTACAGATAAAACTTCTTTGTATATCATAAACAATTTTTTCAGATTATGATTGACATCAAAAGAAAATCTATTTAAGCTACAAGTACATGGTGATAACTGCAGATCTGTTCTAAACATGTACAAGGATATCTTGATTAAAGTTTAGACCTTTTTTATCTTACACTTTTTTATCTAACACAGTTTACCTTTGGTATGGGATAAAGGCCTAAGCTAGTTACTCCTATAAGGCTTTCCTGAATCAGCCAGTTATAGGCTAGGGCTCTTAAGTGACTTGACAAAGGCTTCTCCCATGAAACCAGGTGTTGGTGCAGCTCAAACCTGGTACCACCTTAACCATGCAGGACCCTTTATAAATTTTATTTAGAAATATGTTTCAGAGCCTACAACAGTGGCTTCTTACAACCTTTTTATTCAACCATGGAAATAGGGCTATAGATAAGAAAAAACATTTTATCATAAAGACAATTTTCTGAGAAAAAAATCGAATCAATCAGCAAATTGAGAAGGCGAGAAAAACTGTTGATCTGTTTGAGACATGTATGAGTCAGTAATTTACCAGAGAACTCACAATCAGGTCATGTTTAGGTTGTGACTCAGTTTTGTTGTGATCTAGATCTCCCGTTATCCATTAATTTACTGCCAGTTCCTTGCTTGTCATTATAACCGATTTACCTATCCTCTCTCCTCCCTGTGCTGCTAGTGATAATGAATCAATACCCACACTTTATACTTGAAATCATCCACTATTCAACAGCTTAATGCAAGACTATAGCAACTCCTTCATGTTTGTGAAGGAAATGCTAATGTCTTGAATTTAACCATTATATTATTGTTTGTGATAAGATGAATGATTTGAATCTAACTGTTTAACTTTCTGATTATACAAGAGACATTCTCATTTGATCAAGGATTTACAGATTGGATAGGTGACTCACTGTGAGTGTCTTGGATTGGAGACTGAATTACTGTGGAAGCTATTTGTAACTGAAAAATTGTTGAAAGATCTATAAACACCATTCAAAGAAACATGTTTCATCATTTAACTTAAAAAAATTGTATAAAAATCTCTGAGTGAGTTGCTGTATAAATACTGGAAGTATTTCCACACAAAAAAAAATTGCTCACTACGAGATAATTCTCCTCTTAATATGTTTTCAAATTATTTGGGTCTGCATTTGAAGAGTTCAAAAGTACTGTATGCTTACAGATTAGGACAGTTCATTAACCCATATAATGCTGTATAATTTTCTTAAAATAGATATTTGTGTTGTCTGCTTTTCAAAACCTTAAACATCTCATCAATTTTGATGAGGAAAGATACTCAGAGAAGCAAACAGGTTCGATCACAGGCCAGCCGCCAATTCACTTGGCAGCTGGCCTGGATCCTACCTGTTTGCATAAGCATGAAGTCGGCACTATAAGGGTTAATAGATAATCAAATTGGAGAAGTGACATCAGGCAATACTTCACTTCAAACAGCAGTCCTTATCAGTAGGGCCAAATATAGAAACAATTTACTGAATTTGAGACACTTTGCAATTTGAGGGTTCAGTGCAAGTAATTATCGTAAGTGCTTGTTTTTTGTGAAGCACTTACTATAGTCTTGCATTGAACCCTCGAATTGTGTTGATTAATCTTTAGTTGACTACCTGGTAGATGACAAAATGTCTTGAAAATGAATATACATGGTTTACCCAATGAAATTTCCTAGTAACCCTTGACAAAAATGTGACATTTAACACATTACCAAACAATAACGACATGTGAACACTTTGTTGCCGACGACTCTTGAAAACATTATGGGAAAAGGATAATTGCTAGTGACAAGCACTTTTTCCTTTTCCAACAATTTTTTTCTGTCCTATCAGAAGATTATTATCCAATTTCATTACATTTAGAAATGCGGTCTGCAACCTCTTAAAATTTGGGAACAGTAAAAAACTTGGTCTTTGGTAAAGGGTTTAAGACATTGCTTTCAATTGCTTCTAACGTGAAAATACCTCAGTCAAACATCTGAGGAGATTTCTGGGCTCATCAATTCTGACACCTCTTAGAAGCATTAGAAACAGCAGATAACTTTTGAAAACTCATACACCAGAAGGATTTGTCTATGATGAGTGATCTCCCCTGTTGACATCATATTGTTCTTATTTTCTTAAGAATGGTTCCAGAATAAGAAATTACCAAAACAATGGAGGAAAATTCACAAAATGGGGAGTTGTTTCATTAAACATTTCTCTGCAAAAACAATCCTCCTTTTCTGTTCATAATTACAAACTGTTCACTAATTGATTAGCTAGTTGGTTGGTTATATGAAGTTATCTCTAGTTTTAAATGAATAACAGTTACATTAAATTTCATTGTCACTTTAGTAAGTGCTTTTATCTTTGCTCCTGTTCTACTCACCCAAACGGCATCATATTCTTTCAAAGTAACTGACTGCTTTCTCATATTGACTCTAAACATTTAGACCAATGATCAATCATGACACACAGACTAATTAAAGCCATTCCCGAATATGGGAACTAAGGACTAATCCAAATTGAAATGGAAAAAAAAAATGAAAAAGTAAAATAAATCGGCAGACATTAAAAATACACATGAAAAATAGCAAATGTCTTTACGATATTTGGTAAAAGACAATTGTAACAACAAAACAATTTGTTCATTAAGAGTAAATGGTCCTTTTGTCATAGTCATTTCTCGAGACTTTAGCAGAAGATGGGGTCTAAGTAAGATATTATGGAGGAAGGGGTTAGACATAGAAACCAATACTGGCAAAGCATTTATATGATTGTTCTGAAAAATCATTTATAAATGAAGTCAAGTGATCATGCAGATATCATCAAGTTAATCTCCATCTGAAAATATTTCTTTCCATTGATTATCTGTGTACTGTTGGAATTATTGGCGGGTTTTGCCAAAAATTCTGACTGACAACTTTGCAATGCAAATACAAATCCATGTAATGAAGGCAAAAGGTCGCACTGGGAATTCCGACAGAGCTATCTCTTAGGGGGAATATATTACATCATAAATAGAAATGACACTTTCTTTTATAGAGAGAGCTTTCAGAATGTTTGCAGTTGTGAAAAACTAATAAGATTTTGAAAGCATTTCTATTATTTATTTAGATATGGCTTTGAAAATTTGACAAAAAGTATTTTGAAGATCTCTCTTCACCAATATTTTTTTTAAAAAAAAACACCTTTTTTTTTAATTTCTTTGTTCTAAAGTTGCTAGACATCTTTGTTTTCATTAAAAAAAATGTGAAACAAGCTTCCATGCCTTTCAGTGCTTTGATGCATGGTTGAAATAAAGTATACACATGCACAGTCTAACACTTGTAATTTAGTCCCACATGAGGGTGGTATATAAAAATGCAACACATTAGTAATAAAAATTTTAAAACATTGTTTGCAAAATAGACCATTTTAGCATTTTACTACATGTATATTGTCTGCAAACATAGCACAGCTTTGCCCAGTGGTGGTACCATAGCCAATGAGGTTTATCCGAGTCGTGGTTATTGCTAGTTGAAACTAAACTATATATACTCCACATGATTATAAAAGTGGATTACAAGTGTATAATTAATACAGTTTTATGTCATTCTCAAGATTGTTTTATGTCATTTTATCAGAAACAGACATTTTATTTTAAAAATAATAAATCTTCAATCTGTGAGATAGTCCTTTTAACTGGGGATTCCCTTACCATACCCTATGTTGTTGGTACTCTATGTCGAGACAAATCTTTGACACATTTAACATAACATAATATAATAAGTTTTATTGCATTATGAAAATAATACTGATTTTATAGCAAGTTTACAAACATTCTAACAAAGACATTTATGAAATCTATTCATGGTGTATATCAAATAAGCTCTCCCAATAAAGGGTTTTGATACAAAACAAAAAAGATTAAAGGATTGGAAATAACTGCATTATCTTGGGCCCTAGGGTTGAGATCCCAATTATTCAAATGTTGGTTACTTCTGCGGCAAGAAACAAATTGCATTAGGCAAAAAGGATAACTCAGTGAAACTGCTGAATTCTACATAATAACTAGTCCACTCTCATATTGGAATCTTTGGCAACAGAAACAGTTGTGACAAACCAAGAATTATTTTTTTGGACATAATGGTTTCTAGCTAACTTAACCAAACAAAGAAAAGCTTGATTTTGATACCTGATAAAATTTTTATTGGCTTACAATCTGGACTGATAACAAAAGACTTTATAAGCAATTGTAACAAATCAGAAACAATTGTGACAGAAGAAGAAACTGCACACGATGAGCAGTCTCTTACTTTGTAACAATGGTTTCTCCCTTATCATCAAACAAAGAAACTTTTAGTTTATCAATCAATACAAGTTGTCACATTTAATTTGAACGGATTATGAACGCCTTCATAAAAAGAAATGAACTGAGGGTCCAAGGTTGAATCCCTGTCTAAGGTGAATTGAAAATTGCCAGGATTAGCTAGCCCACAAATCTGGGAAAATACTGGTATAGTAGAAGCAGTCATTTAGAGCGAATTTTATAAGTTTGAAGCTTCCGTCACAATTAATGTAAAATGAATAAGTTTAAACTAAAAAGAAATGTGACAAAAAAAGAAATTGCTCTTTGTTGTCTTTCAAGTTGGTCTGATCTAATACATGTATATATAAGGTAAAGGGGTGATGGAGCCAATCTTGTATCAAAGTTCAGGTCACCATAGAGATCAATAGCTTGTTTTCTCTTCCATTCCCTGATCAATAAGTCAACCAACATTATAGAGTCGTATTTCATGCTTCACCTCACTTTGTATTTAACCCTTAGAATGCTGGGTAATTTTCTAAAAAAAAATAATAGATTTTTGTGTCGCCTGCTTTCCAAAACCTTAAATATCTGCTTAATTTTTATGAGGAAAGATATTCAGATTAGTAAATAGGTTATATCACAGGCCAGCCGCCAATTTACTTTGTGGCTGGCCTGGATCTTACCTGTTAGCATATATAAGCATGAAGTCGGTTCCAGTGCTGTAAGGGTTAAAAAAAAAAGATGAATTTCCACCTTTTACCATCAATGCCAATCTTTATTTCACGAATCAATAAAAATTACATCACAGGACTTGATTTGCTAATCATCTCTGTAGAACTTAACACATTACCACCTGACATCACATTTTAGTGTCTTACAGCAGACGACTTTAAGAAAACATTGTTGCAAAAGGAGAAATTGAATTTCACAAGCAGTTTCTCCTTTTGTCACCATGCTTTTTCAATCTATTCATATTATTATCACAACAGCAGAACTGGAAGGCTTTTCACATGTTTACAGAGCTTTTCTAAAGTCTGCTTCAAGTAAAAGAAAATGTCTATAGGTGGTAAAGAGTTAAGTGCTTATTGCTCTTGCATTTTAATGACTGTAAACATTTTTAATGTACTTCAGTTTAACAGGGACAATCTTAAAATGACTTTGGGATTAACAACATTATTTACAGTACTTGAGCAATTTTGTCTTTGTCAAAATTATATGCTGTGTATATCTTTCATTTTGATATTTTTTCACATTTTCTATGGTAATCTCGTTTGACAATGTTCAATGACTTTGTGATTCAATCAATATCAGAAGTCATTATTTTAGAAGCATTATAAACAGCAGGAGACTTCAAGAACATTGTAGAAACAGGAAAAAAGCGCAAAGCAATGAAAGAAAGACTTTATTTTACTGTTCATTTTTGGTATATCTAATAGTTTTCAATTTAAACCAGGCACACAATCAAAATGAATAAAAAGAGAAAAAATTAAACATTGTTTAATAAACTTAAGAACATTCAAAATCAGGAGAAAGAGCTCATGTCACAATGAAAATGCTATTTCTTAGTGACCGTCTGTGATTGTTTCCAGTTTGGGCCTGGCATACAATAAAAATGACAGTTGAGAAAATTTAAAATTGTCCAATAAAACTAAAAGCAGTAGAAAGAGTTCATGTCACAAAAGAAATGCTATTTCTTAGTAATCGTCTGTGGTTGTTTTCAATTTGGACCAGACATACAATCAAAATGAAGGAAGTCAAAATGTTATATTGTCCAATAAAAAAAGACAAACTAGTCTAGATGAGGGAGAAACCTGAGATTTGTCCAAATTTGGTCCTGTAGGACAAATCTAAAGAACTCCAATTCACAGAATTATTAAAAGGGAGGCAGGACAAATCTGGAGAACTCCAATTCACAGAATTGTTAAAAGGGAGGCGGTTCTTTCCACAGACTCTACTGACAGTCAATTGATGAGAATAGATAACGATAAAAAGAAACGATCAATCATAATGCCTCTCTCAAAAGACAAACTTTTCAGAGAATCAATACTTCTATCAGAATCTTTCTTTTTTCTTCAAAAAGCCATAGTTCTTTCTCTCTGTAACTGGTTTCTCAATGTAATTAGAGGGTTAGATGGTATTTATTCTGAATTGTTATGCTAAAAATTTCAGCTAATTAATCATACACAGCAAAATCTGTATAATATGTCATTTTGATTTCAGTCATTCCCAGCTTTCAAGCCATATTGAATTTTAGGAATATTGTCAATGGAATGAAAATACTGATTGAGTTCTAAGTCATTATTATCCATTTCCTATACAATATTTCTCAAATTTCAAACACTTTGTGTTTATAGCTTCAAAGCATTCTATATCAAAAGAAGAAATTACTTTTCCAGAATGCAATTTCATCTATTTCAGGGATTTTTCCTGAAGCAAGTTGCCTGTCGTAGACATATCTGTAATAGGGCCTTACTAAAGGAAAGAGCTCAAAGAGAAATCTTGTCACAAAATCAATACCTATATCTTTTGCCTCCCAGCCAAATCTTCATAGATAGAATAGAACAGAATTGAACAGAGCAAACTTATCTAGACTTGTGCACATTCCACTTTCTACAACAAATAAAATATTTTTGAAGTTTCATTAAGAGCCAGGGGCCGGCGATTTCCCCACGGCTACTTTGACCATAAACCCTGACTTCTGTGCTCAGTTTTATAATAAATCTACTGACGAGGCCCCCTAAAACCTGCCTACTTTTGCAAATCACCCTCCTACAACAAATATTATTTTTCATTATGATCAATGTAAAAAACATGATTCATAATCACAAGTAGAAATAAGAATTGAATAATTCCGTTTTTGTTTATCAATAGGAGATGAACCTTTATAATCACACATTCAAAAAACAATTCCTGACAGTAAGAGCCAATCTAGAAAACAATGTTTCTTTTTTGCCGCAGCATGGTTTCATTATTTTGAAGAGACAAGCAAGAGATATGTAGTAATTAGCAAGAAACAGACATATCATTATGAAAGAAAATATTGTGGGAAAAGAAAAATAAGGCTACCTCTGCAGCTGACTAACAAAAATGACAATGGTTTTACTCAGCTTGGCAAGGCCTAATATGGGCAGTTAAGTAAGTAATGGGTCTTCCAAAATCCATGGTTAGCCAGGTATTGCAATGTAAGTGGAAATTGTTGGTGCAATGTCATGCATAACCCAATAAATTAAAACAAAATCATTTGAAAATACATTTGTTTGCTCATAGGTTCACCTAAATTATCCCTTATCAATTCAGACCTCAATTTAAGTAAACTATTTGGATGGCAAATTCACTTTACAAAAGTTTATGATTTACAAACTATTTTGCTTTCTCTTACAATTTAATCAGCTCTCCTTTATTTAAGATTTTCTAGAGGTTTACAGCAAATGACAAACAAGGTAACATTAGTCTCCCGGTGAATGAAAAATAGTCCATAGTTTTCTATGATCAGATAAGTGTATTGCCCCATTAGCACAGAATCATTTATTTCCAATCTCAATGAAAGCACTACAGAAAATTGATTTTTGTTATTTCTAATTCACTATGATTAATTTCCCATTCCTGAATTCCTGAATACCTGGGTTTTAAGAGTAATGAGTTGTAGAAATCTTGGAAAACCTCTAAAAGGAATTAACACGCACAGTTCTTGGGACAAAATGATTTTTTCTTTTATGGTATTAAGAAGTGATCACCAAGTGAATCATCAGTATTTCTGCATGCTTTTACACTTGGAAATCATTGCTGTCAATTTGATCACAAAATAAATAGTTCCACCAACTTATTTAAAAATCTTTTAAACACATATAATTGGCAATATTAGAAATGACTGTTGGGAAGTTGCTCATCAAGACCAATTTATCTAGCTATTCTTGCCATTATGTTTACAAGTTTTGTTTCCTGAAGTAAAAGGACTTAATGATAATTTGTCATTATGAGTGTCTTCGATGTAGACCATTTCTTATATTTACTGTAATGTTAATCCTTTTTCCATTAACATTTTCTCATTTTCTAGTGTTTCTGCAATGAACCCAGCATATAAACCTCTATAAGGCACAATAACATCTGGTTGGTGAAAAACATTGTTGTCCACTGATTTTTTGTGCTGTCTTTTATATATCTGCATGTTCTCTATAAAAAATGTTCTCCAATTTGCAAAATTGTTTCACAAATGTTATATTTCTATCTCAAATTTGAAAGCAACATTATATATTCAAGACCTCGAATTGAATATAAAGAATAACATCTGCTTTGAGAAATATGGTAAAAATCATTTAGAATATATGTGATAGACGTTAATACTACTGAAAAAAGCATTTAGCCCAATCCAACCAAACAAAAGGTTTGTCACTAGTATTAACAAAGGAAAAGGTCAAAGACAAGAAAATATCAAAGGTATTACTATTCAAACAAGCTGTGTTTTTTGCTGTTGAATTAAAAGATATCTCCATCTAATGATTAGATGACGACCCCCTGGTCTTGAAGGTAAACAACTGATCAAACATTAATGGCACAAAAACAAATTAGTTACTATGGAAACAATCACTTTATGAAGAAAATTTACATTGGAGCCCTTTTAATATTATAGCAGCCTGACACGTCAAATTCAGGCTTGACATCTCTACCTCAATAGCCAATGAGCTGTGGGCATCTCAATATAACTGGAATGCTGGGTAATTTTTCTAAAAAAAAATATTTGTGTTGTCTGCTTTCCAATACATTACCTATCCCTTTAATTTTGTTGAGGAAAGATCTTGATACTCAGAGAGGCAAACAGGTTAGATCACAGGCCAGTCACCAATTTACTTGGCAGCTGGCCTGTGATCTAACCTGTTTGCATAAGCATGAAGTTGGTTCCAGCATTATAAGGGTTAAACTAGAAAATTGAGAATTAAATCCAAATTTGTATCAATTCAGAAAGATCAAGACTACAAATGAATGCCAATTTTTAGAAAACTTGCTATGTGCAAGGAAAAGGTGAATAGTGCTCATGGTGACAAAAGAAAAACTCCCGACAATTGTATAGAGGCAATATAAGTTGAAAATTGACAGAAAGAGAAAGTATGTAAATCATTTATCTAGGATCAACAGCCATATCCTTAAGGGAATAAATAATAACAAGATTGCATGTCTGCTACCATTAGGCATTCCTGGTCCTGTCTCAAAAAGGTTTGTATCTATACGTCTATATTTACAAAAATGTTGTAACCCTCGATTCTCAATGGTATATCTTTGTTTTCGTGAATGAAACAAAGACATGCATTTAAAAGTACAGTAAAAATTTCAATGCTTGGAGTCATGTTCCGTTTACTTTTCTGAGGTACTATTTCTCTCTTTAAACCATTTTGAAACAATAACGACATTTGACCAGTTTGCTGCTGACGACACTGGAAAAGTTTGTGGGAAAAGGAGAAATTGCTCTTAACAAGCAATTTCTCCTTTTCCTACATTGTTTTTCACCCTACAGGAAGATTACTTTTCAATTTCATCACATTTTGAAATGTCGTCTGCATGTAACTCTTTCAATTTGGGACAGTTGAAAATTTGGCGTTGGGTAAAGGGTTAAATCTACATGTTCACGAGGCAATCTATCCCATAAACCTTTGTGGGACAGGCCCCTGAGATCCACTTTTCTGATTAGGGTTGGCGTCGGGAATTTGAGAACAAACAACCCAGGTTATCTTATTGTGGACTTGTCTTTGTCAAGGCACAATTTTCTAGCCTTGTACTTTTAGATTTATAACTGAGAGATTGTTGAAACTGACACTTATCTTAATTTCTAAAAGACTTGAAACAATTCTATTTTCCAGGAAAAGTTCGTATTCTGGCAGACAGATGGCAATTTGATAGCTAGGCGCCATTTACAACCTTTATACAGAATGGAAATAAGACTTAAAAGGCACTGCTTATATCGAGTAATTCCTACCATTATTAGATTGAGTTATTTAATAATTTTCAAACAAAAATGCCATTTCTTTGTTTTTATATACAACTACTTTTGATATAAATAGATATGAGAAGAATTTGAATGCTCAAATAAAATAAATGATAAAAAATGTTGATTTTTTCTTGTTTTTTTTATTACTTCATGTTGTAACTGTAATTAAGTTGTTATGAAAAGCAAGCTTTCCTTTTGTCACAATGATTTCAACATTTCCTGATCAATTGTAGCTGTTAGTTTTTATTAAAAGCAAGCTTTCCTTTTGCCACAATGGTTTCAACATTTCCCAATCAATCATGCATGATAGATTTAATTGCTTTGATAATTGGTTTAATTGTCAATCGACACAAATTACCCGACATAGGGGAAAGTGTTAACGTAAAGGTATCAGGGAGCAGTGGCCCCTGACAGTTTTCCATGTTTAATCGGCCAACGACAATGACAATATCTTTAATGAGATGAGGAAATCTGCTAGAAGGGAATCAATATCAGGTAAACAGAGCTAAAAATCAATGTTTACCTTTTTCTAATTGAGATCCATAGAGAGGTAATGCATCCATGGCATGAATTGCTTATTCTACTGGATTGGTGGTCTTTGCTCTTTACATGACAGCAACTTCAACAATCCATGTTTCTGATATTTCCTCACCAGGGTACTGTTTAACTAAGCATATCGAGGGTTCAATGCAAGACTATAGTAAGTGCTGCACTTACATGCAGCACTTACTATAGTATTGCACTGAACCCTTGATGTTATGCTAAGTTTTTGCGTAACTTCAAAACAACATTCACTTGTAATCAAGTATAGAGATAAGCAATATTGCAAAATAACATACCACTGGCATCATCTCTCTGAGTCGTGCGATTCTAATGATGTGTCACATTACAATATTGTACTTTTATTTAAGGTAATATACATGTATAATTCCATTTTTACATATGCAAATATTTTCCATAAGTCGTTAAGTAAAATGGTACTCTGTTCTGCAATGTCGCAAGCTGCTTCCCCTAATTAAGTCAGCATTTGCTCAGATGAAGAATGAGTCGCTCAAGAAACGTATAAAGAAGTTAACAATGAAATAGCAAAAAACATGTGTCATAATCAGCAGTTTGAAAATATACATTCAGTTGTATACGATATGTATTGAGACTTCGGAGCAATACTAAATTAAGTGCTTCATTTTCGTGAAGGATTTGCCATGGTCTTTGATTAACTAGAATTGTTTTTGGTGATCTTACACATTCAAATCTAACATGTAAGAAAGAAAGCAATCTCAGGAGCAACAATTCACAATCTTTAATGAACTTTTGTAGGAATTTCTAAAATTGTATGCACAACAACTGATTTGCCTCTGATCCGAAACTTTTCCATACCTATATATAAATCTATAGCAGGATTTAACCCTTTCCCAAACAATAATGATATTTGACCACTTTGTTGCAAACGACTTTAGAAAACATTGTGGGAAAAGGAGAAATTGCTCATAACGAGCAATTTATCCTTTTCCCACAATGTTTTCTGCCCTATTAGAAGATTATTTTCCCATTTCATCACATTTTGGAATGTCGTCTGCAAACTCTTTCAATTTGGCAGAGTCGAAAATTTTGTTGTTTGGGAAAGGGTTAAGCCTGACACAATCCGATATGTGTGGAGACTCTCAAGGGAATTGTAGAAAGGGTTAGAGGTATTGATGCTTTTGTCTGGGAGCAAATATGGAAACTCGCACCATTTCACAGACACAAAGGGTTCTAAAATTCCATAACTCTCCAATTAACATGAACTCGGACCAATGAATTACAATTTTCAGTCATTCAATTTTTTTTGCAAAATTATCAAATTCTCAGAAAGAGTTCTGAATTTTAACCTTAATACTCCATGACACCTTACTCCGAGTCATTTGTGGCAGAAAACTATCGAAACCATATCCTTTATATTTATCCTTTTGTCACTAAGATATTTTCAAATCAAAACTTCTTTTTTTGATGCTTTTTATTTGTTGTCTGCGGTTGCTATCAAATTGGACCATAAAAGAATTCCCAAATTACAGAGTGCATCATAAGCAAGTTATATTTAGTAGGAAAAAGTCCACATACAGCTGTAAAGAGACCATTTGCTAGCTTAATTAATTCTTTATATGGAGAAATCATTGTTATATGCATTTTCTTCTTGTCAAAAATAATGATCAGGAAGTCTTTCTTATTGAAAAGATCAAAAGCAGCTAAAATTATAGGAAGGGCTCAAATTTCTTAATTTTGCAACAGTCATTAATCAATATTTGAATTTGTCATATCGGAATTCTGATTGAAATAAAAGGTCTCAAAGAATCGCTTCATTCAGGCAGAAATGAACCTAGTTAACCCCTTGGGAAAATTAATCCACCCTGGATAATTCACTGATATGAAATTATGTGAAAGACACTAAATTGAAAGCAAAATCAATTAAAATGGTATCAAGTATAAATGATGTTAATTGTTCATAAATCTTTGATACCATTAGTACATGTATAAAAAAAAATTTGTTTAAAGAAGAGATTTCTCCTAAAAATCCTTTTTTTTCAAGCCAAAATAATTTTCGATGCGTATGCTGCAGTTGAGTTATCATAACAATATATTTCAAGTCAGGGCTAAGTGTCATAGAAATTGATATGACTATATTATCCTTATTAAATTCCATTATTAGATTTTTGTGATATAACTCAAGTCCAAGAATAAGGCATGAAAGCATGTCCCATACCTGACTACTTCATATACAGTTTCAACCCTCGTTTATCCAGAACCCGATTATCCGGATGTCCCGCAATCCGAACAAAATTGTAAGGGAACGGAATTATTGGACCAGTTTATTGCAGATGACTTTTGAAAACATTGTGGGTAAAGGAGAAATTGCTCGTGACGAGCAATTTCTCCTTTTCCAACAATGTTTTCTGCCATATCAGAAGATTATCTTTGAATTTCATCACGTTTTGATATGTCTTCTGCAAACTCTTTCAATTTGGGATGGCCGACAATTTGGCGTTTGCTAAAGGGTTATAACTATACACCGCTCATACAGACCATTTATGTCTTAATGTGAATAAGAACATGCTCTGCTTCATTAGTCCGGATTATTCGGTAAAACGGACATTTTGTTGGGAACGAACGTGTTCGGATAAACGAGGGTTCACTGTACATAGCACAAGTCAAAGATTAACCCATGAAAGCAAGTAAACTTCATGTCCATCAAAGCTTGTCCTTAACCTTACTTTGTGATAAAACTCAAGTCGAAGAATTACACATTAAAGCATGACCTTTATCTAACTTTGTGATATAACTCAAGTCAAAGGTTAATTAATAAAACTGCATGAGTCCCGTACCTTACTTCATGCCCGTGAAAGTATGTTCCATGCCTTACTTGGTTATAGAACACAAGGCAAAGACCTACAACCCATGAAAGTCTGTCTCAAAATACTAAATTTTGTGAGATAACTCAAGTCAAAGAATCGCACATGAAGCATTTTCTATACTAACTCGGATGATCTAAGCTGTAAATGTGTTACAGTTTGGAGGCACTATGCAATAAAAACACATCAGCGTTCCCTATCTGGGCCAGAGGGAGAACCAATCTGAGTGAGTGAGCAACAACAATTAAAAATGTGGACCAATCAGAAGCGAGATTTTAGCATATAATAGACATTTGCTCTGACGTGTTTTGATATTGAATGCATCCAGACATAGAATGAAATGTCTATGTCTGTAGCCTTCAAACTAATTCTATACCTGGTTTTGTGATAAGTGAGTCAAAGAATTGGCCATTTAGAACTGTCAACCAATGAGAAAGATAGCATTTCTATTTCTGAATATAATTGAAACAAGAGGGCCATAATGGCCCTTTATCGCTCACCTGAGTTCTGTTTGAAAAAGAGGTATATTTAAGACAGAGTGGTTGGTATGTTTCAAACTCTTCTAAGTGCTAATTGCATTGAATACTCTAAGCCAATGCTCTTGCTTGTTAACATTTTTTTATGTGTATTGTATTTGTCTTCTTGAGTTAATGTTCACCAAGACAAAGAGAATTAAGATGAAGGAAATTTAGGTTTGTGAAAGCAGGGACAGTAACAATTGGTTGGGCAAATTAAAATAATAACAATTGGAAAATGTATCTCAAAGTCGTTTATTGGTTTTCAACAGTAAATAAATTTGGAAAATTTTAAGACAGTCAAGCTTATGGTAAATAATCCAATCATTCTGGCCAACTTTCATCAAAATTGGACCATAAATGTGGCCTCTAGAGTGTTCACAAGCTTTTTAAATTATTTGACCTAGTGACCTAGTTTTTGACCCAACATGACCCACTTTCAAACATGGCCAAGATTTCATTTTGGCAATCCTTCTGACCAACTTTCATCAAAATTGGACCATAAATATAGCTGCTAGAGTGTTCACAAGGTTTTTCAAATATTTGACCTAGTGACCTAGTTTTTGACCTCACATGACCCGGTTTCAAACTTGGCCAAGATTTCAATTGAGACAATCATTCTGACCAACTTTCATCAAATTTGGACCATAAATGTGGCCTCTAGAGTGTTCACAAGCTTTTTAAATTATTTGACCTAGTGACCTAGTTTTTTACCCCACATGACCGAGTCTTGAACTTGGCCAAGATTTCATTGAGACAATCATTCTGACCAACTTTGATAAAAATTGGACCATAATTGTGGTCTCTAGAGTGTTCACAAGCTTTTTAAATTATATGACCTAGTGACCTAGTTATTGACCCCACATGACCCAGTTTCAAACTTGGCCAACATTTTTATTGAGACAATCATTCTGACCAACTTTCATCAAAATTGGACCATAAATGTGGCCTCTAGAGTGTTCACAAGCTTTTTAAATTATTTGACCTAGTGACCTAGTTTTTGACCCCACGTGAACCAGTTTCAAACTTGGCCAAGATTTCATTAAGACCATCATTCTGATGAACTTTCATCAAAATTGGAACATAAATGTGGCCTCTAGAGTGTTCACAAACTTTTTAAATTATTTGACCTAGTGACCTAGTTTTTGACCCCACATGACCCAGTTTCGAACTTGGCCAAGATTTTATTGAGACAATCATTCTGACCAATTTTGATAAAAATTGGACCATAATTGTGGTCTCTAGAGTGTTCACAAGCTTTTTAAATTATTTGACCTAGTGACCTAGTTATTGACCCCACATGACCCAGTTTCAAACTTGGCCAAGATTTTATTGAGACAATCATTCTGACCAACTTTCATCAAAATTGGACCATAAATGTGGCCTCTAGAGTGTTCACAAACTTCTTAAATTATTTGACCTAGTGACCTAGTTTTTGACCCCAAATGACCCAGTTTCGAACTTGGCCAAGATTTTATTGAGACAATCATTCTGACCAACTTTCATCTAAATTGGACCAAAAATGTGGCCTCTAGAGTGTTCACAAACTTTTTAAATTATTTGACCTAGTGACCTAGTTTTTGACCCCACATGACCCAGTTTCGAACTTGGCCAAGATTTTATTGAGACAATCATTCTGACCAATTTTGATAAAAATTGGATCATAAATGTAGCCTCTAGAGTGTTCACAAGCAATTGTTGACACACGCACGGACGCACGGACACACGGACGCACGGACGACGGACATCTCGGTATCACAAAAGCTCACCTTGAGCACTACTTGCTCAGGTGAGCTAAAAACATAGGGCTTTGGGGAATCACTTAGAGCAGGCAAAATTGATTAGTTCCTGGGTTTTTTCCATCACATGTAAAAGGCGTATCAAATAATGACATGCAGTAGGAATCTACTATTTCCTCAAGCATTTGATTGAGCTGATATTGTCTCATATGGTTTCTTTTTTATATTAATTCAGTTCTTTTTCTTCCTTCTTTAGCCTTTATTCTCTAACCTGTTTCCTTCTCCATGCAATAAACTACACAACAGCAAAAAGAAGTGAGTGATATAGGGCACAAAAAATAGCAGATTTTTATTTTAAAGATTGCATTTATTGGGATAAATGGCATCAGGGAAGGATAGACTTGTATGCCTTTATGTGCTGCCAGACAGCATGTTAATCTTATGGGAATTAACACGGTGTCAACATTTTTCAGTTCAAATTCGCTTTCTTGGAACTTGTTAGTACAAGGCTAAAGCTAAGAAGTGTCTACAAGTTGAAACTCCATCAAAACCAGCAGTATATCTGGGGATCCAACCTAGGACCACCATGTTAAAAAACCACAATATTGACCATTAGACCTAATCAAAGCTTAAAAAGAACTATTCCCTTGCCTAGCACACATAGTAGTTTATTTACAATTGAGATATTAACAGGTGAACATTTTGAGCAATTACTGCAATACTATGTAGTAAGTGCTTCGTGTTTGTGAAGCACTAACTGTGATAGAACTAAAAAAAAAGAGGAAAGCATTGGCTACTAAAACCATAACCAAAAAGAAATCGAAGAAATGGACCATCAATTGCAAAGACTTAATTGTCTGTGATGTCTAGTCTTTGCCAATCATTGCAACCAATGCAATTTTTGATGATCTTTGGACCATGACCAATTTCCTTAGAGAAAACTTACCAACTCTGCCATAAATAAAATGTTCACTGCATAGGTAATATTCTTTTGTCATTGTAAAATAAACATAGATGGAAGTGTCTCAATAGAACTTCATCATCATACATCTTTCTGCCATTTTATACAATTTTCATACAAACCTTTAACGATATCTTCGTTAGTAAAAAAAAGAAAAAGACAAACCTTTCTATAAAGTGCACGATAAAAATTCAGGATTAATCTCATTTTATATGGCTTCAGCTTTAAAACCTAGACAGAATAGTAAACACATCTCCATTTAAATGTTTCTTCAGGCTTTCCTCATGGAGCTTCAGCACACAGTCTTGCCTTTGCAATACAAGTATTCAGCGCAAGACTGTAGTAAGTGCTTCACGTTTGTAAAGCACTTACTATAGTAATGCCCTGAACCCTCGAACATGATATTTTTGAGAGTAAAATGCAAGGCAATTATAAGTCCTTCACAAATGTGAAAAAAACTATTTTGCACTCACTCCTCAAGATGACAATTGATAACGATATGAAAAAAAAACTTGCTCGAGTTTGGCAAGTTCTTGTTGTTTCACCATTTATTCTATGTTCAATTTCATGCTTTTAATTAATATTTCCAACACTTTTGTAATTTGCCTTGCCTCGATCTATCTACAATTGACAAGTTGCCAATACGCCTCGATTTGAATATTCATAACAATTTACCAAATGTACAAAAATCAGACAAACAAATGCTATATGTGCTCGTAAATATTATTTTCAATGGCTCTATTTTTGAAAACAACTCCAACGAATAATAGGGGCAGGGTTTTGTCGACTGGTCAATTGTCTTGAAACCAGGCAAAGTTGCTATATTTCCAGACATATTGCCCTTTTATTACCCCTTTTATTGCAACACATCAGCAAAACTTTCTTTAAATTTCATTTTGAGTAATTGAACTTCCAGCTGAGACAGTAAATTGTGAATCTTTACAACAGCAGACATCTCAGTATTTAGAGACCTTTTACATAAGGAGATCTAGACTCTGGCTAATCAGAAATCAAGCCAAAAGCAAGGACAGGTCTTCTATTTGTAAGACAAAGACTCTAAACTTAAAGTCTCTTTATTCATTATCACTCATTATAATGACCTACTATTGCAACATATCTGAAAATGTGTTGAAAGTAAATTTCAACCTTGTAAAACAAAACTTCTGTATTTGGAAATAAAAGGTTTATATTTCAAGGCTTTGAAACCCCTCTTTGTTAGATGCAGTTCATTCTGTTAAAAAATAAAATAAAGACAAAGAAATGAACAACTTTAAAGAGAATTTAAACAGACGATATGTGTCCCAAGGTAGGGCGACAAAATTGGTTTTTCAAGTTTTATTGACTGAACAAAGACGGGGTTTTTCTGTTTCACAGGGATGTAGATATAGTTCAGGGTCAATAGAAGCTATTAACAAATCCATTTGTGACTGGTCCAAATTGAAAGCAACAGCAGACATAAAAGAGTAATGAAAAAATACTTCTTCTTTTATAATATATGTACTGCTATAGATAAAACCATCATTATGCAAGCATACATTGCTAAAAAAGAGCACTAGATTTTTAAAGAAATGTCACAGTGGTTTCCAGAGTGTTTTGCAGCAGACGATGCATAGAAGTGAGGTTACTAATGTAGCAAATGGTTGAAGTCAGCATTTTCCTTCCAGTCAGCATTTGGTTTTCGCTTTTAAAACAGTTAGTGTCTTTAACCCCCTATATAGGGATAAAAGAGGATAAAAATAACCCCATTAACTTCTCAATTTCTAAGTTTGTCCTTTTCATATATATGCCTATAATGATTTTCACGGAAAAGTGGGCATCAAATACAACTGTTACAGAAAGGTAAAATTGCTTAAAATAACATAATTTGTCTTTTTTCCCTGTGCATGGTTCCTTTTTAATGGTTCACAGAAAATAAGATTTTCGATACATAAAATTCTTTATCAATTACAGCTTTCATTTTAGACCATGCACTAAACATACCAGGAAATGTGTTTAGCAAGTCGATGGTTCGGCGCAATACTATAGTAAGTGCTTCATGTCTTGCGTTGAACCCTCGAAGTGCATTATACAGACTTGTTTCTCTACCATAATCCAAGAAGTAATAATTTCTAGATAAAGCCCTAAGATGCCTATTCATCATATAAAAGTGCCGAATCAATATTTTCCTCTTCACTCTGTATCCATTTTGTCAGTTTCCCTGGCTTTTTTAAGACATTGTGGGTACAGAATATAATTAATTATTGACAAAAAGACAGTTCCCAGTGGCTTGCAAGAAATTATTGGGCCCTCTCTCAGACATTTTATACGACCAAACCCTTATTGTAAATTGTAAGTCAGGGGAGTGTAAGATAAATGAAGCAGTTGATAAATGGAATCAAACAGTTGCATTCTTGTAGAGAAAGCAGTCATCATGTTTTGAAATGATAATAAAGCTTGCACACTATATACCAACTGATGAAGATGTTAAACCTCCTCTTAGTTTGATTTAACCATATTCTCAGAGTGTTTTTTCTAACGTCTCCATTGGAAACAAAACATGACAGCTTGTTATGAGCAATATCTTCTTCACTCACAGTATATTTTTGTTTTTTGCTCAACTATTCTGATACAGAATGGCATGTCAAAGCTAGTTATTAATGTTTCAAAATGGATGACTTTCTCATTTTATTTCCACAAAATATCTATGCATCTACAGAACTAAGGCCTTTTTGCTAAATCTCTCTAATGACTCCTTTGAAATGTGCCTATGATGCTTCATTAAAAACCAATCATCAGGGGTCCGTTTTACTAAACAACTTACGGAAAATGTTCGCGTAAGTCATAATTGATAAACATGGATAGTATCTTCAATGAAAGCACAATATTGCAATGTGACACATCATTGGAATCGTCTCGGAGAGACGATTCCAATGATGTGTTACTTTGCAATATTGCTTTGCCCAATATTAAAATAGGATGAATTGTTGTTTTAGACTTAGGCAAATCTTAAGCGTAAACTGTTTAGTAAAACGGTACCCAGATTCATTTGCCTTTCACACACAGCTTTTAAAACTTATTGTGAAAAATAAAAACTCAAATGAGACCTTTTCCTATCATATTTGTCTGCTTCAAAAATGCCTTATAACTTGACTATTCATCTTGTATCTGATATTGGCCTTGCCTATTTAGAGCTTTGTGACTGACAAGTGATTTCAGTATATAGTCCATGAAAAACGTGATTTCCAATTGATTTCCAGTTTTATGCTTCTGTGGTAGGAGAAAGTTTGACTTAGGAAAAAAGGGTACCAAGTTGGAACTTAAGCCTGCCAACCAATTTTAAATGTAGTTATTGCTACAATTATGCCTTTTTCTCACAACTGAATGATTGTTTTGGTGAGCACTAAATGTGCAACGCTAAGGTGACAAAATACCAGAAGCTAGTGACAAATCCACCTTCAATTATAATGCTTGATACAAAGTAATCAACTTTGGCCCACAATGTTTTTTATATCATCTGATTTTCTTGCTGGATTAAGCATTGCCAAGAGGCGTTGACTGGGGTCCAGACAGCCTCATCTGAAAGCTTGATTAACCCATTACCAAATGCCAAATTTCCTGCTGTCCCAAATTGAAAGAGTTTGCAGACGACATTTCAAAATGTGATAAAATTAAAAAACGATCTTCTGATACATAGGCGTAGGAGCGTTTTCAACATTGGGGGGGGCCAACTTCAGACGAGGACCGGTCTAAGAATAAATGTTCCTAAACTTTCTCATGACTAATCATGCGCCTACAAATTCAATATCATTGAATGAATTAAAAGAAAGCGTATGATAATGTGTATCTTAGTAAAGACAAAATAACCAAAAGAAAAAGAAAATAGGGTAGGCCAAGACCCGATCTCATGCAGAAAGCATATTGTACTGACACTAACTAAAAGTGACAGCCACCATGCTGTCATAGCAACCATGCTGTCACAGCCACCATGCTGTCACAGCCACCATGCTGTCACAGCCACGCCTTCGTTTACACTTCCGAACAAAAAATGACTTTATATTTAAATACAATATTTAAATACAATATAAAGTCTGACTGCTTAGAGTACGTTTTGCATCTCTGTTTTTGTTAGTCGAAACTACTTTCTGTGAGCTGAGATTTCATAAAGGCGAATTGGTATTAAATATACTCTGGCGCCCCCAGTCTGGATATTGGGGGGGCCGGCCCTTCCCCTGGCCCCCCCGGCTCCTACGCCTATGCGATAGGGCAGAAAATATTGTAAGAAAAGGAGAAATTGCTCGTTTCTACAGTATCCAACAATAATTTTGAAGTTTTTCTTACAACAATAATCTTGTAGGGATTACATTAGAATAAACTATATCAGACAATCTTAATAGGAAGTCTCCGAAAATTATTAAGATGCCAACTAAAAAAGGCATATTGAACAAATGGTGAAAATGAACTTCCTTTTTACAACCCATTATCTTGTGTTTTCTTTCTAAGGTCACATCCTTGAAACATGGAAAGAACCGTCAATGCAAAGGAATGACAAGAATAATTTGTTGCATGCCGCTATTGATTCCAGTATTGCTATGGCAACGATTCGACTTGCCCTTCACTCTCATTACAATAATTCCCGAGGGATAAACACAATCATCTATAGCAATTTGATCTAGAATACGAGGTTCATGAATTATTCATTTGCCACTATCTGTTATTAAGGACCCGATGCAATACTGTAGTATAAGTCCTTCAGATATGTGATCTTACTACAATATTGCACCAAAAGCTAGTTATGTGTGTGAGTACAACAGGACCATTTGTTGATGTTAAGATAAAAAAAAATTGGAGTAATTTGCATGCAGTATTATAAATACTCTTCAATAAATCCTCATCTTAGAATTGTCATGTTCATGTAACTGTAACATTAATTCCGATCATAAATGACTGGGACAAGAAAATGACAAGAAATTGGAAGGGAAATACTTCACTTTTGTTATCCTACAAACTACCACGGCTCTCAGCCTGTCCATTCCATGTAAGTATGTCATAAACCTACATGTCCTACACAGTTCTTAGTCTGTTCATTCCAGGTAAATATGTTATAAACCTACATGTCATACACAGTTCTCAGCCTATTCATTCCATGTAAATATGTCATAAACCTACATGTCTCACACAGTTCTCAGCCTGTCCATTCCATGATAGCTGTGAGGGTCTTTACACAAATACATAGCATTTCTCTGAACCTCAGTGGTGAAGTATGGTAGTGTCTCATGTATTAATAAACTCATATGTAACTAACTTTTTTAAATGGAAACCTTAATTGAAAGAAATCCAAGAAAGACAGCAAGTCTTTTTTAACTCTTGATGCATTTACTGACTGTATTTGCATTTCTCTTGTGTTTAACAAGAGATGACAAAACTCATTTCCTTGAAGGCACTTTTACCACTTCAAATTGCTCACTAAATTGCTGCAAGAGAATTCAATTAATTTGCACGACATGATATCATCTTGTAGTATGATTATTTTCAAATGAGCTTTTTAGCAAGGTAACCTTTCATCTAATTGATTTCAGTTCCATTAAAAAATCAGCCAAACACAGGGCAGTTTGTGTCTTTGAAACCATGTTTGCATCTCCTTCACTATAATCAATTACATTTACAAGGTATATGCAATGATTCCAATATACAGACAACAAAGTGGATGACTTTTTCGACTTAAGGTATTCCACCCCTGGTGGGAAACCTGAAGAAAAGTCAGATTAACAAATGTAAAAGATTTAACAGAAGAAATGCCATTTTAAAATCAAATTTTAAATCAAAACTCTTTTTATTGAAATTTTAATTTGCCACCTTCCATTCATGTAATTTTAATTTCAATAAAAATTTACAACCAAGGGGAGGTAGTTACTATGGATTTAATAACAGAATTCATTGAGATTCATTTTGTACATATAAATTCAAAATCAGACAAATTCAGAAAAGTGGCTTGGTGAATGCATTGCAAACTATACATACTTTCATGATTTACATCTTAATTCATTCTTCAACCAAAGTAAATTCAAGTTTTCTATGAGGGGTGGAATACCTTAAAGATAACATCAGTGGTACAATTCCTGCCAATAGAACAGAAATTGCAATTTATTAATGGCAACCTTGCTTGATATTTAAGGTAACCAGATACTCCTGGGGTCAGAATTTAAATACCCCTGGAGTCAGAATTTAATCAATTCTTCTTCTCTTTAACCCATTTATTCATATGGGAATTTCTAACAAGCACAAATCTAAGGCACTAACATGTGTCAACAAATATCAAGGAGATGCTACAACTTCTTTTTTTATATCAGTAGATACCATTGTTATAAAAAAAAATTGCCAATTATGAGCAACTTGTCACAATAATTTCATTTGACTTCTGCAGATGCTGTATCAAAGTTTCAAGCTATGTTAAGGCTTCTTCACATTATATATCATGGACACATTAACCCATTACCAAACAATAACAACATTTCACCGGTTTGTTGCAGACAATTTTGGAAAACATTGTGGGAAAAAGAGAAATTACTCTTGACAAACAATTTTTCCGTTTTCCACAATGTTATCCGCCCTATCAGAAGATTATTTTTCAATTCCATTACAAGTTGAAATGTTGTCTGCAAACTCTTTCAATTTGGGACAGTCAAAAATTTAACATTTGGTAAAGGGTTAAATTGGATTTTTTTTTTAGAATCATGCAGTTTTTCAAAAATTCCAAGTCACCCCAGTGTTTTGGGTTTCCCAATTCAGCAATGTCATTGATACAATTTCCCAAAAAAAGCAGATGTACATCTCTTCCTAATTAAGTAAAAAATGCACTTTATATTCTTGACATTAACTCCTACAGTATGAAGTACAAGAGTATATTTCTTGTGCACTATTCTCTCCTTAAGTTTCATTCTTACATAGAAGGTGAAAGCAATTTTATATCAAATTTGTTCGCCATGAAGTTAATGTCTTATCATATGGTTCTTAAGTGGAAGTTTATGGATCCACAAGGACTTAAATCAATGCATAATTCTTAAATCTATGAATATATCTATAAAGTATACATTGAATTGAGAGTCTTGCTTTGAATCAAGCCCTTGTGCCAGGATCGATCACCTATTGGAACATGATAAAGCAGGTCTTCTTGAATAACAATTATGGTATTCATTTTCACATTACAAAAGTTAACATATCACCAAACTTTGAATCGTAATATGTTGGTTGTTCAAGTTCCCACCACAAACAATCAACTTGAATATATATATATGTCAAGCATTGTCATTTTGTCAGAGAAACTTAAACCAATGTGTATCAACTGTCCATCAACATTGTCAGGACACAAAGGATTTTTACTTACGCACTTAGATATATTTTTTTTACCTTTTTCAATAGCTTTGAAACGTTGATTGCTCAAAACCAATCATCGATGCATGAAATGGCGCATGCATACTCTAGCTAGTTGATGGCTTTCTTTGACATATTGCAGTCAGCTATCACGCTTCCTTCTAGATAAAATTTATTTTCAAAGCTAACTGGCGGGAGATAAACGCTTTTCTGGTTACCACGTGACATCACACAAATTCCCGGAGTACAAGCGCACGGGTTCTACAACAGTGTATGGTGGTGGAAACCAGTCTCGATTGAAGGCGGTACTTGATTGAACGTCAAAAGAACCTACTTTAATCAGAGTTCTATATGTATTGTATATCATTTTACTAATCGATCGATATTGTAAAATCCCTAAACCCATGCCCCCATTTGATATTTCATTATTGTAAAATAAGTTGACAATGATAAGTAAGGATGGAAAACTATGTGTTGGAAGAAGTTATGATGTAAAGAGATGACAATGAATTGTATTTGCCAATTTCTTCATGCGTGTATCTATATTATAATACATAACAAAGTATGATATTATGTTCTAGTAGGCTAACTTTTCCCTACATATAGAATTGTGTGACTTGTTCAAGTCCTATCTTAATGGCAGCCGTCAATTATATCGTTTAAAAGAAAATGTGATGCTGGGTTAGAACTCAGAAGATATTGTTTCAAATACGAAAATGTCCTTTGAGCATTTTTACATTTAGTAAAAGTCACAGGTGCTTGAAACAATCTTCAATAATATCCCAATATATGCTCTATATATATTATCGAAGATTGTTTCAAGCACCTGTGGTAAAAGTGGCCACTGAAATTTCTTGATAAACTTGTATTCTTGGAATGAGTATACGAGTGCGGATGAAATAAAGAGCTTTCTCATTCCAGATAAAAAAAGAATTCTAATTAGTTCAAACTTCAAGTTAGAGACGATTATGAAATATGAAAATTAAAAAAAAAGCCAAAACATGTGATGTGGGCAAAAAACCATTGTGACAAAAGCAAAATTTTCAAGTAAAAAGCAGCTTCTACTTTTGTCATAATGGTTTATATATGTTCCTACTGTACGTGTAGTTCAGTAAGAATTTATGGACTAAGGCGTTAAGCGTAATTCTTATACTAAACGTTTCAATTGGAAACATTGTTTCTTGTCAAAAATGTTGATGTCTTTCTGAATACACGAGCTTTTCGTCAATGTATGAAGGCTTAACTTATCGTCGACAAATTATTTAGTGGTACTAACCATATGAATAAGGTTTTTCTTGGGAGAAACTTTTTTTAATTATTCAACAACCAATTCCAGGTTAGGAGGCGCCTACTACGGACAAATTTTGAAACACAAAATTAGCGGAACATTTTCCCTTCCCCACCAGTCAGTCTAACCGTACCGAGGTAAAAGAGATATTCTCCGATTTTTATTTCGATTCCAAAGGACGTCTTTAAATCCCTTTTTGTTTTGTCCAAACAAAAACATGCCAATTATAAGATAATTAACTACTTACTGTCGGTATCCATATTTGCTTGCTATTAATGTTGTGACGTCAACAGGTGGGTGGGTGTCCGGTAATGTTCTTGAAGAATAGTTCTCTGTATAGAAGTAATCAGCCCGTTTAATCCATATACAGACGTGTATGTTCCGTGAAATATTGCCGTACTAAAACAAAATTCCTTTAACAATTGGGTCACATTTCAAAGTCACCGATAAGAGAATAGCCGTTTCTGCTCAAAGATTTAGTTGAGACAAAACACTTAAGTGTTTTTTCTACATATTTCCCATGCTACAATGATGCATTTTAATTCTTCTGAGTGACATATGTTTTTGCCAAAGATATACGTAACACAAGAAAAATCAAGAGCCTTCGAAACGCAACTTTAGTTCTCAAAACCAATGGTTTATTGCATTTACATTTTCATAGATTCGATTTCACTTGGTACAATATTTCGGGAACGGTTTAAGTCGCTCACCAAACAAATATCCTCTTGGTGTATCTTATGAAGTAAGATCGCGTAAACACGTGCAATTCTTAAAGGATGCCTTAATAAGATTTGCAAATCCAATCTTAAACATATTTTAGTGCAAGAAAAGGTTCACTTTAAGATTTACAACACCATAAAGTTCCCTATCCGTTAATGATTTTATTAAGTTTGTATTTATAACAAAGATTATGTGAAATTTACGTTATTAACACACTTTAAATGAGCTTCGTATCGCAATAAGTAAAAAGTAAAAAGTCACAAACAATATTTCAACAGAATTCACATAATCTTGACACCTCGCACTTTTGATTCGGTAAGTAATCCAGAATTATCAAGAAGTATATCAAGCTCGTTTTCTTACACTTACAGAACAAAATAGCTGACACCCGCCCGAAATTTCGCTAGATCCGGGAAGTAGAATCACACCGGAACACCGTTGTATCTATCCTCCGTACGGGATCCACACATGCCCCAACACATCCTAATTTGGTAAGATTTCCCGATTCTGTTTATTCTGGCAGATACTTACGCGGGAAAATCGATAACCCGTCGAGTTTTTTTCCCCTATCTCCCTCTCTCCCTGTCTCTCTCTCTCGCCAGAAGAAGCACCCTAGTACCATTCCAATATCGCCATCCAATGGGGGGCTTGCTATGGGTATTGGTTCCAGCATCGGAATATTGATCGGGACGGTCCAAACCACTTGTTCAGCCCGTGAATGATGGAACAATGATTATACAGCTCTAATTCTCAATGGACAACCGTTCTTCGTGTATTCTTGAATAAGGAAATTGGTACCCTCGGGGACGTTTTGTTCAAGATTGAGCGTCGGAGATGGGTGAAATACATACAATTAGTGGCTAAAAGATTGCCATAGAAGAAATCGACTATGGCTGTTCGGTTGTAACGTCGCCTTTAACCCTTTACCAAACGCCAAATTTTCAACTGTCCCAAATTGAAAGAGTTTGCAGACGACATTTCAAAATGAGATAAATTTTGGAAAATAATCCTGTGATAGGGCAGAAAACGTTGTAGGAAATGAAGAAATTGCTCATGATGAGCAATTTCTCATTTTCCAACAATGTTATCCAGAAACGTCTTCAACAAAGTGGTTAAATGTCGTTATTGATTGGTTATGAGTTAAAGGCTGGTCGCATTACCATTAATTTCAAGTTTGGAAGTACGAAAGTGTGTTTCTCGGTGTGGTATTGTACATCCCTGATGCGAGAACCCCGTAGAAATTTAGAGCATCATTTCGTCGATTCATAGATCACAAAGGGTCCTTTTGGATAGATAACGTGCCATATTATAGAGAATGTTTTGAACGCTTCTGAATGTTGTTACAAGAAATGCTTGATTATGTCGACTCCTCGTTTTAATTCCAACATGAATTATACTCAGAAAGTTATTTAATTGCTTAAGCACCATTTCCAACAATTCCATATCATATCGACCCTTTTAAATATATCCGTAACAAATGCGTTTTCTTTGATCTGGAACTTGCTTTTCCAATTGTACTTCTATCCCCATTGCCTAAAGTGCAATAGAGGAAAGACATTGCTATCCCTTTGTATTGGTCTTTGGTTGGACCTTAACGTGGAATCGAACCAGATTAGGTAAGACTTCTTCATGACCAACGATCTAAGGAAACATTTCATAAAACAGTACTCTAAATAGTTCTCTTGCTGTTGTTTGATGATGGCGGCAAAAACATACATAATTGTCACGCAATCGGCAAATGCCATTTTGAACCATAGAAAGTAGCATTTGAAGTCATCTGTAATGCTGTAATGTTTGTTAGCTTATTTTGGATTTCACATTGCGTCAACACTATTTCAATTCCATGATCATAATCGACGTATGGAGACCCACTGTTTAATTGCCCTTCCTTATATCAGTCCGGAGACCATCTCTAATGAAAATTCAAATCGGTTGCTATCGAAATATTACACCACGTGGGGAGGGGTCCTTGATTTCCTGTTCTGTTCCAGACCCCTACGCTATAAGCATTGTGAACGGACGAATTGATGTCACGAAGTCCTTCAACGTGAAAGTCGACTATTTTAATCATCATTAACCCTTCACCCTACAATACCTCTCATTGCCGCGTTTGTTGCATAAACATTTATAAATAGAACATAATTTTTTATGGTTATAATTATTCAAATACACCTTATAAACCGATTCGAAAATTCTGACCTAGAAAAAAATATTCGATTTTTCGTTCCCATCCATATCATATTGAATCAATTGTCTTCTGTTACTGCTTTTGATTTAGAGCAGTCACAAATTATTCCCGAATGAGGGAGAATGGTCTAGTGACGACAACAGATAGCAGACGACTGCTGGGTTGGTTCTATCAACTAATGAAGTATTCATTGATGGGAAAACAATTCATATTTTATGAAGTTGGGGTTTTGTGTTTTACCTTGAAGCTATTATTGAACAATGGAATTCTATATCGATGTTGCCTTTGTTCATTCTTTCCTTTTTGTGTGTGTAAAAATATTTACGCTACAAATAATCAATAAAACGTAAATTAAATAGCTTCCGCCCAATACAATAAATATCTCAATAGTTTTATTTATACTTTTGCCGTCTGAAATACCTTTCAAATTGGACCAGTCACAGATGTCAATCCTGTGTGATGGGTTAAAGACAGAAAAGTTAGCAAATCATGTTGTATAGGTTCATAGTACGATCACTTCATTCACGTGCTTATTTGCATCCTTCCTTTTGTATTCAAGATTACATGGGCATTTTCTAAACACACGCCAAACATATACGTTTCCATATTGATTGGTTCCGGATCGATCTTCGAACAAATTTTCCAATCAAAAGGGCATAGGGGCCACTGTTCGCTTCGTTGAGAGAAATATCTTTGTAGATTTCTGATGATTAATTAATACTAGCAATAAGCACGGTAATCTATTAAGATGGCATCATCATGATTGTAAAAAGCCGGTTACAGATAAATCAATGTATTTGTTCGGATCTACGTTCACCTAACTTGGGGTCCAAGTTCGTGTATAAACCCTGCACCATCGCAGGTTAAATTATCGTATCATGACCCCCAGTCTATGGTTCACCAGGATATGATAGACAGATAGATAAATCTTTTATTCAGTAACGTAAACTTTACAAAGTTTCTAGCTACATACAAAAAAAGAACATATTTACAATTCTTAAGGTCAGATATAATGTATATAAGCAGTTACAATTACATTAACGTATACATATAGAGGATGAACATGATTACACACAACACACAACACAAGACACAAGACACATGATCATGTTAGGCAAATAATGATCAATTACTCATTGGTGAAACTTATTCTGAGCAAAAAGGCATCTGGGTATGACTTGGTAACTGTGTATGATATCCGAGGGACAAACCACCTAGAATCCAACTATGTACTGACACGGATGTCCCAAGATAACGTTCTCCCACCCATGTCTGCCCTCAGTATGGGAGATCCAGGCACGCAGAGGTATTATACGAAGTTGCACAGTTTTATACAGTCGTTATACGAAGTGACAAAGTGTTACTATATCACTTGTTGCTGGACTAGCACAGTCCAGCAACAAGTGAAATGGTAAAACTTTGTCACTTCGTGTAGATCATTCGGACTAACGATGAAGTTGATAAAATGCCTCATGTTAGTATTGCGAGAGACAATTGGTGACCTGGTGCTGGGTACCGCTTTACTAAATAACTTAAGGAAAATATTTGCGTAAGTAAAAACTAACAAGCATTGATAGTATCCTTAAAAGAAAACACAATATTGTCATGTGACACATTATTGGAAGCGTCTCGTAGAGACGATTTCAATGATGTGTCACAAGGCAATATTGCTTTGTGTAATATTGGAAGAAGAGAAATTGTTGTTTTGAACTTACGTAAATTTTCAGCATAAAATGTTTAGTAAAATGGTACCCACAGTCTTGTGACGACGCTTTTAAAAAATTACTCTATTGTTCAATTATTTGTCATGGCTAGATGGTAGAAACCAATTAAAAACCTCTATAGAGCACGCACGTGTAATGAACCATCCCAGATCTGATGTTTGAATCATCCAGGATTAACCTTTTGTGTCATCCTTTTGATCTTCAATTTTTTATCACAGAAATCGATTGAATCGCATGATGATTATTTTTTTCAAAAAATCCTAACCTGATGATAACATAATTCCATATGCATTAACGGATTAGGAAACCTTTATGGCAAAAAAAAGGTGAATTCGAATCATAGTACACTGTTGGGAACTGGAATTTAAAACAATCATGCCAAGTAGGACAATTTACATCTGTCGTATTACAATTCGATGCATTTGGGTTTAGTTCCACGTATTTTTTAATATTTGCTTAGCTTAAAACTGGTACTTTTACAAAGTCCTCGAAACCTCGTTCAAATAGAAAATGGTTAACCCATTTCCGAACGTATATATGCTTATAAGAATGATTATATGTACAAAAACATTGTAAACAGCCTCCTGTGCACGATGCAAGAAACTAGAACAAGGTGTCTTGTTCAAAGACAAACCATCGTGAAACATTTGTCCGCTAAAGGGAATTTGCACAAACGCTGTCCGGATCCAAATCCTCGATGCTAATTACTATTCAATCATGGATCACTATAATCGAATGAATCATGGGCGATTACTTGTTTATTGTTATTTACTGGGATGTGATCTTCCCTTATGTGCATTTCGAATGATGGATGACGTGGCATTCAATGCTACTAGCTAGTGAGTCGATCTGAACCCAACATAGGCTTTCATTACATGGAAAAGTCTAGGTTGGGCTCCCCCATGGGTGGTTTCTTAACTTGAGTTTTGAATTTAAGTCGTTTGATTTCATCTAAATTGATCTTCTGTTGGTATATTGGGATGGTAGTTTCTTTTCCTTTAAGAGTAGTCATTGTTCTGTCATGTTAGAGCTTTGCTGGAAGAGATCGGTTGTGAAATAGAGAAGAAATTCGCTCATAGCTGGGTCAGTGCATTTCGTCAGTTGGAAGTTGGTGAGCTTTTCTGTTTAATAAAGTCATAACTTATGGGTACCTGACAATGTTGATTATTTCTATTCAATTGATATGTATGGACGGTTTTACATGTGCACATATTTTAAGAAAATAGGAAGGGGGTGGGATTGAGGGGCAGACATGGGAGAGGTGACCACCATACGTCCTTCACCTGTGGTCTTACCCGAGCATAATGAGTGTTTAAGTTTTAGGTATCCCTTCATGATTGTTTTAATATTCTTGTAAGTAGATTGAAATTGTATCGTTTATTGTGCTAATGCACTGTTGTTGCCAAAAGCACGATTGTGTTGGTTTTGCCGAATAAATAATTGAATAATTGAAATATCTATGAGCGATGCATCACAAGCTTAACTGACATACTGTCAACAAGACCTACAGACCAATAAAACCAACTTGTTCTACATTTTGGTATTATTATTTCCAAGTGTCGTCTGCCAACTCATCTATTTTTTAACAATGATGAATTTGTCGTTGGATAAGAAGTTAAGGCTAATAAATTTTCGTCGAAACAGCTGCTACTCTAGAATATCATATTACAGGTTCCATGGAAACAACGTCAGAAAGTCGGGGAATTAGTTTTCTATTGTAAGAGAAAGTAATAAAGATATTCTAAAATGATAAGCGTCATCTAATCTAATTAATTGATTAAAACCCGAAGAACAGCAGACACGGTTTTATTTTTACCACCATTAACTTGTGGAAAATGTTTTGAGGATTTCATAAAGTACGAGTATCAAAAGGTAATGCTTGCTACATCTACCAAAGAAACAAAAGAAATTCTCATAAAATTGTGTAGCAAGAAGCATTTCCGAATTTTCTTGTTGTTCGTATCTTCTTGCATCCAAATTAGACAAATTTCTTTTCTTTTTTATTGCAAAACGCGCAATTGCAATTGCGAGTTGCGGTGTAGCCATCAGTTTATAGTATAACAAACGACTAGTAAAGGCTTGAGATACTGATATAAGGGCTTGGATAAGCTGGAACCAACTTTGCATGCAAACAATTTCGCCAAATATTACTCAAGATAAATTATTTGGCTAGAGCCAGTCAATCAAATCGCTAACAATGTCGTAAATTGACCAATCAGTAACAAACACCATATATTGACTGTTCAATCGTCCTCAATAGTTCGCTTTCATATGCACACGTTCCATTAGCTTGTATGCTACCAAGGAATGACAGAGAGAAGTGAGCTTTCTATCAAGGAAGTAAGCAACAAAACCATATTTTCGTATGAGTCTATAAAGGAAGTTTACTTTTTTTAACCAAAAGAGACATACTATATGCATTTTCTTTATCATTGAGCCTTTTTATTCCGGAATTGGCTTTAAAATGATGAAAAGATTTACAAAATGTCAATAACACAAGAGAGCTAATTAGAATATCAGATGTGTAGATTTCTATTCAAATCATTTGTTTTTATTGGAAAAAAATCTGTGGTGACATTCTCATATTCAAAGCAGAAATAGCTTTTTCTGGGCTAGAAACCAAAGAGACTAATACTGGATAAAAGGTGAAATTGCTTTTCTTCTTGAATTGTATCACTTTACATTGCTCGCAACAGCTGGGAACTTCATCAAATTTATCTTGTGTATGGACATTGGGGATCGGTGATGGTGTAAAGGCTAGCGTCAATCAGACTGTACTACTGGATCCAATCCCCGAGGTTTGCTTACTATTTCACCAGGGAGTGTCTTCTAGGCAGATGCTATTTCATAGCCTTGTAATGGTCGGTTACCAAGGAAACATGGATAGGTAAACTGTAGCTGCATTATCACTTGGTTTTCTTTTTTATTGAAATCGGTGTATGACGCTTAAACCAAGAACAGGGCACTTCTGATCGACTATCTTCCAATGGCAGTCGATGTCAAAAACATCAAAAACAACGCCGGGAAAACCAAGGCTTGCAACCAACCCTTTAATTAAACAGATGCAAACATGTGCACAAAGCACCAGTAAACATGCAACTTTCTTGATTGTAAACCAAATACAAGTCTTAATTATTCATGGAGACTTTGGCTGTAAATTGTTTTTCTCCCTTCCTCATCAATGACGGATTAGTTGATGAAACCAAATAAACAATAATGCATTTAGATGTAGGAATACGTATGTATATTCTAGCACAACTACACGATATTATACGGCGTTTCCATATATATATATTTATCTTCGCCATTTATCCCTGTCTTTTCCAAAGGCGTTAGACTGTATTTGCTTCTCACTCGGGGAAATTGTCCTCTTTCCCCAACGTAGACTGGTTCTCTGTCTAAGCATAGATATTGCTTCACAGACTAGCAAGGGGAGGAACTCCAGGCTGATTTCCAGCTTAGCCTGGGGTCCTGGCCCGTTCGTATACCGCGAACTAGGGCCAGGTGTCAGAGAAAGTTTACCGAACACAATAGTGTTCGGTTATGCCGAGGTATTCCGAATGAAACAACATCGACTGCGCATGCCGCCGATTAAGAGTCTGCAAGCTTATTCATGGGAAACTGTACCTATTTAGACACCCTACTTAGCGTTGGATCCTTTTGAGATGAAATAGTGACTCCGGTTTTTATTGTATTTTAAAGCGTTGTGTTTTGTAATGGAACACAAATGCAGTACACCGCGCAAATCACCCAAACAGGGTTGTGTTTGTGACACAAGTATTGAAAAGTCTAGCTCTTTGCGTCGTGTTTTACCATATAACAAATCCGGAGTAGATCAAAGTAAACTTTATGGTGGAATGTCTGTAATAGATGGTGTCGTGTGCTTAAATTTGTTATAGAAAAGTACTTAATATTGACAAGATAGTTACAGAATTAAGGAAGGCGTGTCAATCTTCCAAAGTTAGAGTTAAACGTGGTTTTAAAAGACGAGATATGACGAGACAAGAATATATCTGGAAAATCGTTTGATAAGCAATATATGTTAGAATAGTATTAATTCTGATATCAAATTCTTGAGATCTAAATGTGTCCAAATCAGTTTATTCTTAGTTCATGCGTTTCCCCCCTTTTTGATGACTTCGTCAACTACAGGTTCTTATGTTAAATCAGACTTTCAAACAACACTAAATAAGCCTATTGCGATAATGTTTAATACTAATTATAATTGATGTTCTAGGCTTCATATGATTTTGTCAAAACGAAAAATAAAGGTGCTTAATTTGTCGAGAAGCTTAGCTTTTGATTATAATTTGGAAAAGAAAAATCACGTTCTTTTTCCTTGTTTGTTATCTAACTTATAACTGCATAAAGGGAATAAATACAGATGCCGTTGATATACTAAAACTCTTGTCGGTGGGATTCTTATCTTTATTGCCTGTTAATTGAATTCGTGATTGTTTAACCAGAGATACGTGAAACCCTTTACCTCTTCCTTTTATGTGTCGTTGGATTTGATTAAAAAGAACATGTTATGGGAAAGATAGAAGGAAATCCCAATTTTTTCACATTTTTATGTGGTCTTTCTTTCTTCAAAATCTCCTATTAACACTTCACAAGCCTCAAATTTAAGCATCGAAGGATTTAAGATGATATGTAATATTGATTGGTGGAGATATTTGTTTCCAATTTGTTTGCATTCAATATGTTTTGTGTGTGATTTAAAACTCATTTGAATATATAAACAATAGTTTTGGTAGAATTCATTCAGAGATAACTACTAAAGTAAAAAGTTTGATTCTTTTACAAAAGATATCAATTTAATCTGATATTTTGAATCCCAATATTTAAATCAAACAATAAATTAATAGAAAAATAAAATGAAATGAACAAAATCCATTTAAGTGCAATTAATTTATAAAAAATGGAGTATTGTATGAAAATTGTAAAAGGTAAAGGCTACCCAGGCTGAATAAGGGTTGGAAAAGGGTAAAAATGATAAGGGTAAAAAAGGGTAAATGCACAATTCAAACGCCATCTTTTCATAATAAGGCGAGTGGCAATCCGTTAGCCAATTAGAAGAGACAATTCATTCTCTGACACCTGGCCCTAATGCGGGTTAGCATGGGCCAGGACCCCAGGCTAATTTCCAGCTATGCAAGACGGAGCTGGCGCCCGGCTTTGCATAGATATTGATGTTTAGTTATCACGGAAGCTGGGACGCATTGCAGCCTTTAAGTCTCTCAGAGCTATCGATTTTGCTGATTCCGGGAAGTGAACCAAGTCTTGCGTGCTGTGTTATTTTGTAGGTTTGATTGGCGAATTTGATTAACCTCTTTCTAGAAGGCATTTGATATCAACCATGGTCGGCTCCAGACTCCATATATTACTCTAGCTTAACATCATTTTCAACAACTTAATCACCCATCAGGTTCAAAAAGGTCCATTTTACACCAATTGTTTGGCAAGTTCTAATATTTTAGATTAACAACCCTCGAGTCTGATTCCTGAAAAAATAAGCAGTGTTTGTGTCGATTGAAGATAAATGAAAGAGCACAAGGTGGGCCCCGACACTAGCGGGATTCTGTCTCCGAAATCCAACAAGCGCCGGTCTCTTCAGAATTGCAAAGAAAAACAACACCAACGTCTCAGGATCTTGCCCTGCCCAAAACTATCAAGTTGAGAGGAAATTGATTGGAAAAGTGATCTCTCTGAGAGAGAGAGAGAGAGAGAGAGAGAGAGAGAGAGAGAGAGAGAGAGAGAGGGAGAGGGGCTCACGGGTTTTCGGAAATTCAATATCTAGAGGTATTTGCCTGTGATCCATTATGAAACATTAGACTGGTATTCAATATATCGGACGATGTTATACGTCGCATAAGGAAACATAAAACTGTCTGCGTTGTCTTACAACCAGAGGCCGTCTTTAGGGATGTTGGCTTGACATAGTGTTTGTTGCTTGTCGTTTTATACACCAGCCAACCAGCTTTCCATGTAGCATATATTACACCTTTCACTATAAATCCCATGGGGGGGTAAATTGGGGGGGGGGGGTAAATGGGGGGGGAGCTATTTTATGAAGGACTTGCTGTTTATTGAAACTATATGTTTACTCTTAATATCCATAATGTATTGCATAAGAAACATGGGTGTACGCAAATATGGACGACCTTGCACTGGCATCGTCATTTTGTGGAAAGTGTCTCCTTACAAAAATTTACATGGTGTACTTTACCATCATGAGGTCTTTGGGTTTCCTTAACAATTGGTTTATTTTCTTGCAGTTCACATTCTGTTACCCTTTTTTATACAATAACAATATATATCAGTAAATCATGCATCGTTGATTAGGCCTTATGATGGTTAAGTACAGAATGCTGGATTTGTTGTCAATAACAATATACAACTAAAGTTTTTTTTTCTATCGTTCAGAGCAATTTCTTCAACAATGTTTTCTAGAGTCATCTGCAACAAACTGGTCGAATGTCGATATTGTTTGGTAATGGGTTAAGTAGTTCTATAAATTGATCTATTTGTTAATGCATCCTTGGCAAGACATCAAGACCGTAAAATACTGGGTGTAGGATTTGACCCAAATTGAGTTCTAAAACAAACAGTTTTCCTCTGTCATAGTCATCGTATTAATAAGGCAAACTACTCTTGGAAAAACGCAAAGAGAGTAACTTGGTCGTTTTGTTTTCTTACGTAGCCCAGATTATGTTTTTTTGGTTTTCTCTTTGGTCTTCTTTATTTTCAATCAGTTCACTTTTTACTATGCTTCACAATAAGGGAAAACAGAGATGAGTGTTGACACTTAAGAGACGCTAAAAAAGTATTTGTAATAAGCGGAAAAGCTTAAAATACTTCCCCTCCCCCTTTAATCGATCGTGGCACGATCAATGCAATTAGATAAAAAGCACCCAGTTGGCACTTTAATGATAACATTCGGTCATAAAAGTGCCCGACTTTTCGACCGTCAAAATCCTCACCATTTTACTAATTGGGAGCCAGTTGCGTGCTATTGGGTTTTTGAAGGGGACAATTTGAACATTTGACGACGCCAACTTAACGTTTCAAACCATAAGTATTGCTATTCGGTAGTTAAAAAAATTAATAAACTTACCTGAAGCAAACATGTTCAAATTAAGGTTGTCCTCAATGGCATTTTATCCGCAGCTCTCTGTCGCAATTCTCGGGGTTTTATCTTATCTAAAATGACCAAACTATTTTGTTGAGGTTTCGACATTCCATCATACCTCTCAACCTTGTTTTATTTTTTCCTCTTATAGAAATGCCTTATGACACCAGTGCATCAAACAACAGCTGAAAGTATTTTGATGGATAGTGTGACGAGTTCTTTGTTGATAAGCGTTTACCAAAATAATGCAAATACTGTGCAGATTCAAATTGAGTTTTGTCACTTGAATACTCTGTGTAAATGTCGCCCTATTAAAGTTCATAGAGTCGTAGAATGGGTCTAAATAACGCATGCTATACTGCCAATTTAGAAAACATGCAATACAGATAAAATAATTGACGAAATAAATATGACATGTCTTTGCTAAAGAGTATGAACACAAGTTCGCACAACTTAAAAACGACAAAGCCACCTAAGCACTTTTGTAATTTCACCTCGGTCGATGTCCTATTCATGCAATTTGGCTTTTCGTCGCAGTTTGCCAAGCCATTGGCTGCTTGGTAACAGAGATTAATGTCATTTGTAAGAGTAGAAAAGACGTCGTCATATTGGATTTAGTCAAACGTCAGACATATAAAGGTCGAGTGGGAGTTTGAAGCAATGCGTTCTGACTTCAAGAGGACAATGCTACTTGTCTAGGCTCTGTCCACCATAGCATACTGTAGAGTGCTTGTTTCGTTACAATCTGTACACAAAGTCCTTAAACCTTTACCAAATGCCAAATTTTTTGACTGTCCCAAATTGAAAGATGTTTACAGACAACATTCCAAAATGTGATGAAATTGAAAATAATCTTCAGATAGGGAAGAGCAATTTCTCCTTTTCCAACAATGTTTCCCAGAGTCTTCTGCAACAAACTGGTCAAATGTCATTATTGTTTGGTAATGGGTTAATTGTATTCGTTGATGCATACGATATAGTTCTATATACTTATTTCGCGATTTTTAAACAACAGACAAGTGACGACCAAATGAAACTCATCTTTAATATCATAAGTATTATAGACAGTACATATTCTCTGATTCTATTCTATTCTAATAGCCTGATTGAATTCGTAGTCTGTTAGATAACAACATTCTACAACTAGTCAACACATGTAAAACATTTTGTCAGGAACCTCAACCCTTTACCAAATAATAACGACATTTGAAAAGTTTGTTACAGAGCAATTTCTCCTTTTCCCACAATGTTTTCTGTCCTATCATATGATTATTTATCAATTTCATCACATTTTGAATTGTCGTCTGCAAACTCTTTCAATTTGGGACAGTCGAACATTTGGTGTTTGGTAAAGGGTTAACGGTTACCAATCGTTCGAAGACCCTGAACATTAAAACCGCCCGACACGTGTTGAGCATTTTTAATGGATCTAATCAAACGTTCTTCGACGTAGTGCTAACGAAGGCAAAACTATCGATCGTGTTGCAATCCCTCAGTGTTTGATATTTCATCATTAGCCTAATAGCACTTGGCGACCTTAATTGGCAACTGGATAAACAAATATTCGATGGGAGATGATTTCAATCCCGTTCCTTATTTGTGTTACATTTTGGTTCCATTGCATCAGCTTTTAAAAGCATGTCTTTAATAAAACTGGTTTTTTTATAGGCAAAGTAGACATTTCCCCTTCTCCAAGCACCCATTTATCGGATATCTGATTTAGGAAAGTAAATAGTGACAAGATACAAGCGTTTCCTCACACATCATTATGCCTTTAACGTGACTACAACGGTGACGCTTTAGAGCCATATTGACTAAATCTATTAGGATCGAACAAGCAAATCTTTTGAAAAGTATTGTCGTTTCTCAATTAAACCAACAATATGCTAATCATTTATTTTGACCAGGTTGAATACATAGCATATACGAGGTTTGGTATTCAAACATAGATGTGCTGAACAGTGTTGTAATTTGAAAGATGTTTTACGCCAGTTTTACAATTCATACACAATTACACAATTCAATTTTAGCTTTTAACTGTTTTCTTAAATGAACATAATTGATATGCAGTGAGGGATGATTAGACCATTCATGACGTATAGTGACTATAATCTTAGTACAATGTTTAAAAGAGGATTGGCATGGACCAGAGTATCAATTCTGCGATCTCTTTATTCCGATGTTGTAAAGCCATCAATTAAGCTGTTTTGCCAAGGCATCTTAATTAAGCCTTTTCCAAACAATAACGACATTTGACCACTTTGTTGCAGACGACTTTAGAAAATATGGAGAGAAAATGAGAAATTGCTCGTGACGAGCAATTTTGCCTTTTCCCACAACGTTTTCAGGCCTATCAGAGGATTGTTTTTCAATTTCATCACATTTTGAAATGTCGTCTGCAAACTTCTTCAATTTGGGACAGTCGAAAATTTGTTGTTTTGGAAAGGGCTAAACAGAGAGACAAGAGACACAATGCAAGGCTGTCCTAATGGTTTCTTGCTTTATGTAGTGAATTCTGAAGTAATGAACCAGGGTACACGGTCTACTACGAAACTTCTCGATACATTTTGATGTTTGCCTGTGTTACATCAATCGGAAAGGGTCTTAATTCCGTAACATTGGAAAGACGCACTGAAACGTGAGCAAACAGACACATCGAGTGATCTACGACCCAATACCATGTAACAGCAATCCATTATGGCTCTCAGAACGATGTGATCGCTTTAAATGGACCCTGCCTCTCCGAATTGACAACGGAGAACCCCAATTTCAATGTGCTGCTCTAAATTGAATCAAACAGCAGATGACACTTATGAAGTATGAAGATAATTTGTTCTCTTTACTTTGTAGTAACGATTGTGACAAAAAGAGCAAATTGCTATTTACGAGCACTTTCTCCCGTTGTCTCAAATTGAGAAACCTTAAATCGATTATTCGGATATTCATTCCGGTTCTTATTTTCAATTGATTGCAAAGTCTTTAGGACCAGATGTGACAAATAGAGGTAATATAGAATAGGATATTCGTTGATTGAGCGGTGTTTTGAGAGCTGACAAATTAAAGAATAGAAAAGAAAGAACAAAACTAAGGGAAAACATGAACAAATAAAAGAATAGAAAGACGTAGAAGCACAAGAAGAAATATATCAATGCACATATTTATATAGACCTGAAAGAGAGAGACAGAAAAAAAAGAAGATAAAAAGGAACACAATATGTAGAGGGGCAATAGGAAAAGCAAGAACTGTATTTTTGAAAAGGTTTAACATATATCTAAGACTGTTGTCTTCAGAGCTATAATCTCGCCAATCAGTCTTACATACGTCCTCCTGGTTGTCTATACAAATATACGGTGTCGTATTTCACGTAATGTTGCCTTAATTGGTTTTCACTGTCTTCAGACACGCCCATCTTTACTCGAAATGTGATACCACCAAACTATTCCATTACCTATTGTTTTGTCTGGTTTACTTTTTGACTTGTTAGTTCGGGGTTGAGGTACGTGTTCTACTTGTTTGTGTCGGGTTTGCCGACGTGTTTTGCTCGTTGTTTTGGCTTTAAAGATGGTTAAAAAATTTGAGTAATGAGACGACAAGAGGTCTAGTTCACACACCAGCGATTCTTGGAATGGGCAGCGAAAGTTCACATATCTGCGATTCTTGGAATACGTACTTATACATCCATTAATGACAATTAATGGTCCTTTAATCTGTTAATATGATCAAATCATCTTGATTGAGTTTTGTACAAAACGTCCCAAAAGATCTGTAAATCATATTCTATATTACTCTACCCACGGTTCACCCATTCTCGCCACTTGTATCAAAATCAAAGGGCCTACAGCCCATGAAACCAATAACTGGCTTCTCAGTCACAATGCCATCGCCATGACGCAGATTTTCACAGCAGAGGTTTCGTTATACCGTGTAGCATTAAATGTGTAAGCGAATCAGAAGCTCAGTTGGTAGAGCATGCCCACGGTTTGGAAAGATCCCGGGATCGAGTCCCAGTCTGGCTCCCTGTCTTTTTCTCATCTAGGTCGCAGTGGTACCCAAGGAAAATGACCGACAAGAGGACGATAAACACTCTGGATTCGTTCGACAAACGAATTCTGTTCCCAGAAAATCGAGAGTAACTTCATTTGTTTTGTTAATACATATTAGGGGTCTTGCTTTCAACACAGAGTTAGATATGTAAGCGGGTCGATTTGCTAAGTTGCCTGAGAACTCGAACGTTTAACGAAGGCCCCGGTTTGGTCGCATGTTTGTCTCACCTTGATTACATTCCATAAAGGGAAACTTTGTGTATATGGGAACATATGACCCAGACACCACAGGCATTTAGAAATGTGAAATATGCAATATACATATTGACATGAACTGTACTGTACAATGTTTCCCTAAATTTCCAAATATCCATATTTCTCCTATTTTTCACTACGCCCATGAGCGCCTTGGCTATTGATTCTGATATCAAATCTTTCATCGGAGTGTCTGCAATGTGTCTTACCCATTATCAACTTATCATGCGGAACCATCCCATACTGGTAAGGCTCATGAATATCTAATTCGAGATCCGGGTCACGGTGCACTCTTAATCGTTTGGACATCTTTCGTTTCTTTCGTCTATAATGTACCCCCAAAAAAAAGACGAAGATAAGATGTGGGTTTACACATATCCCGATTCTTTAGAAAAGAAAAATGTTACTATGAAGTGTATGTATTATGTCGATGGTGCCATGTATCTTTGTCCGTGTTTTGTCAAAAAAGGTTCCATTTCGCAATATGCTATATATAAATTGATTATTTGATAACGCTTTCAATTTCGGACAGTGCCATTGAACTCCCAAAATGGAGGCGACCAAACGTTAAGGATGCAGACAACATATTGATTTCCAGGAACGAGATAATAAGAATTTGTGAAAGGACAACAACCCGAGGATTTAGGCACGTTCGCGTTTGTGCTGTGTCAGCGCCATTTTCAATACGATGGTTCTTCGAAAGACTATGATATGTGCTTCACAAATATGAACCACTTACTAGTCTTGCAGTGAACCCTCGGTATGTGAAGTTATTGCTTCGCTCTGATATTGGTCACGATTATTTGTGTTTTTTATATTGTCTGTTTGCTTGCTCGTTCGTTATGATTTTAAATCTTATCAGTAGAACTTTGTGCATATAGCTATACCCGACCGCGAATCTTACCCTCATGGAGAGGGGTCATGTGGGCCAAGGTCTTTATTCTAACCATTACGCTACAAACGTATCACCTTTTCTCTTTATATACCTTCATTGCTCATTGTATTTGTGTCGATACATAGACCTTTATGAAACATTGCATCATGGCATATATTTGGTCATAAGCAGTTCTAACTCCTGGTCCGTGGAAGTCGACATTATCGCTGAGCTTGTAAGGCTGGAAATAAACTCAGCTTACTTGTAGAAATATAACTAGAACACCATCATAGTTCACACACTTCACTTGTTTAGACTGTATTATTTGTTTTTTCTTATCTCATCCATCTATGATTTCATCAAAATGATTTGTCTCCTGTTTACTTTTGTTCTTCAGGGGTGGCAAAATCTTGTTTTTAATTGACTTGTCTGTGTTTGCCAGATTCTTTTCTGCACTTGTCCGTGTAATGGTTTTTATAGTAAATTTCAGTAAGAAGTAATTTGTCCGTTAAGACTTTGGGACAACCTTGGGCAATATGGATCCTAAATCTCGCTGCCCATGTTCTTATAACGATGGAAAACAGTGTAATATGATAAATACTTGCTCGTTATTATAACTGCAACTTAATCAAAGTTGTAACTAGTACAAATTACATAGTACGTGCGTCTGTCATTAAGAACGAGTTAACCCATTACCAAACAATAACGAAATTTCACCACTTTGCTGCACACAGCTTTGGAAAACATTGTGGGAAAAGGAGAAACTGCTTGTAACGAGCAATTTCTCCTTTTCCCACAAGGTATTCTCCTCTATCAGAAGATTGCTTTCCATTTTCATCATATTTTGAAATGTCGTTTGCAAACTCTTTCAATTTGGGACAGACTTAAATCTAACGTTTGGTAAAGGGTTAAGACCGTATTTAACATGACTCGCCTATTTTGTTGTTTTATCAGGGCCTGGTTTGGGAAATCTCCCAGCATGCCCGTTTGATTTATTGTTTTAATCAACAAGTCTTATTGGGGAAGAAGGAGTTATTTTTCATCTCTCTGGGTCAGTGATTGTTTTATTGGATAATCAATTCCATATACCCCTTTTCCCATAATGCCTCACTTCATCGTCTGTTACGATTGGTACTTTAAAAAGAAAATAATTACAAATGCTCCTCATAAGCAATTCATCCTTTTTTATAACGATGGTTATAATTCCATAGAGAAAGTGTATCTTTTTACATTGTTTTGTTTGTTGTGCGTTATTATTCTCGATATGGACTAGTGCCAAATTTCTAAATGGGGAGTACATTATGGTTAGTCTTACCAAGTATGTCCATGAATTTTGTTCGTTATTTCTTTAGTTTGTTGCTAGAATGGAATGTTAAGAGCTTTTGGTCTTACGTCGTATCAACTTTATCTCAAATTGTTGGCGTTTTATGGCTGTCTTTGTGAGTTACCAGAACTAGGATCATGCTCTGAAGTGTTGTACCATAAGACATCACCACGAATGAAACGGCGTCGATTGGACTCAAACTCGTAATTCCAAGGTAGCAAGTCAATCACCTTAACCATTTGTTCACACAGGACCCATAAAAGAGCTTTTGATCTTCTTTAACAACTTTCTAGCTGTTTATTGAAAAAGGAAATGCTGTAAACAGGTTACGCTGTGAAAAGGCATAATTAAACAATTAAACAGATTTCTATTTATGGGTTCTTCGAGTGCCAAAGCGGCAATATAACACCAACAGACAATCGTCCGTTGACAACAATAGCTCATACTACATTATTTACAGTCACTTGACGCGATACCAAATACCAGAGATATAGTGACAGAGCATCGCAAGGGTGACTCTATCAAAACAATAGGCCGTGTAGAGTTGCGAGTGCTGAGTTACGATCCAAGCCGTTTTCATTATCTTTAAAGACATGTTCATGTTACATTAGAAGTCATTAGTGAAGTCAGATTGACAAGGAAAAGGCAGTTTCCATTTCGCAATAGTGATTTCTGTTGTATCTGTTGTGCTTTTGGAACCGTTATCACTTTACTTCATAATTAGCCCCGCACAAAGTTCTGAATTTATGAATTGTTTAAACGAATGTTCCATGATACTAAAGTTCATAATAAGACCTAACGTTTTATGACGATTTTCATTGTTTGTAATTATGATTTCTATCCGATACCATATTGATGATGTATGGTTCATGCTTAAGTTGTAGTCAGCTGTTGTTTTCAACTTGAACCATTCACGAATTTCCATTACGGGGAATGGTTTAATCGATCAATTAAAGGTCAGAGCGGCTTAAATAATTAACAATGTAATCCAATGATGTTAGGGTAAGCTGGCGGCATCACTTGGCACATGCATTAATTATATGCACGCCCTTACAGAAAAGGAATAGAAATACTGAATGCTTCATTTCTCGAACTGCTGACGAATGCACAGGTACGAGTAACAAAAGAAAATATGTTTTTATCTTTTAATACACTACGATACACATTGTTTTTCTATTTTGTATCTAGTACATGTCGATAAGGGTATTGTTTATCACATAATGAAACACCAAAGATAATAACGAGGGTTCAATGCAATACAATAGTAAGTGCTTCATGTTTATGAAGCACTTACTATAGTCTTGCATTGAACCCTTGACAAGTATTATCAAGCAGTATGGAACAACTTGACCATACAATGAACAAATGAAGAGTGTTCTTTCCAATTGCAATGTCTCGGCTTGCGTCAACGTTTTCAAAGCAGTATGGCGTCGTTCACTTCGCAATGAAAACATCGTTTTATAATCGAAAGACAATTTCCGAAAATGCTCCTAATTTCCTCCTTTGCTATTGCAATTCAAGAACATGCATTCCATTCAAACGTGTTCATACCTAACCAAAAAACACATGGATTATTAATTACAAATCAAAAACAAACGCTCGTATATATTTAATGATCATGTTCCAAAACGATTTGTCAATGTCTAATGAATAAATCAAATTGAAATTGGAAAACAATCTTTTGATATGGTACGAAACATTGTGGGAAATTGGGAAAGGAGAAATTGCATGTCACGAGTAATTTCACCATTCCCACAATGTTTTTCAGAGTCGTCTGCAACAATGTGGTAAATTGTCGTTATTGTTTGGTAATGGGATAAATGAGACATCTAAGATCGTCAATATCAAACTAGGGGTTATTTGTAGCCTGAAAGTCGGGAAGACAAGGGTAAGACGCGCTGCTAACTTCAGCTCTGGTAGGAACGCGCGCAATCGATCCTCGCCTTCACTCGCACTGCTGGGATTGATTTGGTCGCCGTCCAAGATTTTATGTCTAAGCAATGTCTACTCGAAACATAAGTACATATTTGCTCGGAAATTCCTCGAAATATGCCCAGACAAGGTTTTATCAATAATTGCAGGCTATATGCATATAGCTTGGGACGCTACTTCGATTGTGAAAGATATTCCGAGTGTCGACCAAGGTTCGACTTATACGATCATCTTAGTTTTTTTTAACCGTGATACTCCTGATATTTTCTAGAAGTGTTTGAACTACACCATGTAGCCACAATAAACATTACTTCGTAGACATAGAGAATAGATGGTTGGTGTCGTGAATCGGAAATGTTATCGGTCAAGGCTTAGGAATATTATCCGGTGAGCCGAAGGCGAAACGGATAATAATCCGAAGCCGAGCCCGATAACATTTTCCATTCAAAGACACCAACCATCTATTCTATTTATCCTGTTACCTTTATGTATTCTTTTAAAGAAAAAATATGAAAATAAAACACGAGAAAAAAGGACAAAAATAAGTAGAGAATGATGTAAATATGACGTCATGTCGTTCTTATGACGTCATGATTCGTCACGTGCATGTGTGATATGGCTAGTGCCGGATATCACAAATGTTATACGGCACCTAGTTATCGGTCCCAAAATGACGCTAGTGACAGGATAAACAACATATTGCGAATATCTTGTTCTTTTATGGTTTCAATGCATATAAGAAGGGAATGATCATGGCGGATAATCATACTCCATCATCTACTATAGTTGGGTCTGTGCTCTCAAGACCATGTGTCATGCCAGCCTTGTGTCAGTCTCATTTTTTCCAATGAATGCCCTAATTGATACTCAAGAACTGTACTTCGATCAACGGACACGTTACACATGGCTGTTCTGTTACTGGTTCCTTGTCCCAAAGTCTCCTGAGACCGTGTGTACATTGTTTTATGGAGGATTTATGGTTTGGAGCCAAAACATGTCTATACAGTTTAGAAAAAGCGCACAGCTCCACAAAATATCTTCAAGTATATATTTCTTTTTGTAAGGGCAAGTTCGTCTTATCCATTGATAGTCTTTATCTTTCAAACGGGTTGTCTTGCACGGAGCCAAAGATGACAGATATTGGAGTATGATCACAGCTCATGAAAACCCCATATAGTCAACGTTAGAGCTATGAACATAAACAGTTAGCAATGCAGTGTGGCTGAAAGGTAAAGCCCTATTATGGTTCTATAATGACACTATATTCCAAACACAACCAATCGTTTCACAATGAGAGAATATAAGAAGTTTTGATATGGCGTACATTTGGTCCTCCTTTCTGGGTGCTTGTTCCTACTATTTGTGCGCATGTTATTCTCGAATGCTGACGCAATATGAACTGATCGATCTTTGGACAAGTCGAACTGACAGCCTGACTTCCATCGTCCCAATTTTACGCCTGCTATTTCTTAGAGTGTCGTTAATTGCGGCTTACACCAGAAACCTTGGTCAAACCTCAGACGACTACCGTTATAAATACGGTCTACGATTCCCTCGGGACTTCCTAGGCTCTGTGTTATTGATGAAACCGTAATGAAAGACATGGGTCCAGAACACGCTGTAATCCTCATTGATAAAAACTCTCATGGAAACTGTCCCTTAGCGAGCAATAGATATAGTTTGTCTCCATGATATATATCCAATGTCATAAGCAATTGTTTACGTTATGTTGCTTTTGATTTGAATTTCGCAAATTACCTTTTGGGAAACTGGGTTGATTTGTTCTATTTTACCGACCACGAAAGCCAGAAATACAGATGAATGCTTTGATTTCAATATTCAAATCAATATGATGTCCAGGCATGAAATATTTTTCTGCATTTCCATCGCTATCCAAGAGTTCCCAATACCACCATGGTAAACGGGATACAACCCATGTAATACAATCAGGTTCAATAAGAATATATTGTGACTCTTTGTTGAACTTTGGATGTTTGAACAAAATGAAATATTTAGTCTTCATTAAGAGAAATGGTTCACGATGCCTGTTTTCAATGTCTAAAGTATTCCGAACGTTCATTTTCTCTACTTTTCTGGGCATGTCACGAGCAATACCTGCTTTTGTTGCATTGGTTTCTGCGATGTTTGCCTGCTAGGGAGTTGAAACGGAAATGTATGGAGAAATGGAATAATACTTTGCACTGAAATAGATAAGACGTTTAGGTCAACGATTATGTCAATATCTCAAAATGACGTATGTATAAACTCAATTTACTATGACCTCTTTAAAGACAAATTGGAAACATGCAGTTGTCATCTAGTATTGGTAAGAAATTATCTTTATTTCATTTCAAGTCAGCACTTCATGTTATCTTTTACATATAGCTAAAGTATTTTTCGTTAATGTATTAATGGTCTTTTATTATGATGTAGTATGTCAAAATAGCACCATCAAAAATGTCAACACAACATACAAAGTCCGATGTATATTGTCGTCTCCATGATCATTGCTATACATAGCAATCACGTTTATAGTGTTACCATGTGTTTTGCTTGTATATTTGTGCATTGTTTGAAGGTGTACTACATTGTGGAAACAATGTCTTAGCTATTTTTTCTCTGCCAAAGCCAAAGCAGCTTGACGAGGACGCCGTGCTTTGGGTAATTGGCCACTGGAGATGCTTCAAGTTGAACCATCGGCATCGGCATCGGGTTAAAGCAATAACAAATTGCTAATCTTGATTTTCGTCACATAAAATTTATTAGGACAATACACGTTCAAAAGGGACCAAACAGAAGCAATATACCATGGCAGTATACCATTGTTCAGAGCATCTTGGTTGCTATAACTAAATGGACTACATGCATCGAACAAGCGAGGAATTTACATTTCAGGTTGTCAATTACTTTTGGTTACCATAGAACTTGTGCTTATTAGACTCCTCAAATGTGGTATGTAGCATCTTGTATTTTCAAATCCAACATAATTGCTGTTCCAAAGAGAGAAACAAAATGTTTAAAATGTTTGAGAGTTGGAAATGCATCCTTTGGTACAATTAAACATATAGCCAGAGAAAGGCATTGGTTTTGTTTCTTGGCCAATGGAAGAAGAAAGAACAACTGTGTCGCTTCGATTGGACGATAATCAATAAACTCAAAGTCAAAAAGTTGGGAATCAATACCTTTTCTGTTCGTAATTTGTTCAAATATAAATGACACCTTTTTACATACATCTTACAATGATGCAGGTGTATTTTCTAATGAAAATTATCAAAAACAAAGCAACCAGCATTAAACATTCGTCTTGATTGCATCTACAACTGACTGCAGGTGCATGACAAAAGCTTGTCATTAGAATTACAATGTATGCCATATATTTAAAAGCTCAGGGCCTTATTCATCATAAACATGTATAACTTTTTTTTATAATGTAGAGAGCCTATATTAGAAAGATGTAAGAGATGTTAAAGAGTAACTGTGACCTTGCAAGTTTGATCATGGTGTTTTGAAATGAGTTTATCATAAACTGTTTTATTTTATGTTTTATTTCAAATTTTCAGAACAACTGGACTGTTTTAATTGCACGAATATAAACGACCTATCACGCTGTCATTCGACGATCACGTGTCGCACAGACGAGGTGAGCCAAAAGTTCTTACCACATTGCTTTTTGCGAGGTGTTAATCTAAATTTCGTATTTAACAGTGCTTATGCAAGGGGAAGGTATGCAATATAAACCAAAGGCAAATATACATGGCATCGAAAGCAGAGCCATATAGATAAATACAATGATTTCTATAAATGTGGAATGCAATCTCACATCATTCCTTTTGATTATGGACTTTCCATTGTTGTCAATTAAAATGTTCATTCGGATGAATATTTACAGATTATATATCACTCGTTGATAGTATATGCATGTTTTACAGTTTTGCTACACAGAGAGCTACATTGCAGATGACGGGAACAAGCTGTTTATTCTAGGCTGCAAACCGAAGCAGGTTTGTTTCGTTAAATCATTCCTACCACTTATTGACCAAATAAACACCAAATGATTGTGAACATATTTCTCTACATTCGAATGACACACGTGTCACTTTTTCGTGAAATTTGGAAAAGTATACTGTTACATAGTGAGCTCCTCTATATATGTACGGTAAATTCGTTTCTTTTTCTACCAGACAATGACTTTCCTTAGAATTTTTTTTTTATTTCATGAGCTTTATAGTATGGACACTCGCTAGAATTTTACAATAGAGCGACAAAATAAGATAAACGATTTTTGTTTTTCAATCCAAATTAGGTACATATACCGTACGTAAAATGCGTAACCATGCAATAACCTTTGCTTTGAAATACGATGCATTTCAATAACGATGTTTTTCAATAAAACAAATCATCAATTTACAGTTTTGTGTGGGGTTAGATCAAACAGATCTGTTTGTGGGCAGACGAAGACGAGCAGACGATTGTGTACAGTGCTGCCATCTACACGGATGTAACAAATACTTGTGCCCGGTCCAATTTACTGCAGCACCACCTGCAGGTCGGGAACTAGTTTATTAGCCCCCTTTCCAATGATGCATCACTTTCCAGCATCTACTACACAGGACTTTTGAAACCACCATGACAAACAGATACATTTTTCCTTATGAACAACTCATCATTTTGTCACAATGGTTTTAAACCGAAATTATAAACAACTACAACGATTTGTCTGGTTAACAGTCTGGTAGTATTTATTTCAAAGCCTTTTTAATTGGGGTAAACGAATAAGTCAATCAGATGTCTTTAAAAATCCGACAAAGAAACTGGTTTGCAGCAGAATATAGTTGGAAACATCATGGACAAGTCTGTTTTCTATCACAATAGCTTCAACGTAATTATTAACGCCCAATCAAGATTTAACATATTCATTAACAAGAGTTGTTGTGTTTTCTCCTCCATACGATGTTGCATGTTGCAAAGATACAAAAGGAGAAACGTGCCTATTACGCATCCGAATATGGAATAAAGTGAGCTTTGCATTGACCCACATTATTTCAAAATGTGATTTCCACATGCGTATACCTGAAAACAAAATGTATCCATTGACGTGTTATAGTTGACGGCGGTTGGTCAAACTGGGGATCCTGGGGAACCTGCAGCTCCTCCTGTGGTATTGGACTACAGACTCGAACCCGGAACTGTGACAACCCGCTCCCCTCCGACAACGGGCGACTGTGCTTGGGCGACGCCAAGGATATTTCTCTTTGCACCGTGCCGTGTACAGGTGAGTTTTATTCCGGTGATTTTCCTGTTGCTGGACACCAAAAAAAGGATCCAGGTGGTATCGTTGCATGACCCGCCTAACCTTTGGTGACGCAAATGACATTCCGCTTTGTACCTCGCATGTGCACTGGTAGGCCTTATAACACGGACGTTCCCGATTTTGTTTAGAGTTTGCATAGAAAGCGATATCCCCGAATAAACCTTTAGAACCTAATTAGTGCCCACAATGGAAGATTTTTCATTTTCTTCCTCTGCACTAAACGAGATAAATATGTGTATCCGATAAGAGAGGTAATTTTATGGCTTAATTTAGAATATTCAAGAGAGTAAGTGCGGGGAAGAAAAAGTTACACTCCCGCTAAAATAACGTTTGGAATCCAGATGGTACCAGCAATGGGCGACTGTGTCTGGGCGACGCAAATGATACCACTGTTAGAATACCAACCATCGCACACGTCTCTATTTCTATTGCCAGTTGGGTACTTAGATTAGATTTCTCTTTTAATGATCATACATTAAATGAATTCAACATTTAGGCATAACCCAAAGTAAATCATAAGTACGAAACCAAATGGCCTTTGCCTTGTTACGAATCGATGTTAAAACGTCCAGTAGCTGGAATTCGGTTGGCCATGTCGGAGAACAGCTGAGAAACGAGGTATTAATTAACGTCATTTCTCTTGTTTGCCATTCAATCGTATCCTAGAACCAAGCGTACGTCCTACAATACGTGATTCTAGTAACGGGACAGGCATGGTGACCACGCCGGCGTCAGGAAACACGCCTCCCTCTACTGCGTCATCAAACTACGTCACAGCAGATCTGACGCAAAAACGTGAGTTTGCTTTGAATAACAAGTTATTTTGTTTTAATGTGCTTCTATGTGGTTCCATGTTAGAAAAACACATTGGCGACAGTTTCATGCTTCCTGTGTATTAAACCAATATTAAGATTTGGCATATTGCCTCAGAATTTTGTCCTCAGCACTCCCTAACAAAAAGTCAACCATTATTAGGAATTGACCTGCACAACTACATTTAGTTGCAAATTACAGAAACTAAACAATGCCAAAGGTGTTCCCCGGTTCAATTTAAATGAAGTTGACAATCTTTATCTCCTATGCTTTGAGATGCCATCACAAAGTTTGTCTTCTTGGCCGACAAAAAAGTAATTGTGCTCTTACAGTATCCCCTAAATTTTTTTTTTTTTTTTTTATTTTTTTTTTTATTTTCCTTTGACGTAAACTATCATTCCATTCTATATACATTATACATTTAGTCAAACAGACTTGCCTTAAGTGGTATCGAATTGAACTTTCCATTGTCATTTTATCTTCCCGCAGCCGGTGAATGTGCGGACCTGATCGACTGTTCCGGTTACTACAGACCAGAGGCCTGTCATGGTATATACGAGCCGTGGGCACATCGATATTGTCCCGTACATTGTGGATTCTGTCCCAGTAAGTATACTCACACCACGGGCACATCGATATTGTCCCGTACATTGTGGATTCTGTCCCAGTAAGTATACTCACACCACGGGCACATCAATATTATCCCGTACATTGTGGATTCTGTCCCAGTAAGTATATACGAACCATGGGCACATCGATATTGTCCCGTACATTGTGGATTCTGTCCCAGTAAGTATACTCACACCACGGGCACATCAATATTATCCCGTACATTGTGGATTTAATCCACTTATCTTATATCTTTTCTCACGATATATCTGTGAAAACTATGAATACTAAGCTGAATAATTGTATCGTGCAAAGACACCAGACAAAACTGTCTGAAAATTTGTAGAGACCATTGTAACATATCAAATTGCTGGTTATGCACATTTTTTGATTCAGTTGTTAAAAAAGACGACTTCAGCAAATGCATCAAACCAAAAGTCGTATAAAGTTTTTTTTATGTCTTGGTCAAATGGAGATATTATTTATTAAGATGGTTAAAATGAAATTGTATTGCATGCAAATCACGTGTCTAGACGCGATTCCATAATATGTATGCCATGTATTATGGGCTTGATGCCTGAATATATTGCATAAACAATTTAATTATATTGAATTTGTAAGTATACCAAATATCACTTTCATTACAGCTGTGTCACCCATACCATGCGTGGATACCATTACAAACTGTAAGGAGTACCAGAGTGATGTGTGTACAAGCAAGGCATTCTGGCAGTGGCGGGAATCACATTGTAGAAAGTTCTGTCAGTTGTGCTAGATTTTTCATAACCATTTGTGTGTAAATAAAGATAAAATAACTATCAAAATGTGGTCTTCTTCTTAATAAGTGTTGTGTATACTGTCGTTTTGGAACATTTAACATACAATATTCTCTTTATAACTATTATCTATATGCGGGTTGTACCAAAGACCTAAAACACATGTCTTATGTCTTTGGTTTAATATAAATGAAGGGCTCAAATCATGCCTTTGTAGCAAGACCTTCACTAACGGTAAAACTATCTAAATCTCCAGATGTACAGTCATGTTTTACTAACTTCCACAATGTAAATTACAGCTTGGATAACCAGAGCAACATCTGCTGCAGATATATCTAGAAACCATTGTGACAAAAGGATAGATTACTATCAATGAGCAATTTATTCTTTTGTCACCGTGGATTTTACACAAAATCTTTAAAAAAAATATATACTTTTTCAAACTATTTTATCGTGGATTGCTGTTGCTCCTAATTTATACCAGTCATTAATTCCCATATGGAGGAAAGAGCTTAATCACAAAAGAAATATATTTATACTTTATAATTGTTTTCTTCAGCTGCTTTTCATCAGGACCACAAAAAAAGTCACACTTTTTATATGGGGGATTTTGGAATTGATTTGAGTGCTCAAAGGTCCTTCAATTTTTCAATCTCATTTGGGCTTGAGGGTCTTTAATAAGTCTAATGCAAAACTAAATTCAACAAATTCAGTTATTTAATTTATTACGCTATCATTATAGATGAAAATAAAGCAGACTTCACTTTCAATATTCATAGAAGAATATATTTATACAAAAACAAACCATATACAACAACTTTCAAAAATAGCAATTAATGGGATTATTGCAAAACCATTTGAAACAATTGCTTTACTCAATATACAAGCACATGAAGTTTCAAACAAGTAGAATATGATCTGCTATTTCATTATTTGTCCCCTTTGCAGTTCAAAACTCTTTCATTCAACAATAGGAAATGCATTTTACACATCAAACCAATCATTAATGAATGAATAACTCAGAGCAACAAACGTATGTCACTCAGCATTACATGGGACTTTACCAGTGTTATAACATATACAATTTCACAGCAAGATGCAATCTCTGCTGCTCTAAAATTGTTTTCTAAAACATTTGTTTTTAAACTTTGTAAAATGTTTTCTTAAGCGAACATTTTTCAACATACACTTTTTGGCGTCAGTGTAAAGTGTGGCTGTAGTGGATAGTCCAGTACAACCCTGTTTGCTTCAATGCAAACTGCAAATGCTTTTCCTTGAGAACTCAATCTTTCCTGTGGTACTGTGGTCAGATTTTGTTAAAGTTTTGACACATTTTATATATACTTCTTCAAGCAAAATACTAACTGAAGACATCTTAGTAAGTTTTCAACCTGAGTTATCAATTTATCAAACATTTGCCAATCTTTAGTCAAAAACTCATGTTTCTGGATTCTAGCAGGACAATATTTGATAAACTGAAAAAGTTTCCTTTGCATTGTTTTTTTGTGTTTTTTTTTTCAGTAACTATCCATGAAGACAAATTAAGACCAATCATACCGTTCAAGTTACAATAAATTCAATAAACAGTACTATTTATAATTCATATGCCCTTGCATTGCATCATATGAACTTAAATGATGCAATGTGGAATGTTTTCAAACATATCACAGACATTATCTTATAAAAACATAGGGACAAACACATTTATGTATATACAAAACAAAGTAAACCTTCATCATTATCACAAGAAACAATTATAAATAACAAATGTAAACATTCAGCAGCTTGTCTTATAGAGTGGAAGATGTTTAAAAAACAAAGAATTACATCACTGTAAATCCAGTACAAAAAAATAGAAGATAAGTTTTTTACATGCAATGTTGAATTGTGGTAAAAGAGAAACATGTTTAAAAGGATGAGTTATTTTATCACTTTTCCTTTCGTCACCATATTTACTAAAAATCTATCTTTAAAAGGGACAGTTTCAAAGGCAGATAAACATACATGACCTAGGCATACTTTATAATGAAGTATGCATCTTGATGCACATACATAATTAATTGATTTAATAAAAAATCTGTGAATGCAAATGCTGTTTAGTGTAAAAGAAAAAGAAAAAGCCAGTTACAACAACACATATAATAATGTAGATTACAAACTCAAGTACCCTTAATTTTGCAGTTTTTTATCTCAATTGGATCAATAGTACCGAAAACAAACAAAGTTGTGTTTATACATTCAATCACTACAAATGTACAAAACTGAATACTTTATTCTAGTAAAGTCCAGTGATATCTGTGATTTTCAACAAAATATATGATGTTTTGAAGACACAAAGTTGTCATATGTCCTTTAATTTGACACTTGTAACATTGAGGGTGGTTTGTTTCGAATGGTCATTGTGGGTGTTCCTGGAGCCCGTCTGTAAGATGGCTGGGGCTGGGCCATTGCCATTTCATAGGTTTTCTAAGAGGAATACAAATAAAAGATGGATTAAAAAATATTTCTAAATATTTTATTCTAAAGCATAGACAGGGTTCGAAGTTTAAAGTTTGGTATTTCAATACTTACAGATGACACATATACTCCTTTATATCAATTTTAAAACAACATGGAATCTGCTTCTGATAAATGTGCAGCCATGCAGAATATATTTTGTTAAATTATTGTTTTGTTCTTTAAATTCATCCTAACATAAAGAGTGGAAACAAAGTTGCTCTAGTAAAGATATATCTACTTTGCAACATGCTTTATAATATATCATTAAGAAAAAATAACAAAAATGTTAAAATGTTTTAAAAAATATGTAATTGAAATTTCCTGTTGCTTGGAAATTGGGTCTGTCTCACATTTTCATTTTAAACAAAAGGTTTATAGACATAGATTTCAATAGAATGTAGTGAAACCATTTAATTCTTTAATCAAATTGCCTTTTTAACCTATTTCCCTCCAAAGAAAATTGTGACCAGTACAAATTGAAAGCTACAACAGACAATAAAAACAGCATGGAAAGAACACATCTTCTCTGAACCAACTTATCCTTTTGCCAGACTAATTTGTCTAATTCTTCTATAACAGATGCATCATGTTGAGAAACTATGGGCTTACCCTTCTCTGATGCCTCATTCTGGCATTTTGGAACGCCGTTGAGTCTGGGTCATTCATCAGGAGTTCCATCTGTAAACGGTCAAACTTCTCTTGTTCATCTTCAATCTGTAAACAAAACAATGTGGTTTGATTTGGTTTTTACATCGAGTCAACAGTATATCAGTTATGTTGTGATGCCTGGACCATAATTCATAACCTAAAGCCTGAATATCCAGGATCATAATTCATTGGGGACCATACATGATCCTAAGTCTAAATACCCATTAGGGCTTGTTTAAGACGGGTAGAACCTCAACATTCCATTAATAAGCCTGGAATTCAACTCATATGAAAAAAGTTAAAAGATGAAAAAAAGATTGCAGATCAAAATACAGATTTTCACTTTATTTAATTTCAAAATTGAAATTGCATACAATGAAGAATAGATCTCATTGTGAAATGGTCGAGAAGAGAATTAACACGAAGCAAAATCCACTCACCAGTGCATTAGAATTGAATGGTATAAATATTCCTGGGCGCACTCCATGGCCGGCGGCCATACTGTTTGGAATCTCATCAGCTTGGTTCAGGAAACTCTCAGCATACCAGTTGTCAAATTCTGGAATAAATATATATAACAAAGTGAATGACATGAAGATGAACAACCGTTTAATCTCCACATCATAAAAATTCAACAGGATAGATTATGGAAAGCAAGAATGCCTTTTTTTTTTAATTTTAGGTACAAAAACATAATGTACATGATATTCATCGAGGTAACTTTGTCATTAGAATAAACATTTCCATTCTATTTCTATACATTCATATGTCAATTTGTTTCCTTACCTTCTCTTCACATGAAAAGCTTTTATCAAATATCATGACTCTTTTAATTCATGCCCTTCCATCTATACTCACCTTGTATAAGTCTCTGTCGACATTGATCCACCAATCGCTGACAGTACTGAACTTCCGCCTTAAGGTTTTTCAATTCATCATAGTCGTTTCTATATGTCTGCTTCAGCTCTTTCAATTTCTTTATCTCCAAGAACTCATTCTCACTGATCACTATGTCACCATCTTCATTGTAGGTAAGTCCTAAAAGGTGGAAAAATAATAATCAGATACATTATATCATTATGGTATAAGGCTGAAATACCTATTTGATAATGTATATAATTTAATATACACTGCGATAATGCAAAGTTAATATTATTTCTCATTCTTAACCATTGACTAGTTGAAAATAGATTCATGGTAAATATTTATTATAGTTTAACCAATAACACTAGGTACAAACCTTCAACAAACAAATGCATTTGGACAATGCTTTCATTAGCTCTGATTTTGAAAACAACGCTGACAAACAACTAGGAGAGGATTTGTTAACTGGTCAATTTTCATCTAACCACTAAAACAATCGAATATGAGGAAAAATGCTGTACTTTATAGTATATTACCATTTGCCTCTCTAGCGTCCTTGAGGTCATCCAGCCTTGTTCTGGAGGTGTCAATGTCAACCTTAGTCTGGTTAATTGTTCGAGCAAGTTCTGTGTATTTCTTCTTCTTAGCAGCCAAAATTTCTAAATTAAAAGAGACATTAGTACAGTAACAAATATACCATGAACAAGTAATTATTTCTATATTCAACATAGCAGTCAATATTTCTGACTATAAAAGCATAAGTAGAAGTTTAAGTTAACACTTAAGACTTTTCTTTTTTAAGTATTTCGAAAATGAAGAAAAAGAAATAAAATAATTTAGTAACTAATACTAAGCACAAAATAGGTAAAAGATCTGAGAGTGTAGTTACCTTTATTTTCTATCAAGATCCTATTGATCTCACTGCCTTTCTCCTGCTTGAACTCTTCAAATGCCTTTGCCCTTTCTGGGGGAGTGCTACAAAAAAGGAGAGAAATAATGTTTATCATCATGACTCACTCATCAATCAGTAAAATGTAGTTGTAAGAATCACATTGAAAAGAAAGTAAGTTATTGATCTTATACATTTGTTTTTCTGAATTTTCAGATATAGATCTATGCCTTTTGTAATTCATGTATTTTTATGAAAACTGGCATCAGCTATGGTGCATCCAATTGTGACATCACCCTTTTAATGCCAAAAAGAATTTTAAGACACAAAGCACTTCTAGCTTGTTTTGTTTGTTTGCTGTTCAAACCTTTGAAATATTGTTGCATCCCTTGATTCAAACAAAATTTCTTTAAATGACCTGAAACTGGCTTTTTCTGTTGCACTGCTATCCCCATTAACCAGATGACCATTGAGGGAAGCTATAACAACCATTGTGTGACTTACCTTGGTCTAGTTTGTCTGTCTGTTTGTCCCGCAGAGCTGGTGGGTGTAGTCCTATCCTCCTCTTCTCTCCTCTCCCGCTCTTGAGGTGTGTGAGGTGATCGGATGTCCCTCTCCACCTTTCCTCCACTCACAGCAGGGCTCGCTCGACCTTGAAGTGGGCTAGCAGAAACAAAATTAAAGAGAGAATATTATCACTGTTTACACCTTTTTCTTTCTCTCATTTCCATAAATCTTCTGTTACTAATACATATTCAAAAGGTGATGACAGGCTATCAATTTCAGACATACAGAGCAGAATCTATTACTCTTTTTTTCTCTCATAACAGAAATTGGACTATCCCTCTTCTTTGTAATTTTACATACCTGCAGTAGAAAGTTACACAATAAAAAACATGACAAAAGGAAGAATTGCTCATCATGTGCCTTCACCACAACAGTATCTTTTTTAATCAACTGTCTTTCTAACAATATGCTTTTAATATGAACCAGTCAAAATATCTCATAAACAAAAAAAGGATAGTCATCAGTCAACCATCCTTAGATAAGGACAAAAAAAAAGAGGCTAAAGGAGCAGAATTAACCATACCTCCTTGAGCCCTTTCCTGCCTTTGATCGTTTTCTGTCCTCTTCCTTCTTCCTCAGCTGCACCACAGCAGACGGGTCAGCCTTGGCGGATCTGGGCGCAACACCAACACCGAAACTTTGACCGTCTGGATCGCCTACATAGCTACCATCATCAGCAATGGGAATGCCAGCCTGTAATTGAACAGTTAATTTTTCAGAATGTTCAATATGATATTGAATTAATTATCACTTACTCCATGATATCTCATATTAGTGCACCTGCAGCAGAGGACTTTAAAAAAAACCCCACTAAACTGACAAATGACAAGCAAGTTCTCCTTTCCTCACTGATTTTAAGCTAAAGTCAGAAGGAAAATAATGTTTTCCGTACTTGATGATATTATCCTAACTGTTGTATGCTGTTGCTTTCAATTTGAAATAATCTGGGAAACGGTAACTGTATACTTTCATAATGTCTCACTTGGAGGGATCTGTTGCAAACTAGTTGTACAATGAGTGTGTTATAAGGGAAAAAAAGGATTTTTCAAACATGTCTTTGCTATTTTGTCAAGGTAACTTTGACAATGTTAAATTCATTTCTTAGTCGTTGTGATCTGCTTCTGTTTTTCTCAATTTCGACAAGTTACGTTTCAAATGACTTTTATGACTAAAAGATGATATTATGGTTGATACTGAAGTTTTTAATGGGTCAATATATCCTCTGAAATTACACAAAGGATCAGTAATATAATATGAATGAGTGTTCATTTGCGACCATCAAAGTTGCTGATAAGATTCAAATAGTATCAAACATTAATCTAAGACAAACTTAAAATGTAACAGTCGAGGCAGGCAACAATAAAACTTTCAAAGTCAATGACATAACATATAAATATTTCTTTAAGGATGTTCTGAAAGATGATTAGAATATGTTGACGGGTGCAAAGTCTTTACCAAAAGATCCTTGAAATATTTAGTCTCTTTGAGTCAACATTTATAAAAAGAGAAAGATTGCTCAAACGATCAATTTCTTTTTTTCAATCAATATCAAATATCCTTAGTGATAAATGTACTTAAATCATTCCAAAACTAAATTCTCACCTGCAAATAATTTCAAGTAAAGATCATAAAAGTTACCCTTTGGTGAAAGGTTAAGTCAATAGGTGCAGAATTACTAAACACTCACAATCATGGTGCACACATATCAATTTCTGAGTACATTACACTATACATTTGTGTCAAGATGCAAAATGTTCAAAAAAGCATGTTGCCTGTGAAAACGAAGCTGTGTAAACAATTAAAACATGTTAACTGCATCTATATAAATGTGTGCTGCAATACAACACTGGATGTTAGATAAAGATCCTCTACAAAAGATCTCAAACAAACTCGCTTCCTCATAAGTATCTTTTAGTGATCTAAAGCAGCACAAATCAAAATAAATACCACCAAATTGAAAGAGGAAATGAAAGAGTATGCTTGAAAAATAATTGCAATTTATGTTGAATTTATTCATCATATTCAGTATTCTGTTGTACATATCTTTACATCCAGTATATAGGCAATCTTATCGTAAGTGACTACTCTTAAACACACGATGAATAGAATCTATCATATGGCTATATTGACACATGATCCAGGTTATTCAGGGGGCTTCTACTGGATTTTTCTGAATGACTGGCGTCCTTATTATGATGTAATCTGTCATAAACACCACAATTCTGTCTCCTTGTACTATAGTTGCTTAAACCAGATTGACTATACATCTGTCAAATTCTTTTAGGCAGACACAATACTAACACTTTCTTAGGTAAATTTCAAAACATGTCATATATAATGCATATCACAGTTCAAATTGTGTAAGCAAAAAGAAATTGGTGGTCAAAGCATGCTTTATTCAAAGATAAAACATTTACTAGTCAATTGGGAACAAAATAAGTAAAACCAGACGGTCAAGATAATTATTCCAATGATCTCAATATTGAAGTGAGTGCAAACTGCACATAATCTGTAAGAGGAATGGTCCAAGTGATCTTGGAAAACACATGTCTGGTACGAAGCTTGGATTAGACAATAGCTAAATTCTCTCATTACTTCAAGTTTCCCCAAAACAAGTAAACATTATTGAAAATATTGATGACAGCTGTTATAATTATTGAAGGGAAAGGCTAAGCATTCTTCTCCCTTCAACAATAAATTCTAGCCTATCACTTGACTTGACTATCAGCAAATATCATTACAATTTCATTTATCATCGATGAACTCAATGATTTTGAAAGTTGAAGTATTTGTTATCAAAAAAGCCATTATCATTCAATATCTTTGTCAAATTGCATGCTAATCTATCAATATTTTTCTTTGATTTTGTTAGAAATGATATCAGAGAACTGAAACATTACACAGGTCCAAAAGTGAAACCAGTCAAGTTTGAAGTGCTACGCCTTTGCAATGTTACAGCATGTATATTCATGATTGATTATAAATTCAATTGTCCATCCAGCTTAAAAGCTGGGGAAGGTTGAAATAATGAGAGTAATAATAAAAGATTGCATGGACTACATGTTGCGATAATATATCTAAATAACCTCTGCCCTATCTGATCTTTCACTTCCAACCGATTGGAGGGAAGGCTTTCGCTCAAGTACCATCTGAAATATTATATCGACAAAACTTGACATTTATGCTATTCATGTATTCTTACTTATGACAGAGTTAAGGATTGTTTATAATCAGGTAGTCAGCATGTTCTTACATTTAGATTAATCAGTTTCAAAAAGTCAATATCTAAATTTTCTGAGAAAAAAAGCAACGTTTTTTCATCTATAAAATGATAAAAAGAAATAAAATGAAACAATTAGAACAATAACTACAAGAAATTACTTTTTTAGTTACAAAGTTCTCTTTAAAAAGCCTGCACAGGGGTCCTATTATGTATTTTTAAAGGACATTTTACCACAACTATGTGATACATAGGTTATTAACGAAACCAATAAGTATATGTACATGAAACAATGAAGACTAGATCTTACTTATTCTCTTACACCTGAATTCAACATATAATGCCTCATCACAATTGGTATAAACTCTTTGACAAACATTTTTGATTGTTTGAATTGAGCCTATGAGGCAAAATGAGGATATTGGTATAAATGGGCTGCAATCAATGTTCAAAGAAAGAGATAATTTGCATTATGTTATCTATTCATCTTTTTCCACAGTTCAAAAATACATTTTGCATCTGACACCTGTAATCTAAAGATAATTTAATAAGGGGTAAAACCACTTTCAAGGAATGCCTTATAATTCATGATAAATTGATTTTGAAAGTTGATAGAAACCTGATAGCTTTTTGAAACTAATTGCCAATTTGGGTTATCTTTTTTTGCCATTATGCCTTCGAATATGTTGAAACTATGGAAAAGTCACAATATCTTCAAAATCCTTCACATTACACTTTCGATAACTTCATAAGAATCCCACAAAAGTTTTTAGACCTCTTTTAGAAATATAATCATTAAAGGGAGATAACTTCTACAGAATGTGTATGGTTTTATGAACAGCACCTGGATAAGGCTAATTCACTCTTTTTTTCCTCTAAATTTTTAGAAGTATACAAGAAATTTCTCTAAACTAGAAAACAATGGTCTTTAAATCTATTCCTTCACAATAACAATAAATCATCAATTAAAGAGTGATAATTTTCTTAATTACCTGTTGGGCAGCCTGTATAGCTGATGGATCTGTTCTGTCAATGAGGGCATATTTCATGCGCAGTCTTTCTTCAATTTCCTTCTCCATTTGCCTGAGGAAACAAACAAAAATCAAATGCAAATATATGTATATATCTTGTAAAGACTTGTAAAGAATTTAATTTGTATTAAACGATGCATCAATTTGATAGTAAATTCTCTGGCTAAATTCAAGTGAAGATAACTTTAGAGTCTATGCTTCCTTGAGAATAAAAGAACATTTTGCCTTGTACATATGTATATGGCTGTCTAAGGCTTATTCAGCACAACTCTATATATACTGTCTAAGAAACAACACAACTCTGCTAGTCCAAAAAAATTCCTCTCTTTTCAAGAAATTAACTTATTTGACTGTTGTACATATTGTCCTAGGTGAAGCTCAAAATGAATGATGATGACCGAGTACAAATTTTTATACAGTTTTCCCAGCCCAAAGTGTTGATTGTATTTAAGACAAAGAATTGGTTAAGATCTAATAATTGTTTCACTTACTGGTATATTTCTCTAAAAACTTCAAATGTTCCTTGAATTTGTCTAACGTTGATGATCTGAAACAAAGAGTTTATCAATTTTTATGATAAAACTTCTGTTGTTGTTTTTTCATCAGTGTAAAACAGACTACTTATCAAAAGGGAAAAAAAAACACCTTTCATAGGTAGCAACTACAAAAGCAAAACTTACAGGCATAATACTGCATTTGCATGCTTAAGATGTATCCATAAGTAAAAGATAAAAGAAAAAGACTTGTCAAGGACAAATGTCCTAGGGTAGAGTATCTGATCCACGACCTAAGGTTTGTAGGTTCCAATATCATTAATACTGAGGTACCACTTGACTTTTTTTTTTATTAATCAAGAGTCAGTAATAATAATCTTTTCAGGAAACAAATAAAACTATAGATATGAGCTGTAAGAAATTGTTGCACAATCGTTAGTAAATAAACAAATATAAAGAAAGACATACATCAATTTCATCAAGGGAGCCCTCCACATATCTCCTGACTTGTTGTTTGATCTCGTATTTCTGCTGCTCTGATAGCGGGTCATAGTTGATCATACTGCGGTTGGTCTAAATACAGAAAACAGAAATGTTATTATAAGAAATGGCAGCCTATAATACATAAGTGCAAATTTAAATTACATTTATGTTAAGATATTAGGTGAGTCCAATTAGGTAACAAAATGTATGTTCTTCAAAATGATACATAAAACATTTTTCTATTTTCAATAACTGCATGCAATGACTTGCAATCTTAGACTTTCATAAAGTAATGTATTAAATATAATTTGGATAACTTAAAAAAACCAGACATCTTGGGTTTCAATAATTTTAATAAGATAGAAATATAAGAACATTGTATTGCACAATATCAATCAAAGTCATACCTTCCATACACTAAATTCCTTCTCACACAGATCCCTCTCAAATAAATCCATGTTTTAATTCAAAATCATACACGTACAAATATTGTTTAGTTTAATACCATTTGTCACAAATGGAATCCATATTTTACTAATTAGAACAACAATTCTAACATTTATAAAATGGTCATTTGTAAATTTGTTGAGCGAGTGTACAGCCACAAATGTTTGAAACCATTACACATTAACATGCACTACATTATAAGGGTGAGATAAGAATAATAATCCACCTCTCCATGGCCTTAAAGACTATATGGAGCTCTGATTTTGACATTAAGACATCATTAATAATTGATGGCATAAAGCCATAAATTGTGGTACACATCCACACAAGTGCAAACCTAATCAATAAAAGTACCATTCAAGGATCATTTATGGACTATAAAATCTACTTAACCCTTTCACATCTACAGGTAACGTTTAACACCTCTTAATCATGCAATATTTAAAGGAAAAACAATGTTTCAAATGTACTTATTGCTCAAATGCATTCATGTTTTCAAGGTTTAATCAGTTATCTTTTAAGACATGTTTCTTGTTGTCAATCTTATGCCCAAGATTTCTGAAGACATGGCTAGGCTTTTCCATTCCGTCCTCGATACTCATGATATTTATAAATACATGTGAAGACATAATGAGATATTTTCCTCTTTTGTCATGATGATTTCTGATTGGTTATGAGAAGATTATTACCCTCATTTAGGGTTCAGTGCAAGAAAGTGTTGGGTGAGTAAGTGTTTCACGTTTGTAAAGCAGTTTCCATAGTCTTGCATTGAACCCTTCCCTTGAACTCTGCTTATGCTTACTAATCTAAGACATTGACTTATTTTACTGGGGTTGTATTTATCACACATTGTAAGGTCAATTTCCCTTCCTTCTAAATTGCCAACTCAATATTTATCAGTTTTCCACCAACAGACCACTTCAAACGCCTAAGCAGCAAACGTCATTTTAAAAAAAAATACCAAGGGAGAATGTGCTCATCAAGTTTTCAATAAAAATATTTGTTATTTAGGTTAATTTGTCACGCTGTCTGCTGAAAGATATTCAAAAATAGTTTATTCATTTATCTACTCCATTTTACTTGTTTTTGTTACTCTCCACCAACAATGCTCTAATGAAGTAAATTGTTTTCCTTAAAGCAAAAGCCTATTATGAACTTGCAATTGGTGTTCAAATGAAGATTAAAGGAAGAGTTTGTAGAAATCGATATCTTCTTTTAAACCAATGGATTCTCAAGCCATGGACGCCAAGTACACCATAAAGAATTGAAATGAGGAAAGCTGCCAATCAATTGATGATCAATTTCTCTTTTTTTCCTCATTTGGTTCCATTTAATGCCAAAATGAATTCATTTATGCTTATTACAGATCATCAGAGTTTTTGATATTGACCAGTTGAACAAATTTCTTACCAGGTTGAAAAGCTTAGTACAATTTGATGACAATCATCGTCAACAGCAGAATTAAATTTATGATGCTAAAATATGCACTACCTGTTCCCTTTCCGTGCATGCATAAGAAAAGTAAATAAATAAAAGCCAATAAACTAATACTTAAAGCTATATAACAATGCTTACCAAGGTATCATGCATGGCTAACTCACTCTTCAAATGGTTGATTTCCTTTTGTAACTTCTTCACAAGAACCTGAAATGGTAAGTTTAGGGATTAGTTTAACAAAACAACCATAAAAACATGGTTCCATTATTTGAATTAAGGCTAGGGTAATCATCTTTAAATGAATGTTAACAAAACATACAAGTTTCATGAAATATAAACAACCACCCTAAAGCATGTCATTGGTGGTACAAAGCAGTCAGTAAACCAACTAAAAAATTAATAAAAAATTGTTAAAATTTATAATTTCTAAATCAAAACAGGTGACAAAAGAAAAAAGAAAAAAAGAAAAATTCAATTTAATCGTTTAGTTTTACAATATTTTTTTTCTCAGCCTTATGCTCAAAGTGAGCATTGAGAAATATTTGGTTTGTCACAATGTTTCCTAGTCAAACTATATTATACAACTACAAACCCTTGTGATATTATTGAGAATGCCTCATTATTTCCTCTATAAGCTTAATGCTCGAAATAAACAATGAGAAATGTTTCGTTTTGTCACAATGCATCATATTAAAATCTGTTTTAGACAGCCAACAACTGTCGTAATTAATGATTGACTTACAGCTGGATCGTAGACCTCATTCACAGCAGGCTCACTGCTCACACACATCATTCTGGTGGCAAACCTCAAAGTTGAGACCTGAAATATAACCGATAAACATGTTGAGGGTTCAATGCAAGACTAAAGCACCTCCTTAACAACCAGTCCCACAATGATCCCTTGATGTGTATAGATGAGTTTTCATCAGAAAAAGGAAAAAGAATGTTGTTTAATCAATGGACAATACCTAAATTTTTATTCAAAAAGAATTCTGTAGAAAATTATCTTGACATGAATTAACTAAAGAAATGGTTTATAAAATGAACAAATTATAATGAAAAGAAAGTTTGCTAAGTTTCATCTGAATCAAAAATTTTCAGCCTTTTCACGAATTCTTGAATGACATCTTCTCTCCCCTTTACATTTAGATTTTACAACAGATTATTTATCTCAAATATTAAGAAGAGTAATTGCTTGTTGAAATAATCGTTCTTTTCTCAAAAGAATTTCATCTTGAATTAGACAATCATTTAACTTCATCTAATAGAAAATTAACATCATTTGAGTCTTTAATTTCATCTTTAATTAGACAGCCACTTCAATTTATCTTTCTGAAAAGTGACACCATTTGAGTCTTTTCACAAATATTTCCATGACTTACCGTTTCCTCTAACTGAGTATTCTCTCCCCAGATATTTGCCACAAGAAGTGTGTTGCTCCTCCCACCAATAGAGTCTTTCAGATAATGTGTCAATTTCGACTGACGGAATGGAATATGTTCCCTTCGTTTGTCGGCCAGGGCCACAACAACTTGCTCAAGAAACGTCAGAGATTTGTTAATGTACATAGCCTCCTGTTGTGTTTTTCCTTCTGATTTTGTCTTACTGAGCCGTTCACTGCCAGCCAAATCCACAAAGTTCAGCTTGGAGACTGTGTATCTAGCATTTGACATCACTCTGGATCTGGTCTGTGTAAATATCATGAAATATTGGTGAAATGATTCTCATACAATATATACATGGAAAAACGACCCAAAACCAATGTTAATTCTGACAAAGGTTTAGATAGAACAGATGCCGTATAAGAAACCTGTAGAAGATAATTCAGCAGTAAGAGGGAAAATAAAAGATGTTATTGTCAAAATAAGTCCAAATTCTACATTCATCGATAAAGATGATTACAAAGAAGGATTTGTATAAAAAAAAAAGTAAAATGCTGTCAAATGCAGGAGAGACATTTTCCTCATTGGAGTTCAACGTGTTAAAATCAAAGATGGTTATTGATACCCCAAAAATATAGATCTTCAGATAGAAACACCAACTTAACAACAGATTTACATAAAACATCAAGCTCTTCCACACATATTTAAAGCAGTCAGTTGCTTATGATTAATTCCATGTGCTGTAGTGCTGGTGGGGAAATAACTAAGACAGATAGAAGGTGAGCTTTTTTGCACTTTATCTTAGGCGACAGTGGCACAGTGCTAGAGTGTCAGACTACAGCACCGTGGGTCGAATCCCCATTAGGCGAGGTGAAAATTGTCGGGACTAACCCACAAACTGGCGCGATTACTGTTTTGTTGTCCTGGAAGCAGTCATCGAGAGTGACACAATGGGCTTTATTATGACTCCTGCACAATCGATGTATGCAAGGCAAAGCAAGCAAATCTTTATCCAAATTATCTCGAAGAGTCAATTCTGATCAGTAACATATTTATTATGTAAAAGCTTTTTAAAATTGTTAGATGACACATCATAACTAAAAACATGGCTGCCAAAGACTTAACCATATCATATTACGTCAATGTGTATATTTTTCATTTATATGATCTGGCTAAAACATAACTGTGCAACATCTTGAAATACTGTGTACAATTTCTATATGCTTTTTAAGTGTTAACACATACATTAACATTTTTTAACAACAAATGTATGGCTCAGTGACTATTATACAAATACATACAGTAGTATCATGTTTTATTCTTTTACCGTCTTCAACTCTGGACTTTGACTGCAAGCAATTGAAAGCATGTCTGATATATGGTCATTGCGTGTTATCCATACTTTTTCAAACATGACATAGCTCTAGCCAAATGCTATAAGAGCTTAAAAATAATCAAACTATATAAAATATATCTGATCACTTATCTTCATAAATGAAAAAACAGAGTTTTCATACTAAGACAATGGGAGGATTTGCATATAATTAGAAACTTTTTAAAGCTATTTCTGTTTCAAAATTCAGAGTCTTAAATGTGTCAAAATGAGCTAAAAGCCAACTAGGTTTCAACCTAGCTAACTAGGACCCGGTAAATCAAATAAATAAAGAATGAATAATAAAGACTCAGAAAACCTGGTCAAATATTATCCAAGTTGATTGCTAGCCAATCAAAAGCTAGCATTTAATGAATTTTCTTATAATTCAGGTGTCCATGACGTTTTACAACTCTCAGGTGTTTTTGGCCAAAATAAAGGAAGTACTTACTTCAATATAGATTGTGAATATACAATGGGATCTGGAGGAACTACTGTTTAAAGTGTGTGAAGCTATGGCCCTGTTGGTTTCCCCCTGAAATAAGAAAGATCATATACATGAGAATATGATTGTGTTTGCTTGGTGGAGAAGAAGAGGACATCATGATAAAAGAGGAAATGGTTTAATAAATTAAACTAAGAAATATCAAAGTGAAAAACCCTTTGTTAAAGTTCTTCAACTCTTACATTATCAATACATCAAGTCTACATGGACATGTAAGTTAAATTGAGTAATTATCATATGTCCTTTACTCACTTCAAACAGCAGGTTCAATGCCTCCTCTTCACTCTGTACAAGATGGCAGGACAGACCTTTCACGTAAATCCCATCTTCGTTCTCCGATATCGCAAGTTGCTGACCTTCGTTTAGCTGGCTCCAGGATTCTGGGAGTGTCGACAACAAATCGAACATTGTCTCATTATAGATCTCTAGATAAGAAACCCTGAAATAGATTTTGGGTGAGAATTACTGTGGGTAAATTTTATAGAAGGGACTTATTCTTAGTTGACTAAGCATTTGTTGTTACAAACCCTTTTTGATCAAGACAACAATGGTTACACTTAGAAAGTTTATGATGATCCAAAATATCCGAATCTTTTTACGGATTTACAGGCAACAAAGTATTCCTTATTGTTGTATTACAAGGAAGCTTAAAGCTTGTCCAAAGCCACTCTCGATAACAGTTACCACATTTCATGAATTGCACACACTTGGGCATTTTTCCTGTTGGAAGTTATTCAATGAAGGCAACATAAATTTGATGACATAAAACATATTCCTGAAAAACTGCATCATTGCTCTTGAAGAGCATATTCTACTTCTATCCAATGTTTTCAAATACAGTTTTCTGCAAAGATTTTGAATTTGTCTCCTTTATTGAAAATGTAAAACAATAATTATCAAGTTAAAAATTGTGTACAAATCCATCATAATCGTTACAAATCAAAACAGTCCCTGTTTATGCTTACCTTATTGTGATCGCATACTCTGGTCTATCCTCAATATTTTTGAAGAGCTGTGATATAGATCTGGGTATAATACCTCTCTGACTGTAACTCTCTGTCACTCCAGACATGGTGAATGTTTTACCAGCCCCAGTCTGGCCGTAACACATCATTGTACCTTAAACAGGGTAATAATATAAAAGTATAATTTGTGGAATGACAATCAGAATTTAAAGTCTAATGCATAGTTTTTCAGTATATGCAGGGTTACATATAGACATATATATAAACATATATTAATAGAAATATAACCTTTTACTGACTATGTAAGATTTAATGTGTATGCTGCAGATGATTTTTCAACATCTTATAGTAAAGAATAAAAATGTCTTTAACAGTGCAGTTCTCCTTGTGGTGTAGAAAACATTTTATCACGCCAACACACCTTCTGATAATCAGTAAGTTCTGTCTTCATAACTTTTTAAACTTATGTCTTTGAACCCTTTAAATCTCAAATGACAGTTCTTTTAAGTGAAGATTGACTGCTGCTTAAAACAACACCGCAATTGTACTTTTGCGACTGATCCTAATAGAGAAACTTACTTTTTCTATGTGACACTGCTGGTAAATAAATACTGTTTAGTAAACCTTCTGCTGGAAGTCCTATAAAACACAAAGACAAGAAAGACAGTGTTGAAATCAAGACTTACCATTGTAGCCATCAAGCGCCTGGGTGACTATGTTAGAGGAAACTGTTTCAAACACTTGGTCCTGAGTGGAGTTATGGAAGATCCCATCCAGTCGGAAAGACCAATCAGAGATCTGGTTATTAACAACACCTTTACGTCCATCCTTCCTTATGTGAACATTAACACTCTGAAATAAACCAAAAAGAATATGATTTTCACAAAACTTAACCAGTCAACATGTTAAGAATATGTTATTCTAGATAACATAATCTATAGAATGCTAATTGACCAGGACACAAATTCCATGAAAAATAGATAGTTATAACAGTTTAACCAATGGAACTGTGAGCAATTTTCTAACTAACAAAAATATGGGTGCAAATGTAAATTACTTTCTACATCTAAATCAGCACAATCATACTTGATTATTACGCAATAGTCAGCTCCAATTGTTAAAAATCAGAAATTTGTAGACTGTTTAGTTATCATTATGACACCAAACATAAATGCCAAACACATAAAGCCTTGTGGAGGATTATCTCAAGTATGTATCATTTCTCTGATTGTTTGGGGGACAAATGAAACTGAAACGCGATAATATCACTATTTCACCCACTCGCCAGAACACCACATTCATTCAAAATGACTAAATTGCTGTCATCAATAAACATTAAGCATTTTAAACGTTATTTATAGCAACTATTAGATATCATACCTGGCCATCTGGTAAGAGCTCCAAACTATCGTGAGCAAACCGAGATGTTGGTCTGATTCTTGTCCAGACCTGGACTCTCTTGCCCTTAGGTCCTGGAGGTCTGTTTCCCTGACTCCCCTGGCTCAGGTTGGAGCTTACCCGGCTGTACTTTGATGGGCTGTACATGGCCACCTTTAGAAAATAGTCAAAAGCAAATTTTCACGAAAAAAGCAATGCATATCTTGAAAAAATTACATTTGTTATCAAGAAATTACAAAATATTTAAAGCATAAGCTTTCAATTCCACAACCAAAATATCAAATAGCCATCTCGAGGTTTTCAAACGACAGTTACAACTATTTTTAGGGAGTCCCATGATTAAGAAAATGTTACTAAAGAAAAACATGTTGACAAGTTCAAAGAGTTTAAGCTTTATAGATCTACTTTCATCCTCTATGAGCATCCCGTGTCATTCATAAACATACAGGCAGAATAGTGATCCCTTAGGAAATCAGCATCTTTGATTACTTACGCGTGAAAATCGTCAGATATTCCGATTAAATCATCAATATTAATGAAGGCAAATCGGTTTCGGATTTTGTTGTCGGGTTGTCATGACCATTACGCATGCGCGACTGGATTCCTGCTTCATTCATTGATCGTCCTTTCCAACCGGGGAACCTCTGTGCGAACTTAAAAACATCGGCCTAGCGAATCACCGGTTTTCCAGAAGACAAGAGGTGAAATCTATATCGAACTCCATATTTCGACTTTGATTTCATTTATGATCACAATCTTTGTAAATAAGTCATATGAGATAACAATTTACTATTTGTTCTTAAGTTTTCTTCATAAGTTAAAACAAAATTAGACCAAAGACCCTCTCCGGTCGGGATATAGAACCACACGGTTATTCGTTGCATCGTTGGTCGAAAAGCCAGCTCCGAAGAAAAATATAAAACTCTCTTTTTAACAAGTTATCAATAATGTAAGGCACAAAAACACACGTATATGCAATGCCTATGCTTTTCCAAATCAAATTGATATTATTATGTTTAAAAGCAGTCCACCGTGCAACGTCCTGCGAAGAAAAAGACGACCAAACTCAAACGTGTAGTAAAATAACCGAAATGGAAGGAACGGATCAACAACAGTGGTCTGTTGTCTTGTATGAGGAAGATTCTCTGATGGCCATCCACAAACAGGAACGGCGATTTTCTTACTTGGGTCACGAGTTTGTTATCAAACAGGACTGGTCAAAATTAGGGGTGGCTGCCGTGGTGTGGGATGCAGTGAGTATTTAAAAAAGAGAAAATAGACCCCCCCCCCCTTTTGTTAATTTGTCTTCATGTCATGGTTGTTAAGGGTGCATTAAGTAAGTCAAACCAAAGACTTATCTAAATGATCCAGATCTAGATATTTCGTTCTACACATGTAACACATTTACAGCTTTGATCATCCAAGATAACCAAACCCCTTAAAAATATGTTCATAAAGGCGTTGGTCAAAATGATTAGACTTGAAACAGGGAGTATACATGTACTTATAGTTGAAATATTATTTGAATCCCAAACATTTTTATTTTTTTGATGTAAAAAAATATTGCAATATTCACACATTTGCGTCAAAATAATTTGATAATGGTCATTCGACTATCAGTTTGACCCTTTCACAAGCCCCTGTTGGTAGCACATACTTGTACAGTAAACCAAACACATTTTGACGCAACTTTCTAAAACTGCAATACATTCTGACGAGAAATTGTTAGGGACTAACAAACAAGTTTTTTTATCCATTTCGATATGAAACTGCTCATCTATATAGCTCGATAAGATTTCTTAAGCTTTAAGATATTTTTATCATAACTGCAAATCATAGATAAGTTACAGAAGATTTGATATTGTTGCAGTGTTATGATTAATTTAATTGTTTCACCTATCTTAACTTTCAGGCAGAGGTTCTGTGTGAATATCTAGTCCATAATCCTTCTGTTATTCGTGGACAGAATGTGATAGAACTGGGGGCAGGTACTGGACTGGTAGGAATGGTGGCTGCTTTACTTGGTATGTATTTCAGGGTGTTTGTAGGATTTTGTTATTGGTAAAAACTGAAACAGCTTAAATAACATTTTTTTATTGATATATGTATAAAGGATATTCTCTATAACATTGGGAGGAAATCATTTTGACTAAAGAAGAAAGTGCTTCTTACTAGCAATTTCGCCTTTTCTCTCAGTGTTTTCTCAAGTTTTTTTGCTCTATAAGATGAAGATTAATCATAACCAATGTTTAAATTATTTCGTACATTTCAGAAGTTTGTAAATGTTATCTGCCTTTGACAATAAAACTATTACACTTCCTTAACTTTTTCCGAACAGATTTGACTTAAAATGCCTTTATATCATGTAGCATTTTGTACACTGTTATCAGTGACAAATAAGAGACTGCTCATCACAAGCAAATTATCATTTTATGCATTGATTTCAATGGTCATCGGTCTAACATGATAATGTTAATGATAAACCTTGGGACCTAAAGGAGCCATAATTATCAAAAACGGAGGCCTTGTGAATTATGACCATTAGGAGACTTTGTGTTGAAATCTTGTAACTTTCATGGGAGGGTATTGAGCAAGGCACTACCAAGCCCTCTCTAGTGCTGGTGAAATCCAGGAAAGCAGTAAAATAACAGAAATATGGTTGACATGGCATTAACCCTTATATAAACATTTATTTTTTTACACAGGTGGAGTAACAACTATCACTGACAGGGAAACAGTGCTGGAGTTCCTAAAAGCAACAATAGAAGACAACCTGCCAGGGACAACACAACAAGTTACAGTAAAAGCATTGGATTGGACGGATATTGATTCTCAAAGCTGTCAGACTTATGATGTCATTCTTGGTGCGGATATAGTGTATATCAAGGAAGTGTTTGAGGACCTATTGAAGACTTTGGTTAAGCTAAGTGATAAAAGGACGGTGATGTTACTATCCTGTCGGATTAGATATGATCGTGACAATCAGTTCTTATCGCGATTGGAGACCCTGTTTAATGTGGAACATATACTTTATGATGAAAAGAAAGATGTGAATATTTATAAGGCTATTAAAAGATAATCTCATAAGTTAATCAGATGTAGAATTTTTTGTGATTCCCAAAATATGCTTTACAGTTTTAACTTATTTACCTTATATCGATTGATAAACAAGGTTTTACAATTTAGATAAAATCACTCTTGATTCTGCCTCCTGGATACATAACCAGTACTCATGCTGAATGTGGATTAATGAAAGGTGGCAAGGCAGATCCCATTACTTACCGTTACGGGATTCAAACCAAAGACCCTTATGCTTTACCCCTAGAACACTGTCCTCCATGATCATTACAACCATATGCATTTCGGTTTATGCATGAAAATCTTGTTCTCTTCCCTCTCTCATGTCAAATCTAAGCCAAGGTGCGCATTTTACATGCTCTTCACTAATTAAGATTAAATAACTTTCAAATCCCTTGAAAAGATTAGACATTAAACTGTATTGACTTTTGACTTTTATTTTCATAAACAAAAACAATACAAATCATATAAAAACAGAAAAGAAATAAAATCATACTTTTCATAATAAATTGCTGTACAAGACGCATACCTCAATAAACACTTATTCTGCTGAAGACCATCACCTACATAAAAGGGTCAATTGCTCCTATTGAGCAATTAATCCTTTGTCAAAGTTTCTACCAAATTTCATCTTGTTTGAAAAATTTTGAAACTTTTTACCAAATTTCATTAAATTGAAAAAGATATTTTTTGTTTTTTTGTGTGGCTATTTCCTAAAATTTGTTTTAGTCACTAATGAAGAAATAGGTTTAGAGATAGGCGATATCAACAACAGTTACCGTTTATTGAAATCTCTAATCAATCAGAGTAAAACATCCTAGTACCTTTGCCTAAAAGACCTTTAAACCCTTACCAAACATTAACGACATTTAACCACTTCGTTGCAGACGACTCTGGAAAACATTGTGGGAAAAGGATGAATTGCTCGTAACGAGCAATTCATCCTTTTCCCACAATGTTTTCTACCCTATCAGCAGATTATTTTCCAATTTCACCTCATTTTTCTTTCAATTTGGGACAGTCGAAAATTTGGCGTTTGGTAAAGAGTTACGGTGGCTTCAATAACAAGCCTACACCTGATTATAGTTCATGACATATTGAATTAATTAAGCATAGGCTAATCAGAGTCTAAAGCTCAGGACCCTTGTATTCCAAATCATAAACACTGCTGACAGAACTTACGGCAGGGTCTTCCCCAGGCCTGCAAGGCGCTGTGGGGGCCCAAACACCTGAATTTTAAAAGTAGCACTCCCCCAGCGCCTTAAATGATTCCACTGCACTTGTAATTTGTCCTGCAGGCAGTCTAGTTGCTTCCTACATTGTTTGATACATTTTATTTGGTTTAAAAACAGGAGATTTTGTCTGTTTTTCAAAAATAAACTCCCCATTTTGTGATGCATATTTAACCCTATAGCACTCAGGCACCTTTAGCTGATAAGCCTGTATCTACTTATCCAATATTGGGTTTTGCTTTGCCCTATCCTCAGACAATTTACCAATATTTGTTTTTTTAAAAGAAAAAAAGGGGGTATTTATACAAATGCTAGTATCTTTCGCATTAATTATTGCATTTGACCAATTTTGTTTTTATTATGAAGGTAGATGAATTGTCTTTTTTCATATATCAAAATTTCAAATGGATGCATGATAATATTTAATAACTATAGCCAATTAAAAGTGAAGAATGAAAAAAATGTTAAAATAAATATCATCCATTAGAAAATTTCATTTTTATATAGTTTATATAATAAAGATAAAATTTAAGATATAGATTTTATGAGTTCATATTTCAATCTTGCAAAGGTAAATATTAAAGCTTATTATGAGAAGATTGTTGAAATATCCAGATATATCTAAAAGGGTATTTAAATGCCACATTGATTACATAAAACACAAAGTAGTTACAGGAATATTCAAGCTCATTATGAGTACATTTTAAATGTTTTTTCTCTTAACTACATAACAGTGTCTGTCACAGGAAACATTAAGGGACAACTGTGATAAAAAGATAAATTGCTCCCAATCAGCAATTAATCAATTTGCCGCAATGGCTTCTTAATTGAAACTGTTAAAACTACTTGAAGTTCATCCTGGGGTCTATTTCAAGTCCATACTGTCAATAAAAGGAAAATTCAAACAAAAAAAAGTATGGTCACAACAAATGCACTTCTTGATTCATGAAATTGGACATTTTATTGTTTTATTCATCGCTAGATTAAGACAAAGCAAACCAGAAAATGTGTGTGAAATATGGGCAGAGGTGGTGCTTGATTGTGCTTGTAAAATGATAAAAAAAATATATAAGTTTTCATAGTTATAAATGCCATGGGAGCAAGGGTTAAATTTGTTGCTAATTTAACCCTCTAATTTACGAGTAAGTATATACAGGAAAACTAGTGAAAACTAGTTTGACACGTGCTGCAAACACTTATGACAAGAATTGCACTTACTGGGTCAGTGTTTACACAAAGGATTTTATCAGAGTCATAAATCACCCGCTGAGAGTGGTGTATATTTTAATCGATAAAAGATGCTAGATAAACCTTGGTCAACTATGCCGACAAAGTGTGTAGTAAATTTTTTAAACTGGGAGAAAACTGTTGATTAAAAAGAGTTAAATGGTACTTTAGGAAGAGGCATAGAGCACCCTAGCAACATGGAAATTTTATGGAGAATTTTAGTAGTGATTCGCTGTTTAAAGGGGAATTTATGCAATATTATGTAAGGTAATTTCGTAGTTTAACTAATACTTGATAAAAATACCATCATAGCTTACATTTTTGTGAAAAAAACAAAATATTTAATTGTGATATCTAAGAGAATTTTAACAGGTTTGATTGTATATCATATATCGACCAAAGTATCGATGTCAGAAAATACTAAAATGTCGATCTTGGTCGACTGAAGTAGGGGCAAAAGAAACGATATAGACGTATTGAGTGCTATAGGGTTAAAAGGAAATTGATAAAGGAAGGATGTACCCGCTATTTTGTCGAATATCACTTTCCCAGCATCAATCCAAGTAGGGTTTGAGTAGTTCACTACACAGGGGTCTATAGTTATCCTTGGCTCAGTACATGTACTATGTATGATAATAATCTGAGTACTTTAAAGATCTTGAGACCAATTAGCAGTCATCATGTACAGCAAATCCACGTCTGACCATTTCCTCATTGATATTGATATCCTGAAATAAAACAGTTTGATGTTAATAGAGACTTGTATAAAACAGAAATAATTATTTATGCAATGAGGAAAGAAGAAAAACTTGACTTATACCGAAATGTCATTATTGGCCAATTAAAATCATTTATCTATGTATGAGTAGTTGCTATTAATACAAATTAATTGGGATAAATAAATGTGCTGCAATGTTTGCAGAGCTGTTTAGAAGATAAAAACAATCATTCAGAGGCAGGAATTGCAAGGATGACCCCAATTCATTTTCCCTTAAATGAATATGTCAGAGATATCTAAAAGAAAGCAACCACAAAAGCATTTTAACAAAAACATTTATTTGAAACATTGGGCAGAAATCATTGTTACAAATCAAGAAATTGCATGTCATAAGTTTTCTGCTGGTGAGTCAAAATAGATACAAGGAGGGTTTAGTGCAATACTATAATAAATAGTATTTATTTACGTTTGTGAAGCACTTACTATAGTCTTATACTGGACACCTGATATATCAAGGAAAGACTTGAAGCCACACAAAGCTAATCAAACCAACTTGTCTACCTCAAGACTAGAAGATGCTTCACAATAATCAAGGTATTACTATAGTCTTGCACTGAACACATGGTAAATGTAGGAGACTTAAAAATGGCATACAACTAATTCAACAAACTTATCTACCTGTTCAGTGTTTGTATCTATCAGAACAATGTGAGGTGTGGATCCACTGAATTTCTCCGCCACAGCCACTAAAACCTTCCACTTGGCACAGTGTGTCAGATCTTCAAAGGTGTCAAATGCTGCTTCAGTCCATTCATCTGAAATGCAATACCCAAACATTTAAATAGTTAAAATATAGACATTTGAAAACACTAGTAAGGAATTCAGTCTAAGTACAATTGACCAGTTGATAAATCAACACCCATTTGTTTATCCAAGGTGTTTTCACAGAAGGGGCTACTGAAGGCTATGTCCGTTTATGTTTGTTTATAGAAGGTTAGTAAATATACAATATCATTGGTTGAACAACTATGAATAATCATTTGGAAGCAAATTGTCAATTTCTGAGGTTTTCAAAAGTACATTTGTTAACTGCAAAATTATAAAGAAAAGCTTGTGATTTTTTATTAAATCGGGACAAACAAAAGAAAATCATGTGAAGACTTAATGTTACTCTTAAGAAATTGGAAATTGCCTTGTTAAAAGCAATTTCCTGGTCTGATGGGTTTCTCAAGCTTTCTGATGCAAGTGCATGAAATTGAATATAGGATAAGCAATAAGTTCTATAGTAGGTTCTAAATCAATATATTTAAATATAATTATCTTTGTGGTCTAATTGTATTTCAAATAATTGTTCAGCTATTTGATTTGTTCAATAGATCCCTGCCAGGAAAGTTTTCTTTGTTCAACGATCCAGCCCAAATATCAATTTCTTGACCTTCAAAACACCAGGTTGACACTCTACAGTGGTGGTGCAAAAATAAAAACACCAGGTTGACACTCTACAGTGGTGGTGCAAAAATAAAGGAATTCCAACCTGTTGCTGGCTTTAAACCTGCTAATCGGCACTCTACAGCCTGGCATGGCAGTGAGAACATATCAACACTGTAATAGAAAGGGAAAATTGTCTAATCTGTCAATCTGAATATCAAATCTATAACCTAGCCATTTTTTTGGAAGTCTTTGGCTTGAAAAATATCATTAGTCACACTTTTTAGGCTAGTACAACAAGAGGCGAATTTTTTTTCTACCAAACATATTTCCCTGTTGATAAAATATTTATTTTCAAGTTAAAAAGAAGTTTTTACTTCACAACTTTTCTACAGATTGAAAATAGAATTGCCCAAAATCCAACGAGGATTTGAAATCTGTTAAAATCTTAATTGTCATCAGATTACAGACTTTAAACTTCTAACACTGATTTTAGTATTTGACAAAACAGTCTTCTCTGAAGATTTGATGTCAAAGTTATTTGCTTCTGGTCTCTCAAGGTAGAAAAAAGCAACATCAGAAGACAAAAATAAGGATGACAAATGAATTCAACTCCTAACATTGGGTAAAAAGTTTTAACTATTGAGACAAAAGCATATAAATTATTTGGAGAAGTTTATCCTTTTGCCAAAGTGATTGTCGAAGTATTCAGCAGCAGATATGGTATATAGAGGCATTTGGAGAGGGACCCGATAAGCTATAATCCCCAATCATTTCTACAATAAAAAATGTTCAAACTAAAGATAGGTACTATCAGGCCTGCTATTGTTAAGGAATGCTCAAATCTGAAAATCATTACTTGAAGCCTGAATATTCATCAATATGAATGAATGAAAATTTAAAATCTCGAAGCCTGAAATCAGGACCAGGCCAAAAAATTAGCAGGCCTCTACTATGAAGTAAGGGATAAATGTTAACACACCCTCCAGACTTGCACTGAGATACATCGATGTAGCAGCTATCCCCATAGTCTACATAGAATAGATCGAGTTGAGTTCCTTTTATCTCCATAACCTTGGCTCTATACCATGTGTCGTCGTTCTCAAACGGTGCTGCAATGATGTCGCCCACCTTTACCTGGTCTATAGATAGATACTGGAAACGAGAAAAAAACTCATCACATCATAATTATGAAAATGTCAACTTGCTTCTTTTATACCTAAGGTTATACATGTATCAGCTTTTGTTTTCATGCCTCCAAACTGTGCAGTCTAATCAATTTTATAATCAAATTGAGTTTAACCCTTTCACCGCCATAGGCGACTCCCGTCGTCAGCTTGGTAGAGCGCCGTAGGCGACTTGCGTCGACAAATTGATGTTGTTGTTAGTAGGCGACTTTATGCAACGATTACGAATATGTAACTCTCACGCATGCACCGTGTTTCTTTGTTATAATCGAAAACGAGGCTGTCAAAGTGTTTTTGAAGTTTTTCCAACAAAAATCGATAAAAATTGGCCGTTTTAAAGCTGTCTGAACTTTTTGACATTTCCGAAACGTTTGTTTTGGTTCAATATGGCGGCGGCGAGAAGGAACCAACGTAATACCTGCCAACAAGTCGCAGATATGCTGGCAAATGACAGCGATAGCGAAGAATCAGCTGACGAAAATTCTTCGGAAAGTTGTTCATATGGAAACAACAGTCCAGAAACATCGGAAGATTCCGAAACAAGCGACAATTCAGGTAGAAGTCTATGTATAGTATGAATCACCAAGTCATCAGGAAATTCTGCGAAAAAAATATTTTTACCATATTTGGAAGTAAACAATTCATACACATCATATCATGACAACATTCTTTTATTTGCTACTAACTTAGTTAATTAATATCAAGCTGTGTTCCAAATTTGAACACATTATCTCAAATAATGAAAAAGTTATGCCAATATCAGGCAAACTGGTAAATATTTCTTGCAAACCTCTAAAATAACTTGGCGCTGGCAGGAACATTTCGCTATTTAATTGGCGGCGAAAGGGTTAATGCCGTGTCAACAGTATTTCAATTATTCTATGGCTTCCTGGATTAACCATACTATGCAGGGCTTTGCAATGTCTTGTTGAAGGAGACTCAAGCAAAGAAATCCCAGTGCCACTGGTGAGGATTGAACTTGAGACTCAAGGTTTGAAAAGTCTTTCACCTTAACCACTAGGTTATTCAAGACCCTTGTACTCTGATCAAAGATCTCTGAAAATGTTTGGAGAGATTCGGTACTAAGTTTATAATGTCTATTATAAAATATTTAACAGAGTGGTTATTGTAAATCTCTGCAAAGTGTGTTTAACACAATATCACCTATTTTCAAAAAAATGAGCTATACTTGTTAAGAATAGAGGTTAAAGGGATATTGATTTAGAATGTATCATACAGAAAATTAAAACACAGCCACAAAACCCTAAGTGCAATTAGATTTAGAACTTGGCGTGAAGCTAGCATATGTTTTAACTCACACCTGCATATGGGTTTCTTTGTGTAGATTTCCAAGGAGCTAAATTCTATCACTGAAAAATTGTGATACATAAATATTCCTTCCCTCCATGAAATTCGTTGTTATGGTGAAAGCAATTAAACTGGAAAAGGCAGTTCCAAATCACAAACTGGCAGTAGATACTCTGATCGGGACATCCCTGATTTTTTTTTTACTTTCTATGGTGTTTCGCCGCATCAACAATTTTTCAGTTATGTAATAGTTTTCCTTGATTTACCATTTCTAGACTAGGGGTCTGAAATGACTAGCTAGAGGTTACTCCCATGAAACCAGAGGTGTTAGTGGGGCTTGAGCCCAGGGCCCCTAAGTTCAAAGTCAACCACCTTAACAACTGGGCTATGCATGACCCTCAAGACAACTCTGTCATATAACTGAAAATTGTTGTCAACAATTTTAAACAAATAAATTTTCTAAAACAAATTTACATAACAATAGACTTACTTGACCAAAATTTGAGAAATATCTCGTCATTTCAGTCGAGAGTTCATCCAACTTGAGTGATGTGTTGTTGACAAGCTGTACCCAGAATATTCCTGGGCTTGCAATAGCCGAGACATAAACCTCCACATATCGTCCAGGCTGGCTGGGGAATGCCGCATTTTCTATCACATTGTGGTCTGGAACTCTTCCAGGGGCACCATCATAATGTGTGTTCCAATCCTCGTTTGAAGCAGAAACTGATGAAATAAAAAACACAACACTGATCATTCATTCCATTGTCATACAATAGCTCATAGGTGAATCTGCCAGGACTAACCTACAAATGGGCAGGAGTACTGCTTATGTATCCAAGAAGCAGAATTGAGAGTGATTAATCCAAGTTGTAAGAATTTGTTTCACAATGTAAAAATAAATAAGTTTAAACCATGAATTAGCAGAGGTCCACTCCTGTTCATTCTATATTCCAAACCTATACAGTGAATCTTGAATTGTAGCTACTCTTTAGAATGATCTTGATGTGACAAATGTAATGAGTACAGGCAGAAGTGATAGAGGAGTAAGGAAATACAGCTCATGGCTGGCCTTTTTTGTTTGGTACCAATGTAAAAACAACTGAAATATTGTCTATGCAATGGATATCGCTTATTAATCAAGCACTCATGGACAACTGATATGGGTCCCTTTAGACTAAATACAAACCTTCTCTGTATCTTGGAGTGATTTGTTTGGCTCCCTCAGTTTTATTCCTCTTTTCTCTATTGGCTGCTGACACCGCTGCCTTTGCTCTGAACTCTTCCTCCTCAACCAACTTTTCTTGAATAAGGCTCTGATAAAATATTTAGTATTTTGTGAATAAACATCATTTTCGACATTGTTTACAGTTATCAGCAGCGTTTCCTTGAGACAAAATAGTTCTAGAGATGTGATAAAGGCATTCTTCCCAAATAGATATTGAGCTGCAAATGTATGTTATCTATATTTTGTTGTCAGCTGATGCTTGTAATTTGAAGCTCCTATACTTTAGAGCACATGAGAAAATAGTACCTGCATCAGCTAAGTATTCAAATAAAGGATCTTGGCTTAAAATAGACAACTGAATTATTTTGAATAGCCATGATTGCATTGATATAAAGTAAAATCAATTGTTACTTTTTTCTGTTTATCTACATTCTAAAAATCTATACATCAAACTCCCTCTCTCTCAAACATTTTTATGAGGTCCCTTAAACTTTGATCTATAACTATTCCAATGCATAATACTTTCTATTTTTTCACGAAATCTTTACCTTGGCCATAGCAATTTGTTCCTTGGTACCATGTATTGTGATAAGTTTGGGTTTCTGTCTCGAGGCCTCTTGTGTCCTGTCTATAAATATTTTGGCATTGGATGACCTTGACATTTGCCTCACATTCTCTCCCTCCCGCCCTGAAACAAATATATCATGATTTTCTTATTGTTATTTTACATGGCATCCAACAGTATTTCAGTTATAATTACCTCATTATTGGTGGAGGAAAACTCATTGCCTACCTGCCAACAATAAAGTTTGGTCAATTTTGGAAGAACCTTAATCAGTTTGGAGTCGACCTTTATTAAAATCCAAACTTACCAGTACCATGATGTTAATCCAGAAATATTTTGTTCAAAACTTGATAAACAAATAAAATAATTGCACTGGAACAAGTTATGGTAATCTTTTGCAAATGCAGATTGAAAAAAAGTTGAAAGACCATCTCATATGAAAATCCAAATGCCATTTCTGGGATTTGAACTCACTCAGTGAGGGGCCATGTGATTTAAAATTCTGTACTCAAATGCCTAGAACATGGACCATGGATGTCTCGAAACTTTAACACCCTAACGCCACATTTTTGCATTTTGCAGCAGACGACTTTAAAAAAGCATTGTGGCAAAAGAAGAAATTGCTTGTCACAAGCAATTTCTCGTTTTGCCACAACGCTTTTTCAATACATTCACATATATCACAACAGCAGAACTGCTTCAAGTAAAAAAAAAATGTTGCCTGCAGTTGGTAAAGAGTTCATGTCATCTGCGGCAGATGCAATTACATGGGGTGTAAAGGAGTAAAAGGGGTTTGTTTTACCTATATACCAGCTGCTTTAGCAATGTAATGTTGTTTGCATGCGCTCTGCCCTACTACAAGGGAGGGAGACTTGGGCTCCAACAGCTGCCAACTTCTCGACATGGCCATCCCTAGTGTGAGACTAGGAAGACCCAGAAAGTCCTGGTCGGACTGCATTGTTTCTGACAGGAAGGGATGTACCTTGTCAATGTCAGCCCAATGGAAAAAACTAATTGGAGATTTGGTATTAGAAAATCTAGCTGCCTGCTGCCCATCCCAGTGACTGGGACTCCCGCAGCAGATGACAAATAAACTCAGGATTAAGTAAGTTTGTATTACCTATGATTCTCCCCAGGGCAGAGCCAGGTACCATCATCTCATCTTGTACAATCACAGGCAAGTCCGCCAAAAATTTCCTCACCAAGCATTCCGCAGCTTGGGCAGTTTCTAAGGATCCAGAAATAACCATCGTGCGCATCCCTTCTTTGAAGTCTCTGGAATCATCCTTGAAATTCATCCGTGCTCCACTTACTTGTTGAAGCTGAAATAGTTATGGCAATGGACAAGATAAGAGGGTGAATTTGGGTGTTTAATATGCTTATGTCTTGATTACGTTGTAAATCAAAAACCAATCTCAGGGTTTTCCCTTGACCCTTTGATTTATGCTACTTTGGGGAACTTTTAACCCCTAAATATATGGAAAATAATGATTTTTGGGGTCATATCAAGGTATTGGGGATCATTTACTTTTTTTTTTTTTATATGGGTTTTACATCACATCAACATTATTTCAGTTATGTAGCGATGCCCGACTCTTAATGATGGAGGAAGACCCCATACTCAACTGCCCATAAGGGCTGGTCAAGAAGGGTAGAACCATCGGCATTCCGTAAGTCAGTCGGGAGACTGCCTTTCATGAAAATCCATATCCCTTTCAGGATTTGAACCCACGCGGAGAGGGGCCATGTGATTTCAAGTTCTGTACTCTAACCACTAGGCCACGGAGGCCCCGGATCATTTACTACATAAGTAAGTTTGGGGTCAAGGAAAACCCTACAATCTTTAATTGTGTGAAATCATTAGAATTGTCTCAGGATAACAATTCTATTGAGTACCCACAATATAGAATTTTAAATAAAACTAATCTTATGTAAAGGGTTTTCATCATAATAGTCTTGGTGACAAAAATCTAATAAGTAACCAAATTATAGGAATGAATGAAGAAGCATATAATTTTTTATTTTTTATTAGGATATAGACTTTTTTTAATGAACCTCTTATAAAATATTTACCTCTTTAATTTTAGAACCCTGTCTACCTATGATAGAACCAACTGCCTTTCTTGGAACTGGTATTTCTATGACTGTTTGGCGTGAGGTTGCATGTTTCCTTGCATCATCATCACCTGTATAAAGACATATTAACAAAATCACAATATAAAAGTAAAGTCAGATAAACTAAACTTCATGAGATATGCTATGAAAGGGAAATCTATAGAAAGGGTATTGACAAACTTTAAGTGTTTAATTGGTAAAAGTGGTTAATGATAGTCTACGAGCATTTCAAATTATATATTTATCTTTACCTTAAATATCTTTAACAATGAAGGATAGAAACCACTGTGTCAAATCAAAGACCAATAAACAGGTTTTTGTTTTCATCAAAAGAGCGATTGTTTTGTATGGTGTTTAACGCTGTGTCGACAATTTTTCAGTTATGTTTCCTGGATGATGGATCCACTAGTTGTAGGCTACACTTTAAAGGGTGAAATGTTCATTCTCTCTAATCATAATGTCATCTTCAACAGACGCGGCAAAGAGGGACATTGTGGATTATCATTTAAGGGGTTAAGATGTTGCAATTTTTGGTAGCTGGTATCTTGACTTGTAAACGGAACTCTGCATTAGCTCAAGGTAATGACAACGTTTGTACTCAATTCCAAATCATGCCAAATCATCTACCTTCAGAATCACTCCAGGATTTAACGATGAAATAAATGAGCCCCGCGTTCACAGGAATCGCCACAGCAAGTAAGATCAATTTTGAGTTCGTCAGCCCCATGGTGTCAATTCTCCATGAGCTTTCACTAAGACAAGGGGCTTTTATTATGACTTTTTCTTTCACTATTTACAAATCTCTTTCAGAAATTCATCTCCCATAGTTTTGGCAATGTTTTGGACATAAGGCAATCATAAAGTTGTTCTATCCGAATGAGGACTCCCGCGTTTTTGTTGTTGTTGTAGTTGTACAAAATAATGGTATAAGGGAAATAACTCGTATAAAAAAAATCAAACTTCTCACAGTGATCTCCCTTTATGGGGTTGCAAACGGTCATAATTAAAGGTTATGAATAATAATATTTCATACAACTATCGATTCAAAGGTCATGCTTGATAGCTTCTTTTTCAATGGATATATTAAATAAATAATATTAATAATCCTTAGGTGGAACAAAGCTCACAAAATTAGATTGAAACTGAAACGCAATCATTCGTGTTGTGCCATTTTCCAACATTTTTGGTATAGGGGAAGTAACTCTTACAATTTTTAAAATGCTTAGTTTGTACGAGTTATTTTCCTTTGACGGTAAATAGATACGTTTTCGACTAGATGGTGCTAATTTAATTAAGAAGTCGCTTTTCCTCGTTTAACAACACAAATACTTTCTCTTCTTGATGTTCATGTCGGCAAATAATGATCATGCTATTTCTAGTGTTTGAGTTCACTAAAAATCGTTTATGTTGTAGGTCTTGTTCATTATTCTGCTTAATGAAGAGAAGAATCTGACAACATCTACTCAATTTACATAGACCAAGGGTTGCAAATCATTGAAACAATGCAGTATATTGCTTTTTTCAACATTTAGGATTTTTGAATTCCTTCGACAGATTTTTAGGTACTAGGGAGCGTTGTTATTTGTGAAAGAAATGTTTGAAAGAGTTACCAATTGGATCTAGGATGGCCTTTTTTGAAGCTTAAGCACACCCAATGAATCCCATTTTTGGACTAAGGGTGGGTCAGCACCTTGGTCCATTGAATTTACATATACCACTTTATGAGGGAAGGTACTTTATCGATACACAAGCAGCAGTCTGAACCCAATTACTCATTAAACGTCCGCCTTCACTGTACGGACTAATACCTTCTTGGAACTAGGAATGTAGTCCGGATTTACTCGCTTTGTTTTGCTCTATATTATTATAACTGTTGCCTTATGGGAAATCGTGAAATGTCCAGATGTTCGAAAAATAGACTATGGTTCAGTCTCTGATCACAGAGATAATAATTATAGTAATGGTGGAAAAAGGAGCAGCTGTTTTCCTCAAGATGTTGCCCAAAGAATTTTTCAAATGTAGCCTCAATCATCTGGCTTTAAACGCATGTAGTCCTTCAGCGCTATCATCGCTTTGATTTCTTTGTAAATAAGAGTAGGTCAAGGAGAACATTTTAACCCTTGTAGTGCTGGAACCAGCTTCATGCATATCCAAACCAGTTAGATCCAGGCCAGCCGGCAAGTAAATTGGCGGCTAGTCTGTGATCTATCCTGTTTGCTGCTCTGAGCATCTTTCCTCAAAACAGTTAAGCAGATATGTAAAGTTTTGGAAAACAGATGACACAAAAATCTATTTCTCGAAAATTACACAGCATTCTAAGGGTTAATATGAGACACTTGTCAAGGTGAATAAAAAGAACACACAAACAACATGGTGCTATTGATTATACTATTCGTGTATTTTGCATAACAATAAATTATATTCATCAAGTAAAAAGCCCTATATATAAGTTACATTTTTTTCTTCATTGAAAACCATATAAAGCTTTGTAAATATATATCAAAAATAAGAATCAGAAAATTAATTGAAAAAATCACGGAACATATATCACATACATAGACTAGAACAAATTTTCTTCACAGACCAGACAATGCAGACATACAAATGTAACATCTACTAATAATTTCAAAATGCAATTTGAAAATAGTAATATCGGACATCAAACAACACTTGTCGACATCAACAAAACAAAACAAGCTTAAGCATCAGACACCAAATGTTTTTGCTTGGACTTTATCAAGCATCGGAAAGCATCAGAAAGAAAATGTAAGGTTCAGGACAGTTAGTGTGTCACATAAAGTAAAGGTCTTACTGTAGTCTTGCATTGAACCTTCAATATTGTCCGAGTCTGGTCTCAACTTGGGACCCTGATTTTCAAGATGGAGACAGCTTTAAATTTGATTGGTAAGCCAATCCTCGACATAGGCTGATCTGGCAGGCGCGTAGCTGCCAATACGCGAGTACATGGCTGAATCCTCATTGCTCTGATAACAACAAAAATCAGGAATTTTTTAAAAACACAAAAATCTACTTCATTAGTGCATAAACCCATGGCGCCATAACGTATTCTATTTGACCCTGAAATCACTTAAAATGCACCAGATTGCACTGTTATTTTCAAAATCTTCCCGGGACCCCTTCGCTTAATCCTGCATCCACATCCATGGAGGGCTAGCTACGCACTTGTCCGTTCTCAAACATAACTGTAGATATGAGGACTTTCCTATTAAGTATTCTTATTTACAACCTTCAAACCTTCAACAGAAACACAATGTAAGGTAGCTTCTGCCTTTAAACTTCGGTTGTATAACAAAAGAGATGTCCAATGTTCAAAACAAGACTAAAAAAAGCCCTTTATCTTCATGACGCCTGTACTACAGTCTCATAATGGACCATTGATGTGCTTTGTGCCTAGAAATGGATAGTCACTCTAGGGTCTCGAACAGTCACAGGAGTCCATATTGGGAACATATCAGAGTCATTTACATGCAGTGTCTCATATCAAGTGCAAAAAATTTCAAAATGTACATACTCTTGGGAAATTGTCAAGATGATACAATTCTAATGAGCACTCGCAATATAGGGTTTATAGCAAAAAAAACAGGTCCAACAAATACACATATAAGCAAACTGATTAAAAAATCATAGAGACAGGTTGTTGAAGTTTACATTTAGTACATACATGCAAAAAATAAATACCCAACTCAAAACCTTTTGTACTTAACATTAACATACCTGTTAGAGAAGTCTGTAAAATTCATTGTAAGAGGAGTATTACTCATTTTGAGGAATCAATTTCTTTCTCTCTTTTTTCCAATTAACATACAATAATCCATTTATCGAATATATTCATACTTAAGGAGTAGTAGCTTTAAACAAGATTGAGTTCATTGGCAACTAGGCTAGGATAGCATATTACCTACTGATATGAGGAAATTATATTTAAAGTCAACAGATATGCATGGGTTTAATCGTAAAAAGAAGTACAGTCAAACTTGTCTACAGCAGCCACTCTTAAACATAGAATACATATGACTGCATAGCAACATTGAAGCTCAATACAGCAGGCAAGACATGCAGAAAGCTCCTGCAGGAGCTTTCTTCATGTTTTGCCTGCTGTATTAAGCTGTCAACGGTCTCAAAAAACAGATCTGATGGCATTGTTGTTGGCTGCTTAAGACAGGTTTTACTGTACTATATTGTCATGTGACATGTTATTGGAGGCATCTCAAGCGGGCTTGACTCCTATGACATATTCCTTTGCAATTTACTTTGCAATCTTCAATCTTGAAATAAGAGAGAATGTTGTTTTGAACTTCCATAAGTCCTTTGCATATCATGTTTAGTAAAACACCACACTGGTCTATAGAGTTCCTACGCAAGAGTTTAACTACAGTGTTAAGGAGAAGGACTGGGTAACAAAAACTGATGCTGGCTCAATGGCTGGTTTTTCACCAAAGTGCTTCTCCAGACTCCTTCTAGGTAGAAGGGGTATTTTCCGCTTTAACAGCTCGACTTGCTTTGAGGATTTCTCTGCCAGGAATTCTGCGAGTTCTGTCATTCCAAGATGTGCTGCACGCTCTGCTGGTGTGTAGTATCGAAATTGCTTCATTCCGTCTTCCAACTTCTTCTCATACTGAAATTGCATGGAGAAGTATTCTTTTCAGGTAAAAAAAATTGTCTTATGCTGTTTTAAATATTTGTCATTGTCTATACATTACTTGAAATACCATAGTTGGCTCATAGTAATAATTCTTAAGGCATTAGATGACAATTTTTTTCCTATGGCAAAAGTCAAAAGAAATTCTAGAGAAAAGAAACAAAAAGTTAAAAACTGTATTTGATGGACTAGAGACAACATTGTTTGACTCGACAAAAAATATTTACTTGTTAAACAAAATATGTTGACAGCAGTGGTCCATTGGAAGAGCATCTGCCTTGAGACACAAGGATTGAGGGCTCCAATCCCATGAGTAATAGAATTTGTCTTGCAGCCTTTCATTAATCCCCATTCAGCTTGAGTACTGGTTATGTATCTAGGAAGCAGAATCATAAGTTATTTGTCTTAGTTGTAAGATCTTGTTTTAAAATCAATATAAAATAAATAGATTTAAACCAAACTAAAAAAAAATGTCGAAATGGTTTACCTTTTCTCTTCGTACCAGATTAGCACCGAGGTTGGCAAGTTTATAGGCTATATCCTGTTTTCCATAATCAATCGCCAGAAAGATCACATCTCTATAATTAAACATCAGGGGACTGAGCTGAAAGAGTGAATGTCAATCAACAGATTAACCTCTGATTTCATTAACCCTAGAATCCATAACACTTTTCATTGATGCATCTGTTAAAGAAGCCTTTAGAAACTACTATGACAAAAACATTGACAAAAACATGTTGAACAATTTGTCCTTATGTCACAGTGGTTTTTACACAATACCAAGAGGAATTTCAATTGTTTTTGTCTTCTGTTTTGGCTTTCAATTAGGAATATAAATTTTATCTTCTAGGGAAATCAGACAGCTAAAATGTTTGCAAAAGGCAACATCTATATTAACTATGGAAATGACAAAATGCCTTCATTTATAAGACCTCTATTGATAAATCCAACATTAAAGAAAAAATATACCTTTTTTTTCCAAGTCTCAAATTGGCACTAATTGCCAGTAAAGCTATTAAGTGCTATACTAGAGAATGTAAATAGATGCATGGATCGGTGCACTCACAGTAATTCTATATCGCTGAAATTCAATTGAAAAGTACCAGTAGCCCGAAATACGAATCAGTTTGGCTATCAGCAATTGATATTAATGGTCGGACATCACAACATAACTGATATAATGTTGCAAAATGTTAAAACCCATTTAGATAAATAAACAAAGATGACAAACTGACCATTTTGTAGAGACCAACTACCGGGAACCTGAAATGCCGTATAAATTCCTGAAACTCTGGTAGCCCCTTCTTCTTGGATCTGATAAGCTTGCATAATTCTTCATACTGTAATGGTTAAACATCGTAACATAAAACATATAAGGTGTTTATTTACTTATTCATTTTTGTATAGGGTAGACACTGTGTCAACATTTTCTTCAGTTTTATCATGGATTCACTCGGATTCATAACTACACAGCTACCGTTTTGAAGAGTCTTGGCAAAGGACTCTGACAAATAAACAAACCAGCAGTGGGGCTCTAACCTATGACCCTGGAATTATCGTTCACCTAAACTGCTGGGGCCTGTTTTACTAAACAACTTACAGAAAATATTTGCGTAAGTCATAATTGATAAACATGGATAGTATCTTCAATGAAAGTACAATATTGCAATGTGACACTTCATTGGAAGCGTCTCGGAGAGCAATATTTAAATAAGAGGAATTGTTGTTTTAGACTTACGCAAATCTTAAGCGTAAACTGTTTAGTAAAACGGTACCCTGGTCCACATGGGGCCCTTACATTGGTTATAAGATAGGAACCAAATAATTGAGATTGTCCCAATTAAATTCATTCAATCTAAAGCAATTTCATCACAAAAGAGAACTAAATATTAATGAAATAACAATTGGTTAATAAATGGCTAATAACACTGAATTTCAGAATTCAATAGTTAGATGCTATTGCATTAACCATGTCAAATATCAATCAAACGGAATGTATAGAGAAGTGACCACCTAATCTTATCCTTTAAATCAAATAAAGTCCAAAGATAGAATGAATCTTAGAAAAAAGCATTTTGTAAAAGGCAAATATCTTATAATGATTTTGTAAATTATTCCCTGAACCCTACTACTCACCTAAATCATTTTTTTTTTTTTATATATGGGTTTTACATCACATCAACATTATTTCAGTTATGTAGCGATGCCCGACTCTTAATGATGGAGGAAGACCCCATACTCAACTGCCCATAAGGGCTGGTCAAGGCGGGTAGAACCATCGGCATTCCGTAAGTCAGTCGGGAGACTGCCTCTCATGAAAATCCATATCCCTCTCAGGATTTGAACCCATGCAGAGAGGGGCCATGTGATTTCAAGTTCTGTACTCCAACCACTAGGCCACGGAGGCCCCTACCTAAATCATCATAGGATGAATCTATTAAGCAACAAAGCACAGGATTTACTGTATAATTTTTTTTTTTTTTACTTTCTTTTGTAAAATGCATATATCAAACAAGACTACTGGTAATATGTCTAAATCTAATATGACTAATTTTGCACAACCATAGCTTACCTTATCAACACATACCAGCTCCAGTGTCATACCATAAACTGCCTGCAAGAAGACATCATAGAGAACATTTCATGATAAATACCTAAAATTGGGTGTAATATCACTTTCATTGTTTTCACTTATATCTCAACCACAGCTCACTCCTTCATTTTATTCTGATGAAAGCAAGTAAAAAGGTTGCATAAAACATTCTCTGTCACGACTTTCTAATGTAGTATAAACTTGTTTACCTAATTGATTCCGCCATATAGAAATTTGTGTCCGATTGAGAATGGAAGCAACAGCAGGATTAGATAAAGTGCTCATCAGTTATCCCTTATGTCACAATAACTTAAAAAGACCGTTGTAGGAGATACATTAAAGTGGTATCATAGCGAAAGGAGTTAAACAAATTCAAAGAAAATAAAGACATAAGTTCAAAAAAAAGTTTAAATTCTAAAATAACTCCAAATTTATAAGACAATTTACGACCAGTGCATATTGAAAGCAATAGCAAACATCAGTTATGAAATATAAAGGATATTTTATTTTAGATATTGGGTGGAAACCATTGTGAGCAAATGAGAAATTGCTTAAATTTGTGTAGCTGTGGTTTCTCAATTTCTCTGCTACAGATGTGATAAAACAAGTGCATGTTGGAGAGGTGTTCACCATCATCTCTATGATCAGGTAAAGGTTAAAAATAAATCTACATACCTTTCTTTCATTGTGTATGAATTTATCTTTGTCGATTGATTTGGCAAATTCATCCCCAGTTTTTCCACCCTGAAATTCAAAGCACAAGAGTATGGTACTTATACTGAAGTATCATGTAAACTCTTTCTTACACTGCATTCACTGCCAATATCGCCAATTGGCGACTTGAAACATGCGGTTTGGTTCTGCATTGTTTGTTACCATATTTTGAGACATAGCATCAAGGTTAATGTCATCAAAGCAAATGCAAATAATTAAGTACAGGTAAAAGGAAATTTGATTAAAAGCAGTGTTTCTCATGTACACATATACTTCCTTTTCTATTCAGTTAACAGAACCATGTTCTAGATGAAAGGTTCATGCAGGCCAAAAGTTAAAACTGATAAACATGGGTAGTATCTTGAATAAAGAAACAATATTCCAATAGGACATGTGTTTGGAAGTGTCTCGGAGAGACGATTCCAATGATGTGTTGCTTTGAAATATTGCTGAGCCTAATAAGAAGTCATGTTATTTTGAACTAACGCAAATTTTTAGCATAAAATATTTAGTAAAACGGTACCCTTGAGTCCAACAACCGATGTCTCATTTCATTTCTTTGAATATTTTTATGTCATCTGCTGTTGCTTTCAATTTGGACCAATCACAAAACCCAATGAGGGGGAATGGGTAAAATTGCTCTACCCATCTTGTACAGTGGTATCTACACTAGTGTCATTTACTTGCTGTTTGATATCTGCTCCAGCAATAAAGAGCTCAAATGTTTGTGTTCATTATTTTTATGTAATCTACTGTTGCTTTTAATTTTGACCAATCTCAAAATCCAACCGGGGGAATGGGTGAAATGTCTCACCCCATCTTGTAGAGTAGTATCTACTCCAGCCTCAATCAGCTGCTGTTTGATGTCTGCTCCAGACTGGGAGGATAGACAACATGCCATGTGATAGGCCGTCCTGTCACTCTGAAAGCAAAATTTGTTCAATGATTTCAGGTCTTGAATTATTGTGTTTTTAAAATCTTTTCAACAATTTTTCAGCTATAAAGTGATGCCAGGCCTATCATGGATGGAGCAAGGCCTCAGATTTAATAACCTATATGGTTCCGTCAAGTTTAACCCTTTACCAAACTCAAAATTTCTTACTGTCCCAAACTGAAAGAGTTTGCAGACGACATTTCAAAATGTGAGAAATTGAAAAGCAATCTTCTTATAGGGTAGAAAACATTGTGGGAAAATGAGAAATTGCTCGTTAAGAGCATTTTCTCCTTTTCCCATTTTGTTTCCAGAGTCTTCTGCAACAAACTGGTCAAATGTTGTTAATGTTTGGTAATGGGTTAAAAGAACCATTGTTATTCCATTATTCAGCTAGGAAGACAAACCCACATAAAAACTCAAATTCCATGTACAGAAATTTAAACCCATGCAGAAAAGTGTTGATCAAGTACTTTACTCTAATCACAAGGCAATGACAGCCAAAAATAGTATTTCAAACCACTGCGATTATTCTCTGACCTCTGATGGGTTTGTAAAGGTAAGACATTTTGTTAGGTGTCATATGTTATTCTGTATAAAAGCAGACACTCTGTAATCTATTTAAAACAGGGAAGGAGATAAGTACATACACAGTCCCTGGCATTGATGTTGACATCATAGGGAAGACTGAGAAATAGTTCCACAACATCACTTCTGTCATACAGCACTGCGACTATCAAAGGAGTCCTTCTAGCCTGCAAGTACATGTCTAGTCAATTACTTTGTCAATACAATGTACAAACAGGGAAGTCTGTGGACAATTTTGTGACATATGTAAGGTACAAATGCCTATCAATAAGCAATTTCACCTTTTGTTGGAATGGTTTCTTAAAAATTCTAATATAAAACACATCATTTTTCAAAATAAGCAATTTTTCATTTGTAGGTATTACATTGCATCAACAATTTTCAGTTATTATTGCAATGCCTGGCTAGTCATGGATATAAGACGTAGGAACAAGTTCTCAGGCTAAAACCATCAGCTTTCCATTCATTGGCCAAGACACAAGCTCTCATGAACATGCAAATACCTATGCCAGGATTTGAATGCAGAGATTTTAAGTTCTTTACTCTTACCACTAAGTCACAGAGACCCCATTTTTAGTTTGATTCCATTATGAAAATCAGTATGGGATGTTCTACAGCTACATATACAGTGAACCCTCGTTTATCCGAACATGTCCGTTCCCAACAAAATGTCCGGTTTACCAAATAATCCGGACTAATGAAGCAGAGCATGTTCTTATTCACATTAAGACATAAACGGTCTGTATGAGCGGTATATACTTATAACCCTTTAGCAAACGCCAAATTGTCGACCGTCCCAAATTGAAAGAGTTTGCAGAAGACATATCAAAACGTGATGAAATTCAAAGATAATCTTCTGATATGGCAGAAAACATTGTGGGAAAAGGAGAAATTGCTCGTCACGAGCAATTTCTCCTTTACCCACAGTGTTTTCAAAAGTCGTCTGCAACAAATTGGTACAATAATTCCGTTCCCTTACAATTTCGTTCGGATTGCGAGACATCCGGATAATCGGGGTCCGGTTAAACGAGGGCTCACTGTACTACCATAATGATCAGATAATGGTTCACATACTGACCACATCTCTGTACTTCCTTTGACCTCTTACTCCATAACACCTCACATTGCTGCAAAAGTCTTAAAAAAACCACCATCTGGATAGGTATAAGTAGCTCTTAAAACTTGCCTTTCGTCACACTGTTTTTTATTCAACGCCGTAAAGATTTTTTTCTTTTCACGCCCCTTTTTCTTTTCTTCTGTTGGTGCTTTCCATTGACCAGTCTACAAAATGTCTCAAAGTGATTATTTGTGTGCTGGGGAATATTGTTATTACTAGGTCTTTTTTGAAAACAACTCAGACAATCGTTGGGAGCAGGGTTTTGTCGATTGGTCTATTCATATGAGATTGCAATTCTTTGAAATACAATACTTGTTAAGGTTACCTTGTTTCGTGCTTGTACTACCAAATTTGGTGACATACAGGACTTTATCATGCTGTCAACAACTTCTACACCTTCATTCTTGATAGCATTGTGGAGTCTGTCCACCAACTCCTAAACAAATAAATCAAATGTTTGACATAATGAAATTACAAACAAATATTTGCAATGTAACAGTTAAGTTTTAAGGAAAATAAAATGGTAAACTAAAATTATTTACAAATTAAGCTTTCTTTAGGAAAAATAAGGTGCTTGAAATAAAACTATTTGCAAATTAACCTTTTGTTTTAAATAGGAAATCAAATGTTTGAATTGAAATTATTTGGAAAGTAGCCTTTTTGTTTAAAAGAAAATGATATGTTAGAGCTATAAACATTTGCAAACTAACCTCCTTTTAGTTACATTATTGAAGAAATATGGTTATGAAATTATTTCCACAGTAACTTTTTACTCTGAATTTAAGCCACTATTAGCCTTGTTAGATTTTAGGGTTAGAGTTTTTCAGATGTAATACCATCCCATTACCCTGAGTACCTTGAAACAATAATTATCACCATTGTCATTTTTCAATTATCTTTAGAACACTATGCAGTAAACAGGGAAAAAAGCAGCAGTATTGTTGATAGAAATCTCATAATTGACAATATCAACTTACCTGAAATCTAGGTAACCATTCAACAAAGTCCAGCACATCACTTGTCTTATTTCCAGAGGCATATATAAATGTGTCCCTATACTGAAAAACATGAAATAAATTTAAGTTTCCTGTACTTTATTTCTTCTTTACACATTACTTCAGATATTCTCACTTATATAATAGAAAAAAATCTGTGAGAAGATTTTGGAAATCATTTCTAAATTAACTTACATTGTGAGAAATCATTAAACTGTCATATCCATCCACAGCCATCTTGGTTAAGTAGAGACAGTCAGAGCTTCTGATAACTTTGATATAGTACTGAAAGCAGAACAAAAAAATACTCGAAAAATACTCAAACAAAAATTAATCACAAAATGAAAACTTTGTACAGACTAATTTATCCTTTTAATCCTAGTTGTGTCTGAAGGCGTCTACAGGAGATGCGTCAAAGTGATGTATTATATGGTAAATGGTTGTCATTTTGTGATGAAGCAATTGATTCTTTTAACACATTACCGCCAACACAAAAACGCCACATTTTTGCATCGTGCCTTGGCCAACTTTCAAAAAGCATTGTGGCAAAAGGAAATAATTTGTGTATGGTCATGTCATGGTGCTACAGCATATCCAATGTACTATCCCTTACAAACTTTACAAAGATATCCGAAAGGAATTTGGACATCTCTAGAAACTTTACAAGCACTTGAATTGATGCCTAAATAAAACATGTTCAAGCTAATTTCTGTATTCAATCATATGATATGGCTTTACCTTATCTATCAGTTCTACAACATCCCTCCGTCTAGAGAATCTAGCAATGTCTCTGGGGTTACATCCAGTCTGAAAGAGAATGGTACGGGTATTTGAAATCAGTGACCTAACTATTAAACACCTGACGATGCCATTTCTTTCAGAATTGTTTCCCATCGCAATGTTCCATGTATTTTTCAAAATGATAAACAGAGAAGTTCATAGTATTTCTAGATTTCTTTCATATCAGGTGAAAATTATCACCAAAATACAAAAAAGAGCCTGATCAATTTCAGTAGTTTTAATAAAAAGAAAACTACTAAATGTAAGATGATTTTTATATGTGGCGAAGAAACTACATGTAATTCAATCTAAGGCCAGTTTAATAATTTGAATATGAGTTTTCAATAAAGAGTCTCCGATATACAGAATACCACTAGTTCTACTCAACTCGGCCAACCCTTATGAGCAGTTAGGCCTAGAGTTTTCATCTGTTGGTTATGAGCCAAGCATTGCAATTTTACTGAAATACTGTTGACATACATAAAAACCTAAAAAACAAATGACAAGATGGAAATCTTAATTAATAAATACTTCCATTAATGAAACTGAATTTATTCTAAATGGGGTTCATTTGATAACCATTTAACCATTACAGTGCTGGAACCGACTTCATGCTTATGCAAACAGGTTAGATCACAGGCCAGCCGCCAAGTAAATTGGCGACTGGCCCGTGATCTAACCTGTTTGCTATTCTGGGTATCTTTCCTCATCAAAATTAAGCAGATATTTAAGGTTTCGGAAAGTAGACGACACAAAAATCTATTTTTAGAAAAGTACCCAGCATTCTAAGGGTTAAACGATAGAAGAGAAATCCTTGTACTTACACAATCTCTTTCTGTAATATCAGCTCCTTTTTTCAACATGTAGTGGAAGAGCTCAACCGGCAAGTTACCGTTTGTCTTATCTAGGGCATACATAAAGGCTGTTCTACCTCTCTGTAAATAGGGAAATAATCTAATTTGTAAGCCCCCTTTCTCCATACTATCTCACTTTACTGTATCTGCTTCAGAGAACCCCAGAAGCCATTGTAACAAAATGATAAATTGCTCTTTATAAACAAATATCATTTTGTCATAATGATTTCTACCCTTCCACTTAAAAGAAACATTTTTTTTGTCATTCCCTATTGCATTTTGATTTGGACCAGTCTCAAATTCCCATATGGGGTGAATGGAATAGACTTATTAGCTTAGTCAATGCTCTTGCTTAAGCTTAATAAAGTTGTGATGTGATCAACTTGTGCCTCAAAATTGACCTGGAAAGTTCAGTTGGTAAAGCAGTTAGAGGTATGGAAAGAACATTGTTGGTTGTTTAACTATAAATTATATTTAGTATTTAGCAGTATTTCAATTATACCACAGTGGTTTTAACAACTATCCATATTTCTGATATTTTCTCTCTAGTACAGCAAATATTCTCTGAAAGTTTTTTTATTGTAATCTAATACAAGCACAAATATCTAAGTGGTGTTATACAAAGAAATTATTTCTTAATGACATCATTAGCAATGCCTGTTGTTACATGAATAATTCCTACCTAAATTGTAAAGAAAACACATTCTCTTAGGCCTTTTAATAGTTACAAGCCTGCTTTTGGTTTGAAATCATGTAAAGGTGTATTGAAAAAGTTAAATTTAAAGTTAAAAGTTAAATTAACAAGATCCTCTTTTTCCATATACAGCATTTTGGTAAAATGTTGAATCATTGGTGTTTTGGGCTTATTATCGCCAGTGATAATGCAAGAAATCTCAGATCATATTAACAAGAAATCTTAGATCATCTCAAATAACCTCACCTCATCCTTGAGTGAAAAGTCAGCACCAGATTTGAGTATATACCAGATAATATTGAGAGGTACGTCTTTATGAATGGCCTCAAAGTACATGGGTCCCTGGAAATAATGAACATTCAACCATTAATCAGGAATTGTATTCATCTGGAAATTATATTTTGTACTTTTTATCACTTGTGATAAGTACAGTTTTCATATTTCTGGAGGTATATGAATCTATATGTAATGCATGTATATGTTTTGTAATGAAATAAACTTTAAGTCTTAATGCCAAAAAATTAACTTCTGTTCTATTCAATAATAAAAATGTTTAGCAATAGTCTACTAAATAAACAGTATGAAAAAAAAAGGATAAGTCTTTTATTTTCACTGTACTGAAATTTAAAAAATTAAGACGGGAACCACATAACGGTCTCATTGATGGCGATATTTTTTGCTTGCAAAAACATCTTAAACCTATATTTCACAGCCAAACATTCATAAGGCCTTACCCAGAAATAGTTGTTCACTCTAACATGCATATTGACATCAGCACCAGCATCGCATAGCATTTTAACGAAACGAAAATCCCTGAATTTTATTGCATACTGCAATATATGTTTCTTGGCACAGATCTGAAAGATAAGAACATCACATTTTTAAAAAACAATACAGCCAAAATGTGCATTCTATCACCACCTGTATCAGATACACTTTGGAAAGAATGATTCTTTGTTTGGCAGGATGCTTTACTTCGCTCTTATATGTTTTGCAAAAGTAGGGAATAATCGCCAAATGAGAACTGCACATTTCATTTTATTAAAATGAAATGTACAATTCTCATTTGATGATTATTACTTTTTTAAGATTTTTTTTTTATATTTTAATAACAGGTCTCATGCAATATGGATAAAAGCAAAAATTGTTTGCTCACTCTCTACCAATCAAAACATGAACTATGATTCAAAGAATTTTACAGACAACATTTGAAATTGTAATATTTACTGTGGAAAGAAGAATAAGTTGTTCGTTTAGAGCAATTTCTACTTTTGTCACAAATGTCTCTAAAGTTTCCTTCTACAGGTGGATTAAAACATAAGGGAAAGGGGACATTTTAGAGTGAATGCATGGTGTTTTTCATTTTAGAATATAAAGATATTTGTCTATACTCTCAACAGTGCTTACCTCATTCAAAAAGTTCACCCGACACCTAGTCTTTGTTAAAGCTTCTTCCACTTTCTCATAGTTTCCTTCAAACACTCCATAGATCATGTCCTGCATTGAATAAAATAATCCCATAGTTTGCTCTGTAACACCAAGATTTGTAATAAAAAACTAGTTTTCCAATTATTGTTCCAATTCTTTTGATTGCAACATTGGATAAAGCTACATGCTTGAATTGAAATAAAATGCAGTTTTTTTATTTTTACAAAATGGCTTTTATTTCAAGTACAATTACTACATTGCTCATCGAAATTCACAAAAATTTGATATTCTGGCATTGTTGTTTCAAGCAACAAAAGCTTAATTATAAGAATATTTTTCACAATAAAAAGTGGTCTTTATACTTTATGATAATTATCTTACAGTGGTTTCTAAAGACATCTCCATTGAAATTACTCCATTTAACCCTTTACCAAACGCCAAATTTTCGACTGTCCCAAATTAAAACAGTTTGCAGACGACATTTCAAAATGTGAAGAAATTGGAAAGTAATCTTCCAATAGGGCAGAAAACATTGTAGGAAAAGGAGAAATTGCTTTCTCCTTTCCCACAATGTTTTCCAGAGTCGTCTGCAACAAAGTGGTGAAATCTTGTTATTGTTTGGTAATGGGTTAAAGGACTCTGATATTTCCTTTTCTCTGGACCACAAGGGTATGTACTTGATAGTATTTATATTATCCTGTCACCAGTGCAAATTACGGAACAATAACAGGGTGCCGTATAACATTTGTGATATTCAGCACTTACCATATAACACACACTCACGTGATAAATAATGACGTTATACGTAGGTCAACACACATGACGTCATGTGAGCAACATTCTCTACTTGCTTACTGTCTTTTGTTTCCTTTATTTCGTATTTCGTTTTCATTTTATTTGTTTATAAGAACCCATGAACGTAACAGGATAAATATAAAAGATGGTTGGTGTCTTTGAATACATAAAAAATATCGAGCTCGGTTTTGGATTATCATTCGATTTGCCTTCAGCTCACCGCATAATATTCCTACACCTTGCCCGATAACATTTCCGATGCACAACACCAACCATCTATTCTGTATTTATACTATACTACATAATGCTAACCCCCAGGATTAGTACAGACCCCTATGGTCTGAACCTCTGAGCCCATATAAGACTTACAGTTGTGGCTTTGTGCTCATCAATAATGACAACAATATCGTGAAACTTGAGACAGGCTGCAAACTGACGCAGGTTCTGCTTTTTCTAAAAAGGAAAAAAGGATGAGTTAAAGTTGATTCTTTACAAACCTATACATGTGTATATATAAATCAGCTATTTGTCAATTGATGTTTCTTTAAACGTTATATGTTGAATAAACATTATTTCAGTTATATTGCAATTGTCGTTTCATAGACATACTTTCAATGTAATGTTGGAATAAAATTGTTCTATTTATATTGTTCTAAATGAAGAAACTGCTCATTGCAAATAATTTCTTCTTATGTCACAGTAGTTTTGTTGCAGTTACATCAGAGATGTTATGAAACATGTTCAATCAATTCATTTATTGAAAAAATTACATGCCCAACCCATTACAAAAAAACAATTAAGTAACAATTGACTTTATTCATAAGCAGAAATAGAATTTACTCACATAGATAGCGTCCACACGACACCAGCTTCGAAGAAGCTGATGAATCTTGGGAATGTCATGTTGCCGTACTGCATGAAATATTCCAGGCTGTAAAAAATACAAAAAATATTGTACTTTAATCTTTTATCAATAACCTTTGTTAAGTCTATTTTATCAAAATACAAAAGGAGCCCTTCATCAGGCAATTTCTTTTGCCTTATTGGCTTTGATTCAATTTTTCAAATTACTCTTGATATCTTGTAATTGTGTTCTCCTGATAAATCCAACATTGGTTTGCCATTAAAACTAATAATATTCCAAGAGGTTCAAAAGATTTGTAACAGGAAAGATATTTGTTTTAAGAGAGAACAGTATTAGGAAGTTATCTATTTTCTAGCTCATGATAATGGCAGAAAAGAGAGCAGTAGTGGGAAGTTGAACCTGCCCATGACACGGATGAATCAACTCAACTGTACTTGATGTTGTTGAAAGCAACATTGTAACACATGAAATTCAAGAGCCATCAACCAGATGATGTGAGTGGTGGAAACTTATTCTTCTTTACCAATTTGGCAATCAAATTGGTAAGTTTTGATGCATCATAAATCATTTCATAATTGTCATCTGCTTTTTCTTATAATTTGGACCTGTCCCATATTCCCATATAAGGAAAAAGGTTTAAGCGATTGTTTCCTAAAACAATGATTAAATTGGACTTTTTCATTCTCATATTTTACAACAACCAATATTTGCAACAAAATTTCTCAAAAAATTGAAATATATTTATCAAAAAGGCAATTATTATGAAGGCACACAGCACATTATTTCAACACACATCTCTATTGGGGTCAAGTCAGAGGCTTTTAAATATAAAATAATCAACATTTGACCAAACACAACTGTCAAAGAAGCATTAAATTGCATCAGAGTTTGGCAGACATTACCCATTTCTTCTGATATATAGCTGATGGTTGTTTGAGGAATTAGGTATATAGAATCCACTTAAACAGAAGGATGAATTGCTCATAAGAAGCATTTTATCCTTTAGGAACACTGGTTTCTAGAGTTTTGGCACATCAAAATGAAGTACAGTATTATGAAGTAATAGGGTCAAACATTCAAACATGCATCATACCATGGTGAACATGCCAAACATTTACATAAAAACAATATTTCATGCACACAAATACCTATTCTGACTACCCTTCCCATTGCCGTTATCAATAACTCATAGATTTAAACTTTGCATCAAAATTCCAGTTCCAAAATTTGAACCCATGCAGAGAGGGGAAGTGGGATTTCAAGTCTTATTCATTAATTTCTGTAAAATCTTTAGGTTATACACAACAAAACACAGTAATTGTTATCTAAGCATCTATCGGACTGTTTGCTAAAGCAGTCCATGAACACATAGAGTTAAACTTGTCTTAAACAACCATCCACAACCACAGGGTCTTTACTTATCCTCAGGTCATTACTTTGTAATGTAATTATATTACATAGTAATACATGACCCAAGGATAACTTTAGACCCCTGTGTCCATAACAATAACATTATCTAGTTACAAGATACAAGTCATAAAGAAACCTTGAGACGAAATTATCTATGAATGAATAGGTTTAACCCTTGTAGTGCTGGAACTGACTTCATGCTTATGCAAATAGGTTAGATCCAGGCCAGTCGCCAAGTAAATTGGCAGCTGGCCTGTGATCTTACCTTTTTGATACTCTGGGTATCTTACCTGATTAAAATTAAGCAGATATTTAAGGTTTTGAAAGGCAGACGACACATAAATATATTTTTAAGAAAACTACCCAGCATTCTAAGGGTTAAAGGTGCTTCAACAGCTATGGTCATTCAGCTTGATGGAGCCATTTGTATGACCGGCATCCTGTCATAGGTTGTTAGTCACAAATAACAAGTTTAATGCAAGACTATATAGTAAGTGACAAGTCCTTCCTTCTTCTGAAGGACTCACTGTAGTCTTACAAGAATCCCTCTATGATATAAACATACCATGTTAACTTCATTGTGAGGATGATTGTTAATTACAAGATTGACAAGTAAACATTTAGATATTGTTTTAAACCAAAACACATTCAGCAATGACATCATGCACTTACTCCCTCCGTCCAGGTTTTGTTGTACAAGTTCTTGTTGGTAGAGAGAGAGAGATAATTTAAAGTGATTAAAGCTTAGACAAATTAAATTCTTATAAAAAATTCGGGATCAAATTGATAATAGAGATCTCAAGAACAAGGCAGTTCTCGACATAGTTAATAAATGTTTTGGTGGTTGCTTCTCAACTTTAATTAACTAATATTCTTCAATCGAAATCAAAGCACTATGAGATCAAGAATGCATTAAAAATAATTAGAGTATGGTACATTTTGATTTGGAGGTTAACTCTTTTCATTTGTATTGTGGCTTTCCTGTGATTAAACAGAACTTAGCTAGGATAAAAAAGTGTGGTACCCAAGGACAGTCCGACACCCTCACAAAATCAGCAGATTAAATACAATATGACAGAATACACTTATGGTTGGTTTTGTTTCAATAGAATTAAACATGCAATCATTTGAATTGTATAAAAATGATTACTTAACATATCACAACATTGACAGACATTCATAATTGTGCAAAAAGACATTAAAACGAAAACTTACCAAGTCTTTCATGATCAAAAACATAAACAAAATTAAGTTAACTTTATACAATCAACCTAAACCAATCATCAAATCTTGAAAAAAAAAATCAACAGCAGTAGTTGTTTGTTTTTAAATTGAAAATGAAAAATAATACAAGTTAAATGTGGATCATTGAAAAAAAATGTTTACCAACAAATAAAACACTAACATGATCTTAGGCATTTACAGCAGCCATTGTGTCCCTACAAGGTTTTTTCCTGAAATTTCCCTGTGTGCCTCAACCATAGTTAGCTTTATGGGAGTATATATGGATATTTTGAGATGGGAATATAAATTTGTAATTACTTTGACATGCAATTCCTTTCATTGAGCATTGCATTCTGCTTATGATAAAAACTAAATCAAGTTTTTTTTAGATAAATCAAAAATCAATTAAGCACACATATCTGCTATCCCTTACATAAATCAAAAACCAATCAAGATAACCCTAAAAGTTAGGAGTCTAAAGGAGATTTATTTATAATATGCAACCTGAAAAAGCAAGAAAGTTGTCTTTGACATATATTCATATCTGTAAGGCAATTGCTATGTTAAAGTTTTACCCTACCTTATATCTTTGGTACATCATGTGCCAGTACTTATTCTGTGTCCCCAATTCTTCTGCTGTTTTGCCATCCTGCAAAGCAAAATGACCTATTGACATATCAAAGATTAAATGCAACACTATAGTAAGTGCTTCACAAAGATGAAGCATTTACTATAGTATTGCATTGAACCCTCGATATACAAGAATTTATTTTCTAACTTTGGTTTCCTGAAATAATTATTTTCATCATCTCATGAGTGAAAAAAAAGCATAGTTTCTCAAGAAAGTAAAAAGTATTATCTAAGGAAACAAGAAAAATAGTTCCGTTTCCTCAGATACTATGTTATATAAAACAAAAGGTTGCGACAGTAACATTAAGAATTTAGCAGTACCTTGTTTTTGATAGGTTACGGCAGTACCAAAAGTTTAACAATACCTTGTTTTTGATAAAGGGGTCAATACCACAGGCCATCAAGTCCACCACATGACAACACTCCTTCTGCAAGGCTGTCACATGTAAAGCTGTGTTCCCATGCTGAAAAAAATGTTTTTGATTAGTTGTTGATTCTTTTTTAGTCATTTTCAATTATTGTTCGGTAAAGTCACTGCAAAAACTAACTTATTCATGCTACATACATAATCTAGATTCATACTATGCCAGTGGAAAGGGTCTTGCACAAGAACACTTCAGATGAAATGATTGGCCCCTTATGGGGAATCAATTCCGTACTGACCAGTCCAAGATCTCTCACCAAAACCACTACACCATTGCAGATCCGGGAAAAAGAGGCATAAATATATATTTAGGCTTTAATGTACATAGTCCAAAGAATATGTGAAGATCTGGGACAAATATTTTTTTCTGAATTTTGCCCCACATGACATGTTTATTTCTCTTCAATCATTCGCATAAACTAACCTTTATGGCAGCTCCAAATTGAAAGGAACAGTAATTTTCAAGTCATTTTTAACAACTTAACCAATTATCAAACAGAAAATAAAAAAATGAAATTGCAAAATCAAAGAATATCTATTGAAATCATCTTAATTTATGAGGAGCAAATTATCTTTTTATCAGAATGTTTCATATTTTATCTGCTACATTTTGGAGATATCTGTACAAAGAAAAGGGTTGAAATAACTCCCCCCCCCCCCCACACACACACTAAAAAAACAAATATGGTATAACAGAAATAATGATATAGATCCTAAGAAAAACTTAGGGGTCCTCCCAATTATAGGCATTCATTAGTAAGAAGCTGCAGTGGATTGGTTGGCACAGAACTTGAAATCACATGACACCTTTCTGCATGGGTTCTTGGTAAGATAACCAAGATTTGGATTTTTAGTATAGGTAGTCACCCAGCTTACTCACATGCAATACAAAACCGTACCAAACAAATATAAGTGATACTTACTCTGTTTTGAGCACTAATATCAATCTTGTGTGCCACCAAGGCGTAGAATACACTTGGCTTGTACATGGTACTAACATAGTGGATATAAGTATTTTGTTTCTGAAATAGAGAATTGATTATTATAGAATGCATCTTGGTTGATTTATTTATTGGACAAAGACAGCCACGTAGGCAAACCATACATTTGGCTTGCATGTGATACCTACAGAGTTGATAGAGTTTTGTCTTATTTTGAGACTGTTACAAGTAACTAACACCAGCAAAGGACTTGATATAAACTTGCACTACTTTTGTTTTACCAATTGTTATGTGGTTTGTTGCTGTAAAAGGAAAATACTTGAATAGGAAAAGACTTGGCCTGTTTTGATAACTGAGGAAATAACGTGTGTTTTTGTCATATATAATGTCATTCATTTTCTGAAAGTAGCAATGAAATCATTTACATATAAATGTTCAATTCGGAAAATCAGAAGATGACCATCAATTCTATCTTTTTTTGTATTTTACTGCATTTTTAAGGTAATACACCTTATGTTGCAGATCATGAACCATCTGTTGTAGATACAATACATCTGTATAGAGGTGGTGTTCTGGTTAACTTTAAAATAAAAGGATCCTTACTCTATCTTTAAAGAAGATATTTTCTCCAGATGTAGCCAGTCTGTTAACTTCGTTCACATCTCCCGCTGCTATAGCCTTCCCTATAGGAGTCTGAAACAATAGTAAAAACAATCATTTTTTCTTGAACCCTAATTGCAATTACATGTACTAAAGACATTCTTGTCTAAATACAATGAGATCCATCTAAGTCAAGGTTTGGTACAATACTATATAGTAAGTGTTTCATGTACAATGTATATGAATAATTTACCAGGTACTATATAAAGTCTTGCATTTAACAGTTGAAGTATCTAGGTTTGTCATTAATTTTTGGAGTAAGAGGCCAACTTTAGCTTTGAGGAGGCCAACGAAGCTAACACCCAACTAAAATAATGTGTTACTTATGACCACCTATCATATTTGTCGTTATTTGAGCCAATCAAAAAGTCATCAGTCAAATTGGTCAACAGCCTGTTCTTAATGACAACCCTGAGTATTTTATCATAGGCATTTCCAGACTAATCCTATGTTTTGGATATTCATTTGAATTGTATCAGTAACGAGTACTTTGTTCAAGATCCCAAGAACTGTATAAAGTCATGAAGTAAACAACACAAGATTCGATACTGTAAGTTAAGTCTAGATTTATCTGTTTTATATTTATTTTGAAACAAGTTCTTACCACTTAGATTAATCACTCTCGATTTTATAATATCTAAGTAAACAATAAACAGAGCTTTGTCTTCCTTTTCACAATGTTTTCAGACCGTTTTATGTAGAAATCCTTGATTTTCATTATTTACATTTAATGTTTGTTGATGACTTTGATATCAAAGTATATCACAGAAACACAAAGAAAGATCTGCAGTGGCATTGTGGTTAGCTTTAGGGGCAAGAGACAACCTGGGTTCCATTCAGAAATGGCGATCAATTAATTCATTTTGGTGTGTCCTTTGGTAAGACATGTTGCCTAGACTAGTATTGGTGAGTTGTCCAGGGAATATATACAATAATGCTCAGGAGTGAGCCCTGTACATGAATTAAAGAAAAAGGAAGAAACACAATGACATTTATACAAGTACAATAAGATGTATAATATAAATACCGCTGCAAGATCCCACATCTGCCCAGCCATTTTCCTGTTTGTATCTGCAGTTCTCCCACAGGACTATTATCTTTTATACTCCAGGATCCTCATTAAAGTCATAATGGATCATATAAAACTTGCCTAACAACTACAAAGTCATTCCTTGACCTATAAAGAAAGAAATGAAAGTTACAATTACTTTTAACTTTAATGCAAAGATGTTTGCAATGCTCTTATTTCCTCTATTAAACTTGGTAATCAAAATGTACTTTTCCCAAAACTAGTATTTTTTTTGTCATAGTGTTAAGTCATTCATAAATGAAAGAATGTTGATGAGAAACAATTTAAACATAAGATTACATTAGAAAAAGTATTGTCAATGTCATAAACATTGGTAAATAATAAGGCTTTGGTGTAAGAAAACTTAGGTGACAATGTCAAACATTTGACTAAAATGGATTGTCTTTCCTATCTATGACAAACCAATATTGGCTAGATATTGGTTATTCATTAAAATAAATATTCAACAACCTTTTAATAGCTTAATTTTAAGATTCTGAAAATGCTCTTACCCGGTCCCTCTTACCCATCAGAATCACTGTCTCCAATATAAACAAATCGCTTATATCAATGATCAAATTGAAATATTTAAATAGTTTAAAATACGGAGCCGTTTGATGTCTGCAGATCTCACGTAAAAATTTTAAATCGAACAATACTAAAAAGGAAAGCCTAATAGGATGTTTATCATTTAGGTCTTTGCTTAAAACCAACATATAATGAAATGTAATTTAAACATTGTATGAAAGGCATTTGTTTGACTTTGCAATATTACTTGGAGGTCTAACATTACATTACAGTAGCTGTATTTGCAATACAATACAAAGACATTTGCATAAAACAACACAATTGATTTCATCATGTTATGTCTCAAGATTGCTGTTAAAAGTATATTTCGTCACGTTTAGAATTTCTTATTTAGTTTTCGAAGGTCTTACCAACAGATAAGGAAAGACGCAAACCGCAGACAATATAAGGCCTATCCCCAAAAGAGGGAAAACGCAGTCAATATAAACCAAGAGGGAAAGCGCAAACAATATGTAGGCTATACAAAGAGGAAAAATACAGACTAGCACACACACATAGAGGACTTTTTTGACCAATAATCTAATTATAGTCTAACGGTCTAAGCCTGTGATTCCAACGGCTTCCCTGGATCCACCAGTATTAGGCCTGGGCTCTGATGTGACTTGCCAAGGGCCACTCCACGAAACCAGAGGTGTCGGCGGGGCTCGAATCCGGGACCATAGAGTTCGAATTCCACCACATCACTGAGCCACGCAGTATCGAAATAATCATAATTTTACTATTTGTCTACAAATCGCCTTTCTGAATCGTTTCATCTTAAGTACTGTATATACGGTCAAACATCGTCATAGCAGACAATGTAAAAAGGTAATAGTTAGTTCATTATATGGCGTTGTCTTTATATATCTCATTTGTTGGTTTGTTGGATATATAAAATTATTCCACCCATTGGAAAACGGGTACCAATGTGTATACATGTAGTTGTCATAAGTTCAGCGAGTTCATTTGGCGGGAAGTCGATTTCGTGTCAAACCATAATGTTAAACTGATGTAAGTTTTCAAGACTTGTGAAGGACATACGCTAGTAATGCGTCGCCCTACCAATCCCATCATGAGGGAGAGAGGCAAAATTTGTGTCACCCGTGCCACTAAGAAATGTTAGTTTCACAACCATGCCATCAGGTGCGCGTGTCAAGAAGGCCGGGCAGGAAGTGAGTCAGCCGCGTCACCTGAAAATGCTCCCCCGCGCATAGCCATCGCGAGGCGCCTGGCTACATGACTATTTGAAGATTATTCACTTGAACTATAGGGGGTCCGGGGCATGCATCCCGTTTTTGTGCTTTTTTTTTAAAAAAATCATTCGATATATAAATCATCTTGATGAAGGCGTAAGCCGAAAAGTTGGAATAATATTATAATGATTTGACAAAAACCTTGTTATTGTTGAATTTTTTAAACAAAATTATGATTAATAAATGAAATAAAAAGCCAAGAAATACAACGCTTATATATGAATATATTCCCAGAATCGCACTATTATCCACGAGTCTAGACCCGATTTAATGAAACAGCAAATTTTGACATAAGTGAATATACCAAATATGCAGACATGCATATCGCGAGATTCACGATAAAAAGATTTGCAAAATAATTCACGCACATACGTACGTACGTAAGCCCAACTAGGCGCTAATCATGTATGTGACTGTCTGTATGAATGAAACATGTCGCAATGGTGTCATCAAACACCGAAGAATAATCTGCGCATCCAGGATTCGAACTTGACACCATCAACCCATTCCCCTACTATTGGAATATTGGAAAGCAGTGGACATCTATAAGAGGGAAAAGGCAATAAGAATTAATTTTCTTTGATATCGAGTAGAGACCATTGTAATAAAAGCAATGAATTGTTCTTCAGGAGCAGTTTGTCTTTTTATAACTGTGTGTGTTTGTTTATCTTGTAGTAGATGCGATAAAGTAATGTATAATGGAATAGTTGGGTATTCAATGAAAGGAGGAACTAAGCCCTACCGAAAAAAAGCCCCCTCTTTAATATTGACAAGGCAGGGTATAGCGCATTCATCATTTTTGGAAGTGCGGAACAAAACCCTGCCATCATTTTTCAAGGGCCGAATCATTTTGAACTCAGCGGGTTTATCTAAGCTCACGGAAATACCCGAGTAGCTTTGGTTGGTGCGAAACTGCGAAGCAAAGCCCTGTCGACCCTTTTACAAGTTTCTGAAAGGCAACATTCTCATCTCTTTTATAGTTTAGATTGGAAAGATTCGTCCTAGAGTAATTTGGGTTCGGAAAATGCCGTCTTCGATCAGAGTGTGCATATTTAGAAGTCCGAATCCTGGCGTCATTCTACGCCGGTCTGTTTTCTCTCCGAAATTAGGCAATACATTACTTCATTTCAATTTCAATTATTTTATTCGGCAAAATCAGCACAAACATGCTAAAAATGGCCATAACATTTCGACAGACCCTACGCTTCAAAGTTGTCTTAACGTGAAGTTAGGCCCCCTTTTCAATTAGCGCGACCGGTTTTCCTGTCGCGAAAGAACTTCCCGACTTAATCGTCATTTTTAAAACTAATGCGTAACTTGAGCACAGTTCATTGTTTATCACCTTTAAATATGGATTATATATATATAAGTACTCAAATTGAGACTCAAATCGAGTAACAGGACGAAATATGCCAATCTCGATAACTGCAAACTGATTCGATACTACTGCTTTTTGAAAATCAGGTAAGCAATATTTTTGTTGAGTTTTTTTTTCGTAAAAGGCCAAGAGATTTAAAGGTATCCCGACACACATTCGCTTGTTTAAATTGAGAATTGACCTTTAACCCGAGACGAATAACTCATCAACTAAAGAAGTAGTCCACCTGAACCTGTACCACCTGACCAAATTATCCAATCAGATTTCGCCAAGCAGTTATCAGGCCCGCGAATGAATTGAAAGTTTAGGCGCAAAATATCCCACCAGACGGATGAAGGTGGGCGAAGCCAATGCACAAATCATTTCTAAAGAAAGAATTTGCAGTCTCAGGTAAACCTTTTTTGACAAAAAAAAAACTTTAATTCTTGAGCATATCTCACTATCTTGATTACCCTTACAGTTTTGGTAACTTTTGATTTGTTTTTGATGCATTTAAATATATTTTGATTGATTTTTCGCTCTTGAAGGTTTGAGGAATTTGGCGGACGATCGCGGATAAGTCAATTTGAGAATTTATGAACAAGGGTCTTCGTTTCTTATTGAATAAACATGTTTAAAGATCTTTATTCAACTCTCTGTGTTGATTTTCATTAAATGGAAGAACACTTTATGTTGAGATTCATTAATTTGGAAATGAATTGGCAATGGCTATTCCACTTGCCGAATTCAAATTCATTTTGAATTAGAGGAAAAACAGCTTTTATTGTTTTATTCTAACATTGGCACAATAGCCGTATTAAAAAACTCTTTTAAACCATAGAGGGTCTACATGTCTTATAATACGACGTGAAGATTGCTTTTTTTTCTGATGGGGCAATAGTTTGTACTCCAATCGGGTTTAATCCCTAATTTGAAACAAATATCTTGTTGTGGAGTTATTTTGGACAAAACATTGTTAGTAAACATAGATTACCGAAGAATAAATAAATGAAAGGTTATTGTTTTATAACTAAAAATTGTTGAAAACAGTATCAAACACAAAACAAACACATTCTTGAGGATGATTTATTCCTGCAGTTGCATTAGTTTCATTTGCATTTATTAATAGATATAACACTTTTATAGTATTAATCCAATTGCAGTTTTGGCATATTCCCAGGTCTATGAAACCGTTATTGCAAAAGAAGAAATTTTCTATAAATACCATTAAATTGTCTCCCCTTGGTCAGAAAGCTTCCTACACAGATGATTGATAAACCATTGATGTCAATATGATTAATCTGTAATCTGCTTGTGTTATAAACATGATGCATTATGAGAATACATTTGTAACAATGGAAAAAGGTGTTTTTCTTTGCAACTGATGCTTTCAAACGGGTTCACCAATTCCACTGTGTGATTTTGTGTTCTAATTCAAAAGCAATCACAGACAAAAATCAAAAGATAAAAGCATCAATATGCATGGTAATATTGGGAAGAAAACCTTGTGACAAAAGTAGAAATTGATCACCAGAAATACTCCTCCTTTTGTAAACAGTTAACTGTCCCCTTCTACATGTGCATTAACATTAGTAGCTTTGGGGTGTAAAGAAATTTCAACAATTTTTGCAGTTGAAATAAAGCTTTCTTTGGATTTACAAGTACTAAGCTTGGCCCTGGAATGTCTTGTCAATGGACACGAAACCAGTCGCATTGATCTGATTGGAAGTTACAATTAAGTTCACCACCTTAACCACTGAGCCTCTAGGAAACCTCTCAAATATTGAGTCAATATATGTATACTGGTTAAGGTATCGCACCTTTGATAGAAAATGTGTAGAAAATTCAGAATAACAAAGTCAAAGATTTCCCAGAACATATGCCATTATAAATTCAAGTTTTATATCATAAGAATTCATAATGGATTTAAATTTTTATTTGCCAACCTTCACTCAAGTTATTTTAATTTCAATGTAAAAATTTATAATTAAGGGGAGGTAATTACTATAGATTTAAATACAGAATTCATTGATATTCATTTTGTAAATATAAATTAAAAATTAGACAAATTAGAAAAAGTGTTTTGGTGTATGCCTTTGAAATGATAAATACTTTCATGATTTATATTTCAAATGATTCTTTAACCAAAACAAATACAAGTTTGTTTTCAATCAGGGGTGGAATACATTAGGCAAGCTCAAGTGTGTACTCAAATGCCATGGCTCATATGCTGTTGGTTCTTGTCTATTCATCTTATTAACCATTAACCCTCTAAATAAAAATGTTTGGTCTAAAAATGAAATCAGGTGCTATTGACATATAGTTCAACGTGACATTTCTATTGTAAATAAATATGGATTAAAACCAATGTAAGAAAATGATCAATTGCTCTTAATCAGAATTTTCTCTACTTATCCAAATGAAAATTAAGTTGTTTGCATCTGATGTAGAATAAAAACATTTGATTGGCCATCTTAACATGTGACTGTTCCAATATGAAAGCCTATGCTGATGCAATTTAGTGCAATCAAAAAGTATATGTATTCATGCAAATGTAACTTGCAGAAATTTTGGACATCCATACAACTTTGAAAATTAAAATCATTAGGAGGGTCGTTCCGTAGACTAGTGATTGATGTGGTGGACTTGTATCTCTGAGATCCTAGGTTTGAGCCCTACCTGTGACGTCTATTTCATTGAAGATGTCTTTGACAGAACCCTTCAGAGCCCAAGGCATCTTAAATATGCCCGAGTCCAAGAAAGACCATAATAATAGATATGAAACATTGTTGAGCCTGCATTAAATCTCATCCCCAAAAAACATTTAGGTTACTTTCTTCTTTTTTCTCTTTTACATAGGTTTCAAAATAGACTGGATAGCAGAAATATCTTCTTACCATGCAGCAACGGTCAGTGGTTGATGTCATTTCTACAGGTATGATTGTCTCTTATTATAAGTTTCTTGTTTAAACCTGTTGATATATAAGCTCCTTTTACCATTTGCTAAAATAATTTTGATTCAATCAATAAATTAGAAGGAACTCCAGGTGTTATCTTTTAGCTCGCATCTTTATAATACTTTTATGACCCCAGACATGAGCATCTGTTTAACCCACCACCAAACAATAACGAAATTTTACCACTTTGTTGCAGACGGCTTTGGAAAATATGAGAAAAGGAGAAAATTGCACTTAACGAGCAATTACTCCTATGCAATTTTCTCCTTTTCCTACAATGTTTTCTGCCTTATCAGAATATTGTTTTCAATTTCATCACGTTTTGAAATGTCATCTTCAAACTCTTACAATTTGGCGTTTGGTTAAGGGTTAAACACCAGGAAATGGTTTGAGGCACCCCCTGTGTAACACACCCTTTTTCCTGTTTGACCAACTGGGTAGAATGACACCATGTATATTTCTATGTCAATGAAACATTACTTTGAAAATTCATTCCAATTAGCAAAGGAGTGTCAAAACAGATAATTACATTATTCATGCTTTTGACCCTTATGGATTATCATTTGAGGGGATGCTGTGATCAATATTGTTATTAGTAAGGAAAACTTTATCTGACTAGGCGGCCTATTTTCATATATAACAGTTGTGAATATGAACATTTTTCAAGTTCCATGGAGTTGATTTAATGATATTTTCTGTACATTAAATTGATTGTGGACACATAAACAATACTGTTAATGTTGAAAACTAGAATGGTGAAAACATTTGACTTTGCACATTGATGAAAACAAAAGAAATGTTTACAAGTTTATATATACCAGAAACAGAGAGTGAATATACTGTATATTACATCAGTTCTATTGGTACACCATGTAATTTTCAAGCTTGGCTGCAGGCATATTTGGGAACAGTTAAGTATAAGACATAAACTGAAGTGGATATCATGATTTAAGCACCTTTAAGTGTCCATCACTTTATAAAACTGCAATTGTCTTGAGAATCCAAATTTGGGAACAAGTGTTTAAATACTTGATCAAAATAATAAATTTTATCAATTTTTAGATAATGAAAGGTGAGTTGTGAAACATATTTTTCAGAATGAAATATTGGAATTCAATCAACTTGTCATACTTCATTTGAACAAGAAAAAGCAGCTGAAATGTCATGTGATTGGATGAGTTTGAAGTGGGATGCCTGGAGATTTTTGCTTGTCCTGGGAATGTGTCCCAGAGTGGTCAGCTGATTGTTCAAGAAAGATTGGTTGGTTGTTTTGGGTTTGAATTGGTCCAAGCTGATATCCCATGCTGAAAGAAGGCATCACATGGTATGTAGTTTCTAGGTGCAGACTGATACCTTGCTGTAGATAGACAGAGGAACCACAGGTCTGACCCTAAAGAAGATTGATGAAAACAACACCATAGGGTCAGCTCTCAAGTAGGATTTCTTTTTTCCCCTTCCCTGCCCCTCCCTCCCCCTTTACTTTTCAGGTTCAGCAGATCTAGTTCAAATTATAAAAACAAACATTGTGACTCCTTGGTATTTAAACAGCTCCAATATTATTGCTACAACCAAAGAGGATGATTTGAATTATTTTCAACAATAATTCAGTTATAAGCATTGGAATAAAACCAGTACTAGTCATTTATCTGAGTCTAAACATGGAAAAACAAACAAGCTCACATATTTCAACAGTATTTCAGTTATCAATGATGAGATCAAACTATGTGACTATTTGAAAACGGACAAATTCATTGCTTTCAAAAGTATTTCAGTTATCAAACATGAGGTCAAACAAACTACATCCATGGCTCTTTGAAAACTGGTATGCTTATTGCTTTCAACAGTTTTTCAGTTATAGATCATATCAAGGAAAAAAAGCACCACTGCTTGTTTTCAACTGCATTTCAGTTATTTGAAAATGGTTCATGAAGAATGCTTTCAACAGTATCTCAGTTATATAACCATGATTTGTACACTAATACCTGTTTAACTGATGGAAACCTAATGGTGTCGCAACGTAAGTCAGTTAGTCCAAACAGGCCGCCTTTTTTCTCAGTTTCTATTTCAAGCTTAGATTTTCCAGCCCAAAGCCCAATGCAAGAGATTATGGGGTAGATCCTGAGGGAAAAAACACACAAGAAGCAAAGAGAACTGGTAGCTTTTCTTATACCCCATCCCCTTCACTGTTGATGGTTCTTTAAAACAGGTTTCAGTTATATCTCAGTTATATCACAGAAGACAGTACACCACTATGTTAACCCATGCGTTTTATCCTTTTGGTGCCTTTGAATTACTACTTAGCCAGTTTGCTATGAAAGATTCCAATGAAACTATGGAGGTGGTAGATTGTGAGAAACAGAAACCTTGAAATAAAGACAATATAATCCCTATCTAGTGTTCTCAAACATTGTTTCAGTTATATCTAGAAAATCAGCTACATCACAGAATCTCCACTCGACGCTTGTCAATGTTAAGCAACAATGAAGTTGTATTACAGAGATGGCTCACATGCACATTGTTCCCCACACATTTACAATCACTTTTGAATATTGTTCAATTGTCACATGCATGCTTCTTTTTCAGCAAGCTATTTTCAGGTTTTAAGGCAAGATGAAGAGAATATTCAAGGTAAAGTTCATGTACAGATGAAGAACAACAGGTACCCTTTGTCCCCTATATGAGCTGATCAGAGTAGAATACTTTAGTCAGCACTCTACCCAGCGGGTATGACTGGTCTAGATTTAGAGCAACAGCATAGGAAAATAACAGGATTAAAAATACAGTTTGTTGATTATATTGGGTAGAAGCAGAAGCCATTATTATAATAGGAGAAATTTCTTGTTACAAGAAAGTTCTCCTTTTATCACAGTGGATAAGAACTACTAGAGTATCTTGTGGCAGATGCAATAAAGAAAGATACATGTGTATGGCAGACTAAGTAGATGATAATGGTTCTCCTTCCTTTTGCAATAACCAACATTTCTAAAGGCTATGATAAAAGGATAGTTTGCTCATAATGAGCAAATTCTTCTCTTACCATTATTATTCAAATATTTTTAAGTCATGGATACTTCTTCAGCAAACGTTAACAGATAACCTTCTTGTTAATTCTAGATGTATTATTTATATAAGTGTTTTAACTGATGTGTAAAGTATTTAATGAAAACATAATTATTTGTTTATTTGAAATGTATTGACTTGCTCATAACTCTTTTTGCTTTTTTTGGTAACAACCATTGTGACCATCGGAACAAAATGAATAAAGAACTATTTCTAATTGGTCACATAAACTTAACAGTTTAACTACAGAAAAAGGCATTCTGAAAAAATGGGTAGCATTTTATTTTGTTAAAAATGCAATGGTATCACACAATTTAATGGAGTCAATAATTGAATAAGCCTGTTTGACTATGTATGTATTTAATTCATGCAATTTGGTGAGAATATTCTTTTTAATTGAAGAATCAAACAAAAGTATATCCATTTAATGTTAAATAAACCTTAAAATAATAAATAGTACATAATATGATAAAAAGAAAATGCAGCCTTTTGTAAATGGATATATAATGTGATAATTGCTAATATTCAATATCAACACAATAATGAATAAATAAGAAAAACCATCATAAAACTACCAAACTTACTAAAATAAAAGATGTAAAAGTATACATAACTAAACAATAAAAATTAACAAAACTGAAGTATACAAATAAAACCACTGCTAAAAATAGAAACTGAAAGATGCAAATAAAACTAGTTAATTTCAAATAAGGTTTATAACTCTTAAACTATAAAAAATCTAAATAAAATTGTGGAAAATGAATATTCCGAAAATAAAACAATGCTTATTACCAAAAATATAATAATAGCAATAATACATGATAACTGCAATAGATGAAATATGATCACCAAATTGCCTGTCTATGATGAGATTTCAATTCTTTACTCCATTGGTTTTCATACTAATTGCATTTGAAACAGTTTTCAAATGAAAAGGAAATTAAAAAAGAATATCAATGAAGTTTCTCCCTTTGTCTAATGGTTGTATCTTGATCCAAGCTCTTATCCCATGCTGAAAGAAGGTATCACAGGGCACATAGTTTCTAGGTGCAGACTGATACCTTGCTGTAGATAGACAGAGGTACCACAGGTCTGACCCTAAAGAAGATTGATGAAACCAACACCATAGGATCAGCTCTCAAGTAGGATTTCTTTTTTCCCTTCCCTGCCACTCCCTCCCCCTTTTCTTTTCAGGCTCAGCAGATCTAGTTCAATCTATAAAATCAAACATTGTGACTCCTTGATATTTAAACATCTTCAAGATTATTGCTACAACCAAAGAGGATGATTTGAATTATTTTCAACAATGTTTCAGTTATGAGCAGTGGAATAAAACCAGTACTAGTCATATATCTGAGTCTAAACATGGAAAAACAAACAAGCTGACATCTTTCAACAGTATTTCAGTTATCAATGATGAGATCAAACTATGTGGCTTTTGAAAACAGACCAGTTCATTGCTTTCAACAGTATTTCAGTTATCAAACATGAGGTCAAACAAACTACATCCATGGCTCTTTGAAAACTGGTATGTTTATTGCTTTCAACAGTTCAACTGTTCACCTGCACATGGTTCCCCACACATTTTCAATCACTTTTGGATATTGTTCGATTGTCACATGCATGCTTCTTTTTCAGCAAGCTATTTTCAGGTTTTAAGGCAAGATGAAGAGAATATTCAAGGTAAAGTTCAAGTACAGATGAAGAACAACAGGTACCCTTTGTCCCCTATATGAGCTGATCAGAGTAGAATACTTTAGTCAGCACTCTACCCAGCGGGTTTCTGCGAACCAGGGTTTGGGGGTCCTTTAGCGTAATACTATAAGATCTCCTGATATGTATAAGGGAGATTTAGTAACAACACTATATCCGTGTTGTTTAGGTTGTATCTTAAGAACAATGTAATTTTCACTTCATGATCATGTTTGTAACATTTCTTTCTTTATTTACATGTATATTGGACACATATTGGCAATGGTGACTGGGCTTGTGTTGGATGCTGATGATGATGTTAGACGTAAACCATTCAACATTATCGAATTGTCAGGTAAGACTTGTATATTTTGATTAATTTTGTCTACTCGAGGCTTCTCTGCAGATATGTTTAAGTGCATTTACACGAAAAAGATAAGCATTTGCAAAATGTATGTTCAGTGCCCAACTGATAACAAAAACTCTTGGTTTGAACAAATGAGATTGCAACACTGACAAAAGAAGAAACAGAAGCAGTTTTAATTCTTATTGCATTTCATTGTGTTTTATTTGTAAGAATAATTTCTTTGCTTGAGATCTTGATAATTGTATAAAATCAATGCTTTATTTCTTCTGTAGGTGTTGCTGTTGATACAAAATGACATCTGTGTCTTCTGGAAGTTTTTCCTTGTCCTGGGAATGTGTCCCAGAGTGGCCAGCTGATTGTTCAAGAAAGATGGGTTGGTTGTTTTGGGTTTGAATTGGTCCAAGCTGATATCCCATGCTGAAAGAAGGTATCACATGGTACGTCGTTTCTAGGTGCAGACTGATACCTTGCTGTAGAAAGACAGAGGAACCACAGGTCTGACCCTCAAGAAGATTGATGAAACCAACACCATAGGGTCAGCTCTCAAGTAGGATTTCTTTTTTCCCCTTCCCTGCCCCTCCCTCCCCCTTTTCTTTTCAGGTTCAGCAGATCTAGTTCAATCTATAAAAATAAACATTGTTACTCCTTGATATTCAAACATCTTCAAGGTTATTGCTACAACCAAAGAGGATTATTCGAATTATTTTCAACAATGTTTCAGTTATGAGCAGTGGAATAAAACCAGTACTAGTCATATATCTGAGTCTAAACATGGGAAACAAACAAGCTCACATCTTTCAACAGTATTTCAGTTATCAATGATGAGATCAAACTATGTGGCTATTTGAAAACGGACAAGTTCATTGCTTTCAACAGTATTTCAGTTATCAAACATGAGGTCAAACAAACTACATCCATGGCTCTTTGAAAACTGGTATGTTTATTGCTTTCAACAGTTTTTTCAGTTATAGATCATATCACGGAAAAAAAGCAGCACTGATTGTTTTCAACTGCATTTCAGTTATTTGAAAATGGTTCATGAAGAATGCTTCCAACAGTATCTCAGTTATATAACCATGATTTGTACACTAATACCTGTCTAACTGATGGAAACCTAACGGTGTCGCAACGTAAGTCAGTTAGTCCAAACAGGCCGCCTTATTTCTCAGTTTCTATTTCAAGCTTAGATATTCCAGCCCAAAGCCCAATGGAAGAAATTAGGGGGTAGATCCTGATGGAAAAAACACACAAGAAGCAAAGAGAACTGGTAGCCTTTCTTATACCCCATCCCCTTTACTGTTGATGGTTCTTTAAAACAGGTTTCAGTTATATCTCAGTTATATCACAGAAGACAGTACATCACTATGTTAACCCATGTGTTTTATCCTTTTGGTGCCTTTGAATTACTACTTAGCCGGTTTGCTATGAAAGATTCCAATGAAACTATGGAGGTGGTAGATTGTGAGAAACAGAGACATTGAAATAAAGACAATATAATCCCTATCTAGTGTTCTCCAACATTGTTTCAGTTATATCTAGAAAATCAGCTACATCACAGAATCTGCACTGGACTCGTGTCAATATTAAGCAACAATAAGGTTATAATACAGAGATGGTTCACCTGCACATGATTCCCCACAGATTTACAATCACTTTTGGATATTGTTCAATTGTCACATGCATGCTTCTTTTTCAGCAAGCTATTTCAGGTTTAAAGGCAAGATGAAGAGAATATTCAAGGTAAAGTTCAAGTACAGATGAAGAACAACAGGTACCCTTTGTCCCCTATATGAGCTGATCAGAGTAGAATACTTTAGTCAGCACTCTACCCAGCGGGTTTCTGCGAACCAGGGTTTGGGGGTCCTTTAGCGTAATACTATAAGATCTCCTGATATGTATAAGGGAGATTTAGTAACAACACTATATCCGTGTTGTTTAGGTTGTATCTTAAGAACAATGTTATTTTCACTTCATGATCATGTTTGTTACATTATATTTCTTTATTTACATATATGTTTGCAATGGTGACTGGGCTTGTGTTGGATGCTGAATATGATGTTAGATGTAAACCATTCAACATTACCGAATTGTCAGGTAGGACTTGTATATTTTGATTAAATTTGTTATACTCGAGGCTTCCCTGCAGATATTTTTAAGTGTATTTAAAGAAATTTGATAAGGTATACAAAAGGTTTGTTCAGTTCTCCTCTGATTAAATGCTGTTAGTTTAAACATGACTATTGCAATAGTACGAGTGTGTGTCATGCCCAATTAAGACAATTCATTACAAAAAGCAATAATCCTTTGTCTTTTTCTATTTTCAGTCTGTTGCAGTTTGTGGTCAGCCTGTCTTAAGATTGTTAAAACCAAGTCACTTCTCTCCTTGGGGTATTGGTAGGTATTTGTTACAAGATACTGGTGAAAGCCCTATTCCAGTCTGTTCAAGTCATTAAAACATGTTTAATGAAGCAAGTGTTAATATAGACGGATGGTTACTTCTTATTTCACAATGTTTTCAAAAGTCACTTGTTATTAATCAAATAATAAGTTAACAAATTGAACAATTGCATCCTCATGTTTATTTACTTTATTGAACAGTACCTGCTATAAATGACAAATTGACTTTGCTGATAAGTAATATAATCAGAACTTTCTGAATTTAAGCTAATTAAATATCTAGATCACCACATCTGTTGTGCCTGAGTGCTTCTTTTTAGATGATAACAATTGTATGTTTTTATCTTTGCATATCACCTCAAACAATCAACAAAATGTGGATGGATGGGGAAACTGGCTGTTAGAGAGATGATGCATTTGAGTAGAGAAGTACAGACCAAAACTATGATAGTAAAAACAGCAAGATTATAACAATGTTGATGTCTCTTTTTTAAAGTAATCATGAATTTCTTTACTAACTCAATTAAAGAACTTAAATCACAATTTACAATATTGATGCTGAGGCTCTATTTACATACAAGCCCAAAAATATCTGACTTGATAGCAAATATTGACCAATCATAATTCTATTATCATAAATGGTATATATGACTGTATTGAAAACTCACTTCAGAAACATGAACATATTTGTAACAGAGTAAATTAGAAGGCGGTTGTGACAAAAGCAAACAGTTACACTCAATAGTTACCATTGGTGGAAATGTTTTGTTTCTACTCCCAATCTAGACTTTTCAGTTCCATCATTTTAAAGATATAATATGTTATAAAAATTTCCTACCTTTTTTAATAGTTCTGCTTCTTTTTTCAGTATCACACAAGAGGTTTGTAGAAAGGACCTACCTCTGAATAGCAGACAATGGAGAGGAATTGAAGAAGAATCCTTGACAAATTGAAGGCAGAGAAGGATAGGACGCATCTACATTATTTCAAATACTTTGTTGTTTATTGTCTATAGATGACTTTCAGTGCAAATCTGAATATGACTATCCAAAGATAAACAAAATTTCTTGAAAGTGTTTAAATTGATGTTTAATAAACTACTTTTAACCCTTTCCCAAACAATAACAACATTTGACCACTTTGTTGCAGACAACTCTAGAAAACTTTGTGGGAAAAAGGAGAATTCTTTCATAACTAGCATTTTCTCCTTTTCCCACCAAGTTTTCTTCCCCATCAGAAGATTTTGTTTCAATTTCATCACATTTTGAAATGTCGTCTGCAAACTCTTTCAATTTGGGACAGTTGAAAATTTGGTGTTTGGGAAAGGGTTAAATGGATGTTTAATAAACTACTTTCAAACTAGGCTTTTTATCAATGGATGCTTAAATAGAGAATTTAGCTCATTCCCTTGTAAAGGATGTTTTTTTTTAATTGGTCAATATTGAAAGCATAGCTAACACCAATTAAAATTAAGTTACCGTACTTAATAATGGCAAAAAGTTACAGGGCTTTTTTACGTTATATAACAGACTCCCATAAAAGGCTCCTTCCCAATTGTAAATTTCTTTAAAATCATGCATTTTTCCCAAAAAATCAAAGCTATACCAGCTTTAAGGCTTCCCATTTGCCAAAGACTTTAGAAATAAATGTGATAAAAAGATAAACTGTTCAAACGGAGCAATTCAACCTCGCATTACATTTGTTTCTACTCAATACAATAAAGAATGGGTATTCGGTGTATTCTTTTCAAGTCATTTATTATGCAGCCTGCTTTATCTAATACAGATATAAAAACGTTTAAACAGGAGAACATTTGAAAACATTTCAAGTTATGAAACGTAATCATTATGAGAAAACGTCTTCTTTATTCAAACTGATTTCAATTTTTGTTGATCAATTGTGTAGCATTCAAAGAATATTAATCTAACTTTTAGAGTTTGATCTTAAAGCTAACAGTGCCCTGGAACCAATTTCATGCTCATGCAAACAGGTTAGATCCAGGCCAGCCGCCAAGTATATTGGCGGCTGGCCTGTGATCTTACCTGTGTGCTACTCTGAGCATCTTTCCTCAACAAAATTAAGCAGATATGGAAGGTTTTGGAAAGCAGAGGACACATAAATCTATTTTTTAGAATTTTATCTAGCATTCTTGATGGTTAAGGTTGTCTGCTGCAAATATTTGAGAATATTGAAATGTTTTGTAAAACTTAAGGCAAATATAATCCACTGCTTCTTTACATTGATATCATTTAAAGGTGCTTGTTCACACAAGAGAAAATTTGAAAATCAAAATAAAATGTTGTTTAAACAATACATTTTTCGTATTGATGTTTGATATATAATTAAAAGTAACTATTGAAAGCAAACTGTATTCGGGAAGCGTCACTTCATCTAAGTAGGTACAGTTTACATGCAGTAGATCTCAAAAACTTATATATAATGTCACACTTTTAGAATTAAATTACATGTTAATTTAGTGTTTACTGTAAACACATTAAAAATGATCTATTTTTTGTTCCAAATGACAATAATTCTTCAAAGAGTATCCTATAACAGTACAGCTGTTGTGCAGTTATAAAATTAATGAAATTAATTTTTAACTTCCATATTTCCTCATATGTGTACAAGCACCTTTAATACATTGTGCCACAGTTTCTTAGTTCAATAGTTTTAATTAAATGTTGTCTGCAGTAAATTTTTGAGAACAGGGAAAAAGTTTGTATAAATACAGGAGATGCTATTCAACTAACATTTTACATCAGCATGACTGGTCTAGATTGAAAGCAACAGCAGATGAAAATAACAGCATTCGAAATACAGTTTGTTGATGATAATGGGTGAAAGCAGAAGCCATTATGTTAATAGGAGAAATTTCTTGCAACAAGAAATTTCTCTTTTTATCACAGTGGATTACAACTACTAGATGCTCTTGTGGCAGATGCAATAAAGAAAGGTATGGCAGACTAAGTATATAATTTTTCCCATTCATTTTGCAATAACCGATATTTCTAGAGGTTATATTAAAACGATAGTTTGTTCATAATGAGCAAATTCTTCTCTAGCCATAACTACATAGTAACAAACTATTTAATTGTTGTTATGTCATGGATACTTCTTGTATGCAAATGTTTACAGATAACCCTCTTCTTGTTAATTCTAAATGCATCATTTATATAAATGTTATAAGTGATATATGAAGGAAATAATGAACACATAATTAATTGTTTATTTGAAACGTATTTACAAACTCTTTGTTTTTGGTAATAACCATTGTGACTATAGGAACAAAAAGAATAATGAACAATTTCTAATTTTGTCACATGTACTTAACAGTTTAACAATAGAAAAAGTTTAAATCCTGAAAAAGGGGGTAACATTTTCAAATGCAAAGGTATCACATAATTTAATGGAGTAAAGAATTGAATAAGCCTGTTTGATAATGAATTTAATTCATGCAATTTGGTGAGAATATTCCTTTTAACTTTATTCAAGAATCAATCATTAATATATCCATTTATTGTAAACTAATCATTAAAATTAATAAAATACATAAAATGATGAAAAACAATGTTAACCCTAATGTAAATGGATATATATAATGTGATTTATAAATGCTAATATTCAATATTTATAAATGCTAATATTCAATATTTATAAATGCTAATATTCAATATTTATAAATGCTAATATTCAATATCAAAACAATAATGAATGAATAAGACAAACCATCATGAAACTACCAAACTAACAAAATAAAAGATGATAAAATTTTCATACATAAACAATAAATATAAACATTAATTACTGGAGTATACAAATAAAACAAATATTAAAAATAAATACAATGTTACTGAAATATGCAAATAAAACTAATCAATTACAACTAAGGTTTATAACGCTAAACTATTAAAAGAAAAAATCTAAATGAAATTGTGGAATATGAATATATTGAAAATAAAACTGAAATAATTATAAAAAAATCACCAAAAATATAATAATCACAATAATCAAGAATAACTGCAATATAAGAAGGATGACATATGATCACCAAATTGCCTGCCTATATGATATTTCAATTCTTTACTCAATTGATTTCCATACTTATAACAATTGAAACAGTTTTCAAATGAAAAGGAAATTAGAAAAAAATATATCAATGAAGTTTCTTCCTTTGTCTAATGGTTGTTACTTGATCTTGAAATGATGTTTTTATTGTCTCTTCAATTGAAACAAGAGAAAATTGATGCAAGCCTCAAAGTCGCCCGCAAAAATTATTTTGATTTATCTTCCTAAAAAAACATCCAACAGATCATGAAAGGAATAGAAAAGAAGTTTATTTATTATACGTACAAACCTATCTAGTCATTCGAACTCATTAGAAAGAGCCTGTTCATCGGCTAATAAAAACAATTGCACATGACATTATGAAACCAGCAACTTTAAAGACATTGTAACAAAACAAGATATGGCTTTTAATACTTATTTTTACCGTTTATCAATATGGCTTCTTCCAAATTTCACTATATTAATTTTGTGCATGTGTTTTCAATTTGGAGAATTATCTAATTTCAATATGATCAAATGTGTTAAGAAATATGCAACAGAAGAATTTAACCAGCAAACCCATATAGAAACTTAGTCTTTCTAAACTTTTATGAAAGTTGTCTGTAATTGTTTTCATTTTTTGCCAACACAAAATATGTATTGGAAACTGCTTGTTTAAAGATATTGAATTTGGAATTAAGACGTCAAATGAACACGCGATATTACATTTGCAGCAGAAGCTAGAATCTATTAAAGAGGCAAAAGAAATAAATGTTCAATACAAGCAATTTCTGTATATTATTTGTAATACTTTGTAATTGCTGTCAGTTTATGAAAAAAAAAACACTTAAATGTTCATGGAAGCTGCACCATTAATCATTTTCTTTAAATGTCTACCCACTATGATTAAACTGATAGACCCGATCATTGTAACGGAATGCGAAATTCGTTACAACGAAGCACATTTTCTCCAATTATTTTCACACTCCATCCTTTTTTTAGGCCTAAAAATAAGCCGAACCTGCCTACCCTGAGGATTTTATTGACCATTGGAAGAAAAATCAATTGGCGCTGTATTTTTAACTTATCTATTTGAAACGTCTTGAGCATTTCCGACAGGCTAGTTTTTTTTAGTTGAATAGATAAAAAATGTCAGACAAACATATGTTTATTGTGTCTTCTTTCTGCGCTTAAATTCGACAACTTCTGAAAATGCATTTTGATGGATGCTGGTCTGTGGCAGATTTGAGACAGTTCTATACTGTTTTAACTATTTTCGTCAAAAAGAAATATGCATGTTAAAGTGAAGCTCAAAATGAAAAAATCAAAAAAATCTCTACCTCCCATACCTATTGATTTTGAAGCTGTTACCCTAAACAAACCATTTTCTTAGGCCTTATATAAAACAATCAATTTAATCATAATCTTAGTAGTACCATACCATGTTTTCAGTATTAATATAGTACTAACGAAAGGTTAAAAAATGTATGACACATTACCGAAGATAACGTATATCTAATATCAAATTCTTTTTAGAATGTTATTAATGTATATTAACATGGAATAATGTAGGGGAAAGGCAACAATCTTGTTTGCTCATGTTCAATTCTAAAGAACGGGGAAGCTAAAAGCAGGCAGCATTTATAAGATAAAAAGACAATATTTCAATTGCAATATTGGTTAGATAAAACAATTGCAAGAGAAAAGCAATTAACAAAATGTTTTCTTATTACTTTATATCTTTGAGACACCACTAATAGTAAACTACAACTTTTAAGTTAAAATTTCTTTATTAGCACTGACCAATCCAAGCCTTTTTGAAGTTTCATCATGTAAAGTGATGTGCACTAACTTCGCATGGAAAACACATTTGTATTTCTGCCTAAACAAACGATTACATATAACACTTTTAAGAAAGAGTTTGACGAGGGACATTCTATGTTGACCTAATTAGAACTACAAAAAGACTAAATCTTAGCATTTTACAGATGTTTGCTACTGTCATTTTTGAAACACAGTTTTCGCATCCCATAAAGGCTTGGTGTTGATGCTATCGCGCCAAGTGACCTAAAATTAAATGTACGGTACGAAGGTAATATGGGACGAATCGCATAGAAAAAGATCCAAGTGTTATAGTGATTATCTTTTTGCTTTTAACAATATAACATTAAAAGCATCTGTATAGATACTTTATGATTGTGAAATGTTGCTTTACCGAAAGAAAATGGGCGATTTAAAGGATAGAATGTCGATAAATCTGCCTAAAGGCTGAAAACCGCTTTTGCATCGGCATTAAGACCTATCGTTGTCTTTGTTATTTTCGTCGATCAAAATAGAATTTATAGGCGATGAACTAAAGACTAAATGGCTGATTAAATTAATAATCATTTAATCATAAACAACTATATACAATCAATGCTTAAGCGGTTAAAAGAAATGTTTGAAGGAATAAACAGGGTCGGTCTTTTAACAAAGGCGATTTGACAGTTGAGATGATACGAGCACCTGCAGACGCTTTTCATTGGTCAAATTGTTTGACTGCCACCTCGTAGATTACTTTATAAAATGTAGGGTTTTAGAATATTAATCATAGAGCAAGTCTAAAATACCTCGTCAGACGAGTTTACACATTTGACTGGCACTCGGACACATATTATTGATAAAGAATACCGATTTTTAGGCTAACTAAACGAGATACAGGCTGAAAAATGGACCTGTTATGGTTAGAAAAGGATCTTATTTTAAACTAATTCTCTTAATAAAACCTTTTAAGAACACAAAATAAAACTTTAAACATTTTTTGAAACAATGAAAAAAGTAGTAAAGGTATAGAAGTAATAAGATAAAAGCCTCTGTTATGAATTATTTTCAAAATAATGGAAACAAAATTCAATATAGCATCCCTTTCCCCATATGCACTAACCAAAAGCTTCTACAAATATGATCGCCGCCTTCTGGCGGGCGATCAATAAACTGATTGATTTTTTTTTATTTTTCTAATTGAATAGTTTCACTTGTATTTCATATTGTTATATTTTATTGTAATTTGTTGTATACACAGTACATTCTAGCAAGTATGTGATTTGCTTTTGCAGGTTAAATTGAACCATGGTATTCAAATGAAATTGTATAAAGACATAAATATTCATAACAAAACCCAAAAGAAACTAATGTCTTTTAAAGCTACTTTTGAATGTTTTAGATTTATGATAATATTGAAAAGTACTGCATGTTCCAAGTGGACAGCATTGAGGAGAAAGAAAAATATATGTAGCATTTTATGACATTAATATTCCTCATTTTGAAATTTTGTACCTGGTCCGATAAGAAAGCAACAACAGAAAAAAAAGTTATAGGAAAACTTTTTTCAACAAAGTATATAAAAGCATTGTGAATAAACATAAATATCATGGATTTCACGATATTTCTCATTTTGCAACAAAGCTTTATTAAAATTCCAACTTCATGTGCATTTAATATGAACTAATATGTTAATGTTTCTAAAACAAAATAAGGACATTTTATGTAAAACACTAAATACATTGACAGCATTAGCACAAGATGCAGCAAAGTGTCATTGTTATTTCTAAAGTCGCTTGCAGGTGGTTGTAGTTAATTGCGTTTTTTGCTGTAATAATTCACACTTATTTGAAACATGCCAGTTCATTGTAAATAATTACTTAAATCATGTATATGAAGATTATCCTGCTCGGTCCCAATCATCCTTGTGAAGTATCATCAAACATTCATGGGGTTATCTTAGACTGGGCAAGATGGGGTCTTCATGGCCTAGGGGTTAGAGTGCAGAACTTGAAATCACATGGCCCCTCTCTGTGTGGGTTAAAATTCTGGTGACTTCGTTGGATTATCGTTAGAGGCAGTCTATCAACTAACATACGGAATGCCGATGATTCTGCTGGGCTTGACAAGCCCTTATGGAGTCTTCCTCCATCATTTGTCAGGTGTCGCAATGTAACTGAAATAATGTCGACCCAAGTGATATGCAAGTGTGTAGACCATGGATGTTGGAGAAATCTGTGGTGATGTAGAGGATTGAGAATAATGGTAAAAGGTTCAATTTCAGAAAGCAGCTTAATTATTCTTTCCTAGTAGTGTAACGAACTTAGCAAATGAACCTCTCAAAGACACAAACACATCCGATCAGTGAAAAACACTGTTGTACACTGAGCGATTGTGTTGGCTATATATGTACCAGTATGTTCTCTACAACAATGCATTAGGTTCCCTAATTTGCATAAATGTTCAACGAATGTTACATAACTCCCACCTCCGAGAAGTTGTCTCAATATTTTAACTGAAATGGATCTTGTCCAAATACTGTACTGTGTTTTGTAAGGAGGTGAAAAGGGTGAACCAACAAATAACAATACAATAACTGAAATTTGTCCAAAGGTAAATTTCATAAAAACAAAATTTTATAGTCAATACATAATTCAGAAACAATTACGAGTCTCAAGATTCTTGTTCACAGGAGAGAAATTTGAAAATAAGAATAAAAAGTTGTTACTAATGAAACATTACAGTTATTGTATTGTTTGATAAAACAATTGAAAGTATCTTAGCATTGAAAGCATTATAGTTAATCCTGGAAACCTCCATTTATCTATAGTATGTACAGTTCATATACGGTTGATCTCAAAAGTGATTTTGTGCTTTTGGATAAAAACAAATCACTGTATACACACCTTAAAAAGTTGTAAACAGATCTAATTTTGCTTCCAATGACTTTTCTTCAATGTGCGTCAGGCAACATTGTTTATGCTGTTGTGCAGTTTTAAAGAAATTGATTTTTAACTTCTCGCATCTGTGAACAAGAACCTTTTGATAAAGATGAATCAGACATTTCACGCAAATATTTGATTAATCACATTCGTTATTTAAGTCAACTGCTGTAGAGTTGTTCCAAACATATGCCCACAATAAGCATAAGTCACCGGGCCTTGTCTATTCTTTTAAGCTTCTGCTTAACCAGCAGACTCAAGTTTTGTGAAGCCTCTTAACCAATTATTATACAATCATTCACCTTTTGTAACAAGCTCAAATTGAAAGCAATTTAGGAAAAATACACATTATAAGAACATGGTTTAAACTATAGAAATATTAAAAATCCTATCCTCGTCTTAAATGACACTTAAGAAGTTATTCACCTTCATTTGACAGTGCTTTATTTTACTGCATCTGCAATAGACAGCTTTAGAAACCACTAACAATAGTATAAGTTGCTCATCATAAGCAACTTGCCCTTTTGCCACAATGATTTCTAACAATAATGATAAAAGAACATGTATTTGTCACATGTAATTGTTTAATTGTCTGTTGTTGCTTTCAGTTTGAGTAAGTCAGAAAATCCCATATAAGGGAATGTTTTCTTTCTCTCTTTCTTGCTATTGATGTATAGCGCCGCTTTCCAGTACATGTTCCCTGGATGACCTAACAGTACTAGGCTAGGAAACGTGTCTTGCCCAAGGACACTCCACCGTGAAAAAGATGGTGTTAAGTCTATGTTTGTTCAAATACATCTGTAGCAGGCAGCAGAAAAGCTCAATGAAATATGATATTGATTTAGAATTTTTAATTTGAGTTGGAAACAATGTGACAAAAAAGGAATTTGCAGATATCTTAAAAGGTTCTTTTTTTTCTTCTTCAAAAATCATATCAATCTATTGATACTTTCAAATTGGATAATTCACCAAAAAAGTGCTTTAAGAATTAAAATGATTAGTAATCACTTGTCATAATGTTTAACCCTTTACTCCTTAAATACCCACTAAAAAATTGATTAATCTGATACAGAATAAATACCTTTTAAAACCTTTGGTGACAACAGATGAAATTTGCTCCTTGTGAGAAATCTACTCTTTTGTCATGGTTTCTACTACCAAAACCACTAAGAAAATATACATTTGTTTTTTACCATTTTATATTTTTGTATACTGTTGCATTCAATTTGGACCGCTCACAAAGTCAAACATCCCATATTCCCTTTACCAAAACCTGTCTGTATTTGTTACTAAGTGCAATTCTACATCTTCTGTATTATATATATAAACTCTTCCAACTTCATCTCATCCTCAACTGTAAGATTCTCAAAAGATATCGATATTGAATGAACCATTAAAGATTAGAATGTTGTTGATTACCTGAACAACATACTAATTATATGATGCTGGTGATAATAATAAACTTTATTTGTGCTGTTTGTTATGTTATTTGTCCAGTCTTATTGTCCGTCTTATCATAAAGGAAAAGTAGTACAGTTTAATGATTCTAAATAACTATGTTGTCTATTGACAATTTTTGGAATTGATAAATCATCTCACTCAATACAAAATGTACCTCACTTTGACTAATCTGCAAAAGGATAAATTACTATTTATGAATAATCTATTCTTTATCACCTTTTTTTTATGTATAATTATAATTAACCAAATGTATCTTTTCTATGCATTTTTTTTAATAATGCTGCTCACAGTTGCTTTTGATTTGGACCAATCACCATTGGCGTAGCATCCTTAAGGAATTTTAGGCACGTGCCTACACTTTTATTATAAAACAAATAAAATAAAAATGCAACATAAAGGCCTATATATCCTGCACTCAAATACATGTCAGATTGCCCCTGAGCATTTTCAGACTGCATTTTTCCAAGGGGGAGCATACCCCAGGACCCCCCTAAAATGACGTCATTTCAGTCTAGCCAAAGCCCTTATAGCCATATCTTAAATTTGGGGAATGCAGACATCTTGGAACAAATGCAATCAGTGAAGAAGACCCTCAAACATTAAATATGTAATGTTTGTTGAAACTTTATGTAAATTAGTAACCTAATGCATTGTTTGAGAGAACATGCTGGAATACATATAATAAAACAACACAACCGCTCAGTGAATGACAGTGTTTTTCACTGATCGAATGTGTTCAATGTGTCTGAGAGGTCCATGTGCTCGGTTCCTTACAAATATTTACATAGAGCCTTAAAAATATTTGCTCTTGAAAACATCTTCCCAGGTATAGTCATGATAATTTGGAGGTAAATATCTCATTGTAGAATGTACATCTTAGCAATGCAATGTACGTTGTGCATGAACACATGGGACTGGGATGGTGAGCTTTCTGTAGATTAAGGAATTCACTAAATAGATGGTGTATTATTTTGGGCAGTCACAATGTGGACATATATGCACGGGATCAATATTCGATAAATGAGACACCGGTTCCCAATCTAAATGAAATGACTCATCTTGGGTCCCCATCTTTTAATAGACAGATGTAAAAGAGGAAAAATGATAAAATTAAATAATCAAAGTATATAGAGTACTTATCATATATATATTGCCTGGATGCCCTGTCAAATATTGATTAGGCTACTCAATCAAATAGACACACTTTTCAATGGTAGGGACATTTTAAATTGTCTTCAGTCATGTCTCTGAAATACAGGGGTGTTGTACATCCAGACCCAGACAAACTACAAAATTAGACAAGGGAAAAAGTTTGAGACAACCTGTAAAGATCTGCCAATACGATGACCTCGTTTTAGATGGCTAAACCTTTTAATTTCATTCAAGTAAAACCTTTTTCAATCAGATGATTTCACTTTTTTTAACTGTCAACAGTTTAAAGAATCCTTTATCTGTGTTTCAAAGATTAACCCCAATTCTTTCCTTTCCGCTAATTTCAATCACAATCGGAATTCTCACCTGTTATCGTTAGAGGTAATTCCTTCCGTGTTTGGGTGATGAGATCAGCGGTGTTTATTGCATTATTTAGGATTTTGTCATCATGTGATATTTGACATTCAGTGAAAATGGATAAAAATGTTCTTATCTTACTTGGTCTTTCGTTCGTAGCAGTGACATGTGGTAAGCGGTTCATTTAATTTTGAACTGAAAGTTGAGTTTTTGGGACCCTACAGTCATGATCGACATTAGCCTCAGGATTTCACAGTTAAGATAATTAATTTTTGTTTTGTTCGAGTTCCCATAACTTATATTCTCTGTCTGCTTATCATTAGTTATCTGCATGACACCTTCTACGTCCGTAACTATCCAAATTTAATGTTTACATCAACAGCAAAACAGTAAAATCAACTCGATCTAACTAACTTTTATATTAAGTGTAAATTTCAATTTTTTTAGACTGTTCAGATTCAAAGTAACAGCCGTTTTGGTTTATTTTTCTTACGTTTTTTTACACACATTGCAAATGTAAAGAATTAAAACAGATAAGGAGCAGGTTTTCATTAAGAGTCGGCTGCCGGCCAATTTGATGGCTTTAATTGTCTTTTTGGTTGGCTCAAATAACAAAAAAATGTGATAGGTGGTCATAAGTAACACCTAATTTTTGTTGGGTCTTTGCTACATCCAAACTTGGCCTCTTACTCCAATAATTAATGACAACCCTGAGGAGTAAATGTTGCTTCTTGAATCTTCTACATTAGCAGAGCTTTCATTAAGAGCCGGTAGTTAGAATACTTCGACATGAAGGTTGCCTTTTATTGTCTGATGGGGCACCAACACTCACCATGAAGGTTGCCTTTTATTGTCTGATGGGGCACCAACACTCACCATGAAGGTTGCCTTTTATTTTCTGATGGGGCACCAACACTCACCATGAAGGTTGCCTTTTATTGTCTGATGGGGCACCAACACTCACATGACATGTGAAGATATTTATCATCTTACTATGGCATTATCATCATATAATAATTAGGTTTAAGTATGGAAAATGTGAAATGATGCAGAGAGACATTTTTCACAGCTTACCAATACAAGTTAACTGAATATCAGATTGTTTTGAATGGTGAAGCATTAGAATCAGTTTTTATTGTGTAATACTGGAAGTCAAGTTAGAATAATTGGTTGACCTATTTTAATGTGGTTGTAGGTTCAAGCCCATCATCATTGGTTGACTATTTTAACACTCAAAAAATTATGTTGCTTTAATCTCAGTAGAAACATAAATAAGAGAAATATGCAATCTCAAAATAATGTATATGTCACTCTTTCAACTGATTAATTATTTATTATTTGATTAAGAAATAACCTTGGATAAAAACTATGACTGATATTTTGATAGCTAATTATCTTAAAAGAGGAAACTGTCTGCTTGGTATAGATAACTCTGTCATGATGTGAATGCAGGGGTGGCGAAATTTGATTTTGATTATTTTGTCTGTCAATGCCAAATCTTTTTATGCACCTGTTCATATAATGGTTATACAGTAAAGTTCTATAAAAATCAATTAAAGCTTTTGGACAAGCTGGGCAATACAGACATTTGATTTTGCCACCCCTGGAATGGTGTAAGTTCTTTATCTTGGTAGTTCATTGTGCGATCAATATTTGTCATACAATTACATACAATTATGGATTCCTTTCCAGAAACAATCCAAGATAAACTTCACTACTTTGAGACTTTGAAAGCTGACGACTTTTCCCACAGAGTGCGTAGATCTGCAGATCCTAATCCTGACAGTGATTCCCATCTTACAGAGCTAGAATTTCGTGCCTTAGGAAGGTAAACCAATATTTCCATTTAACATAATAGAGACATATTTCCCATTCAAACTACTTCAGTTCTTCTCTAAACTATAAGTGGTAATTTTAGATTCTCCTACGAGTTGTCTTTTGGGGAGTTATTTTGAAACACATATATGATGTCCTTTAATGATTCATTATCGAGACTGAATGATTTTTACTGGTTGACCATTTTTTGTCATCCAAAATAGAAAAAGTTTTCATGATTCCAATCTAAAACGTAAGGACTGATTTCTGATTTAAGATATTTTCCACAATGCTATCAAAAGTCATGTACAATAGACATGTAAAATGCCATGATTGTTTGGCTTAGATAGAATGTTTGGCGTAAGTTAGTAAAGAAATGCTGCCATTGCCTGAAAATGCATCATTGCATGGAAAGTAGCACTGTCCATTGTAATATAACTGAAATACTGTGGTTTAGAAATGAATTATCCTGAAAAAGGGAGTTGCTGCTAAAACATCCCATATATCTAGGAATATGGTAAAAACCTGAATAATGAAGAGGAATAGACAATTGTCTGTATAAAGTGTCCCCAACCATCTCTATTTTTCTATTGAGTTTAAGGATGGAGAAGGCATCTTTTGCTTCTTTTTCTTCAATAATGTCTATCTTACAAGACCGAGGGACTGCTTCCAATTCTATTTTGATATCCAATGTCTTCTACTGAGTTGTGTTTTTGGGACATTTCACAATTATAAATTTGACAATACAGGGTTTGTTGCAAGACCATAGTAAGTCCATCACAAACTTAAAGCACTTACTATAGTCTTCACTGTAAACCCTCCATTTGATAAGGTAAAAATCCAGGCCTGTTTAGTCCAATATACATATTCATGAAGGAGCTTTACTGATCTGAGAATGATATTCATATGAGGAACTAATCAATAAATTTATTGTACAAAAGATGCATCATTTGATTGATAGGCCTGTTGGGAATGATTGTCAACGATGTGGCATCCCATATTGGCCCAAATTTATATAGAGAACAGATCATTATACATTTAAAATATTCTTAGTAGGGTTGAAAATAGTTATTTACAGGCCCATGGGGTGTGTATGGTTGACATACTCTCAAATAGTCTTATTTAGAGGGTTAGGGGCATGGTGCCTTTGAAATTGTTTTCTTCGTAGATTGTATCTAAGAAAGTCTGAGGTTTTTTATGGCTTCAAAACAAAATTGTAAAATGCCATCATAAATGATTAACAGAATGGCATATGAAGAACTTCAAAATAATGCATTATTTCTTTATCTATCATATCTGGTTTAGCTTTTGATTTTAACCCTTAGATTGCTGGGTAAATTTCTAAAAAATGGATTTTTGTGTAGTCTGCTTTCCAATACCTTAAATATCTGCTGAATTTTGATGAAGAAAGATACTCAGAGTAGCAAACAGGTTTGATCACAGGCCAGCCTGGGTCCAACCTGTTTGCATAAGTATGAAGTGGGTTCCAGCACTATAAGGATTAAGAATAAGAACAGATGTTATGTTTTTTTATATAAAAAATACACAAAAGACTTTACTTCTGTGTTGAGGATGATGAAGGGTACGTGGATATGAAAAGTTTGTATCTTTTTATTTCAGATCATTCCATTTATTTTTAAAGCCGTCCCACATATTGTCGAGCAAGTTTAAAGGCATTGTCATACAAAAAACAGGGAGAACTGAGCCTTTTCACATCAAAGGGAATTCTCTACTATCAGGAACTCTTGCAGGTAAATATTTTCATACCTGGGTGTAAGAAAAATATGCTATATCTTTTCACTTCATACATGTCAAGGGCAGCAAAATTTGATTTTGATTTACTTGTCTGTAAATGCCAAATCCTTTTCTGCAGTTGTCCATATAACAGCATTTGTCTTGCTATTTATAAATATCCCTCTTGAAAAAGATGTAACGGGTTAATGTATTGTAATTGGTATGAAGATGAAAGGTGTTTATGCTCTTATCTTAAGTTCAAAAGTTTTCAACAAAAATGAAAACAGTTTTGTACATGTATCAAAGCAGTTCAAGCAGTTCTAAGAAATTGTTCAGTTCTATTCTTTATGGGTAGACTATAACTATGTTATTTTGAGTAAAATGAAAGCTGCAGACTGATAGTGAAATTATTATGACTTTCATTAAAATCCTGAAAAAATATGTTATTTTTAAAAAGGGCTTTTGTGAATAAACAAACAATATGCAGCAATAATTAGTAAATAGACTCTTCTCTACAGTAGCGTTTAACCTTTGCTGAAAGTGGAGTTAAACAATTGTATTATGAAGTAATGTTATCTTGGATATGCTTTTTAGCTTGTAATAAATTGCAGTTCCTACTCATAAGCCATGTTATTACAATGTTGAACTATGCCACTTACAGATGTAGCTTTTTTACAATGATGTATACATGTTTAACTCTTTTCGTTCGCACATTTTCTCTCTAGTTAAAACGCTGCAAAACTTGATTGTGCACTGATACAGTAGCAGGGAGTAATTATTTTTAGAGCTGTTAATGATTGTATCAAAATGTTTTCCCATGGGAATTCACAGTAATCTCTCTGATCTCTGAGAAACTTTTTCTAGGATCTTTATTTGAAAATAAGAATGATGTTTATTCTTGTTATAAATTATTGACTGCCTATCATTGTCTGTAAGAAATTATTACAATTTATTTGAAATATCATTTTTAGTGATATTTTGAAATACTTTTTTCTGACAAAAGAATTTTAATTTTTTTTTTTTTCTAAGCCATTTATCTTGAACTCTTTCCTGAATTGTATTGATACAGATGTGTCAACATGAGGTATAACGGTAAATGACTAAAAGCTCTATAAATAGGGCTCATGATCAGAGGGTTATTTCCATTGCTCTTTGTATGATTTTTTTTATCAAACCAACAAAGTTGTAGAACACATTAAAAACATCTAGTTTTTATTTTTAACTAAGGAACATGATGGGGAACACGTATGTCTGATTTGTTAATACTTAACAAAGTTGTTAAAAAGATGCATACGTTTGGGCCTCGAATTTTTCTGGCATTTCCTGTCAGTAGCCATTTAAAAAAAAAAAAAAAGGTAGAATATTTTTGCTTGCTTTCTGCATTTCATCTTGAAACCGTTGAGTAGTAATATATTAAAATTCCTTTTGTTGAGTCAATTCTGGTGAGGATACACACTTTAGGATTAACTGGATAATAATTGTCAAGCAAACTCAATGATACACCATCTTACCTAGACATCTGTTCTAAGATGAACTAAGCTAAAGGTTGAATGTAACATGAGTGAAGAAAGTATGGAATTCTCATTAGCATGCTGTATAAGAGAGATGTGAGACATAACTACATGGGTGGGAAGGAAAACATTCTCATATCTTAACCCTTTACCAAACAATAACAACATTTCACCAGTTTGTTGCAGACCACTCTAGAAAACATTGTGGGAAAAGGAGAAATTGCTCGTGACGAGCAATTTTTCCTTTTCTCACAATGTTTTCTGACCTATCGGAAGATTATTTTCCAATTTTATCACATTTTGAAATGTCGTCTGCAAACTATCAGTTTAGGACAGTCGAAAATTTGTTGTTTGGTAAAGGGTTAACCCTTCCCCTGATACAGGCAACTTTGGTTTTTAATGCAGCTGATGAGATACAAAAATGATCTCTTAAAGCCATAAAAACATCTCCACTGATTGTTTGTGCTCTCTTTTTATATGTTTCTTATATCAATGCATTAGGATCTCTAATTTGCATAAATGTTCCATGAAGGTTACAGTACATTACATGATCAGTAATACAGTAATCATGACAAATATTGGAAATATGGAGAAAGGGTAACTGGGTTGAATAAAAAAAAAAAATTATGAAAAACATAAATCAGGTAATTTTGACACCTATATACTGTTTCATATATAGCAAATGTGTATGATTTTTTTACCTTTCTAATTTTGATATGTTTGGCAATTCCTTCTAATTGGTTTTTTAAATTGTTTTCATTGATTTTTGAAAAATATGAATGCAGACAGCAAGGAATAATGATAAAAACATGTATTCTTTTCTATGGTGGAGACGTTGTCCTTCTTTTGTCACAATGGTTTTTTTCATTGGTCTGCTGCAATTTCTATAAAACATAGATGTATGGTGTAGAAGGTTTTGAAATGCTTTTTACCCATTGTCCTGCCTAAAAAGAGTTATTTGTAAAGCAGGAGGTCCTTCAACTAAAGGTAGTAGAAAAGTTCCCTTAAAGTAATATATAAATGTATTGTGACCAAAGCCTTATATTGTAGGTATTTGTTCAAGTCAATATGTTGTCACATTTCTAAATATGAGAACCAATTGCATTGATTAGTAAGTTGCCAGTAGCTCCTCATCATATATTGGTATTGTTCTCATTAAACAACCACTTTGAAGTCTTAAGAAATTGTTTGTTTGAAGGGCTTTTATATTGCGTTAGCAGTTTTCTACATCTCAATGACATTTTTATGAATCATTTTATGCTTAGAACTGTGAAAGTTCAAAACAACATTACCTCTCATTTTAATATGCTGGTACTTTTTTGCAAGGTAACACATCATTTGAATTGCCCTCTCCTTGAACATCCAATGACATGTCACATTACAATATTGTTCTTTGTTTAAGATGATATTCATGCATATTGGTTTTGGCTCAGGTAAATAGTTTCCCCAAGTCGTTTAGTAAACTGCTTCCAAGGTGTATAAATGGGAGTGTAAGAGGCTCATAAGTTGAGAAACTTAACAGACTGATGTAGATATGAAAACAGATAAGTCCTTACATGTCTGAGATAAATAAGATATATGATTAACTATTGACCTTCAACATTTTGATAACTTGCTGCTTACTACATAGATGATAAATGTATGTTGCTTTTCACTTCATGATACCTTATTTTGACACATCTGTTGCAGAAAACTTCAAAAAAGTCAATGTGACAAAATGATAAATTGCTCCAGCAATTAATCCTTTTGTCATAATGGTTATTTTTAATATAAAGTTTGTTTTTCAATTTTTTGTATGAGTTGTTGTCTGCTGTTGTTTTCAATTTCTAAAAGGAAGATGAAAAAAATTGATATTTGTCTTATTACAGGAGATTCGGCTTCGGTAGCTAATGTGAATTTTGAAGACAAACATGCCATTCTTGCCAATATTGTTACCAAGCATGACACATATATCATTGAGGTAAGTATGTTATTGTTGTCAAAATGGCAAAATACGAAAACGTAGAGCTAATTACATTTTTTGTTGACATTCAAAGGCCCTGAGTTTAAGGCCCATGTTCTACAGCTAATATTCTTTTATTAGTTTTATGAAGTAAACATGAAATAATATGATTATGTCCATGTTTTAAAGTAGTCAGGGGTCCTGCATGGCTCAGTTAACATGGGGGACTTAGAGCTCAGGGGTCCTGGGTTTGAGCCCCACCGATATCACTAGGAACGTGGGAGTGACCTTTTACAAGTCACTTCAGAGCCCAACTTTGTACTGGTGGATACAGGAAAGGTGTTTCATAACTGATAGAATGTTGATAGAGCGTTAAACACCTAAAAAACGGAGTGTTTAAAGAAAGCAGTCAGTGGCTTGGAAATGATATTGTATATTATTGAAAAGGAACTACCATGATTATTGATATGTAATCTTACCGCTGCAATATGAATGGGTACTGTGTGAAAATGGCATAAGACTACAGTCCAATTTAATTATTATGCCTCCAAATCCTGCTTGAAATAATTCAATTCAATTGATTTTATTCTGTATAAAGCACAAAGTACATTTTACAAAAATAATAAGTAAATCAATGGAAGAACATGATAATAGTGTTGGCGAGAAGCTATGCAAGTGAATACATACATAAATTTGAATATAGACTTTAACTAATGATAAACAATCTTAATGTGCCTGCATGAAAAATAGACTTACTTAAAAATGGTATTTCTCTTTTATTTTGAGTCATCATAAGCTTATTAACCCTTTCCTAAACAATAACAACATTTGACCACTTTGTTGCAGGTTGTGACAAGCAATTTTTCCTTTTCCCACAATGTTTTCTGGCCTATCAGAAGATAATTTTCCAATTTCATCACATTTTGAAATGTTGTCTGCAAACTCTTTCAATTTGGGACAGTCGAAAATTTGTTGTTTGGGAAAGGGTTAAGATACATACACTTGGACTAATGTCTTAAATGTTCTTTTCCCACAGCCATCATGGAGGCATCTTCCACAATCATCAAACCATTCCATGATGATTTATAGACAATCAGATTTAAAAAAGGAATTGCCTCAGAGTAAAACCCCTTTGTAAGTATAATTCTGGAACAAATTATATTATGATATGATAGCATCCCACTACCAAACATGAAAGAAGATGAAATTCGGAGAGAAAAAAACATTGATAAAGCATGACATTTGAAGTAACAATGTTGAAAAGAAAAGTTGTGTATATGTTATTTTCCAACTATCATCTTGAATTAACAGGAAAATCTATAACCGATTCGAAGAGGGGACTAGATGTTTCTTTGATTTATGTTGTTGGCAAAAATTAAAATAAAAAATTACACGTTCCCTGAAGAAGGTGTTTTGCCGAAACTTACTATACGCCGAAATTTGGAGAATATTCATCAAATTATCACAACATGTTATTGTTGTTATTTCTCATTCATCTGTCCTTTGACAAGACATTTTCCTAGCTTAGAACTGGATATTTACCATGAGATCATGAATAAGTGAACTGTAGCCACAATATAGCTGCAATGATATTGTAAACAGTGTTAAACCTCCATGATTTCAGACACACAACCTGTGGTATAAAGGAGGGTGTTGGTTATGACGATCCAGAACTCCATGGTAAAGTAGATGTAGACATTAGTCGTGGTGAGTGCGCATTTGTATTCTATTCTTTGTGGCTTTGGTGGCCTCTTTGTTTGGAGTACAGTACTTGAAATCATATGGTACCTCTCTTTGTGGGTTAAAATGAAGTGTCAAAAATCTTTATGAAGTAAGGAGTCATTAGAACTAATCTAATCTTTCATATGTGAATATATGACTTGTCCAAACTCAAAGCATCAACACGCAACAAGAGTAGCAGGAAAAGAGATGGTATGTTTCAGAAATGGTATGTTTTCTTTATGATATTAGGTAAAAATATTGTTCCATTTAATTGCCTGCAAGATTGGTACTGACAAGTAAAGATTAAGATAATTTTGAATAAGTTTTTGACTCATTGTATCAATGCCTTTTGTAATATTATATTATTATGTCAACATGAATGAAGCATCATTTAGTGAACTTATGCATAAGGATCTGTTATTTTTACATTTTCACTGCTTGGGATTGATTTAGAAATTTACACAGATGTGGTCAAAAGTAGCATATATCAATTTCTATCATCTTTGTATCTCCTTTAAACCCTAATTTAAGGGTTCTTGTTTCAATACAAAGCATCTACAATAGGTACCATTAAGCGTTCAGTGCAATACTATAGAAGGGTTCTGTGCGATATTATAGTAAGTGATTTATGTTTATGAAGCACTTACTATAGGCTTGCGCTGAACCCTTGATGTAAATAAATTAGACTTATTGCCAAGTTTTTGAAAAGAAATGTTGATAAAGACACATTTACGCCCACTTGTTAAGACCCCTATTTCCATGTCCACAGGTAGTGGTAATAGCAGACACAAACGTGCCTCTAAATATCTGAATGAAAGAACAACCTGTGAGCTTATCGTTGTAGCAGATTATCGATTCTTTGACTACATGGGTGGACAATCCATCAGTAATACAGCGCTTTATATGGTAAGTCATTCAGATTGCTGCATATCTATATGCTTGATTAAAGGCCATTTCTTATCACAGATGATTTATGACTTCTGCAAAAGAAAGACAACAAAAATGACAAAGTTGAACAGGATTATAACATATACAAAATATTTGACGATTATTTCTTTGACACATATTTTGTCCAGCTTTTTGGCTTCTTCAAGCAATGTTTTCTTCAAATTGGAATTCATATGACACTTATCGTCAAATTCATTGTAGTGGCTTTCATGAATTAAAGATATAAGCAAGTTAAAAACGAAAATAATATCAAACAATGAGTTGAAGAAAACGGGACAGGAGAAGTTTCCAGTTTCTGATTGAATGAGATAAAAAAAGAAGTTGTATCAATATTTTGTTGGCAGTGGTTTAAATGAGGATATTAGTTGTAATATGATAAGACATATACCACCTTTCATGAATGTTATATTTTCATCTCTTTTCTGAATCTTTGCTGAATCAACATGCTTGTCCAACATGGCACATTAACACATCCCAGTATTGAGTATTCAGTTGTTAGGTCAAAAAATGCAATTTTCCTTTCGATATTTTGAACAACATGAAAACAAATCGGGAATTACTTTTTCTTTGCAGATTACAATTATTGGATTTGTGAATAACATCTACAAACAGACACAGTTTGATCTTGAAGGCAATGGAATGATAGGGGTAAACTTTGAGATAGGGGAGGTAGGTTTTAGTTTTGAATTCATGTATAGGTTTTTACACTGAAACTTTGGATCTTCTTATCACACATTTCCAATGCTTTCCTTTATGAAACATTTCTTTGAAAGGAATTATGTCATTGGTCAAAATTGAGAGCAGCATCAAATGATGTTTTGTAAGGTAATGTATGAAAAAAAAAAGAAATGTAGTGACAATGAATAAATGCGAAACATGTTGTAAATTTATTTGTGATGAAAAACTGATTGAATCATCCATTTAACTAATCCAAAAAGCAGAACTGGTTATCTAGCAAAAGAATATCTGAACCAGCATACCTTGCGATGGAACTAATAAACAACTTGCTCTCAATGACTTTAGCTGTGCGCCTTTAAACACCATTCATTCATTGTAAGACAACTACAACAAGTCCTGTATATTTCCGTTTTTTGAAGGACAAAAAATAGAATTGCCTGTATTGATGATATGATATGTATCTCATATGCAAACTCTCCATTAGGCCAGAATCCTTTCAATGATTATCTCTTTTTCATTGGCAATTGTTGTCTTCATAAGGCTTTTTTTAAAAAAAAAATTAAGCTGTTAACCATTTGTTATTGTTAAAGGTTAAGTCTTTTTTATCTATTTAAAGATGCGGATCCATAATACATCATCTCCGCCATCTCAAAAGTTACAAGGCCTTCAACACTATAACATCCAGACTGACTATTGGGATACAAAAAGTTTACTAGAGGTAAGATAGAAGATATTTCTTCTTTGTTATACTGTAACATTCCAACTTGACTGTGAGAGATTGGCTTTGAACAAGCTTTAAGCTTCCTTCACAATCAATGTAAAACAAATACGGTGAATAAAACGGTGAATTGACTTTTGAGACACTAGGGTTTGAAAAAGGTACTTGAGAAAGTATTTGTTGTGTGTAATTCAGCTCCACAATCAACAGTTCTCGGTGACTTGGTAGTTGTTTGAAACGCAAACACACTGTTCCACGAATAACGTCAGTAAGACAAATCCCAGACAAATCCCATTCAAAGTCGAACTGCAAAAATCTACCCAAACGATGGATGAATCAATGCAGTCCACCATGTTTGTTTGTGTTACAATCACAGAAATATGTCACGGATTAAAAACACTCCGTAATAACATAAAATCGATAATAGCACGAAAATGTGTAGAGTTGCAAACCTTTTTTAAGTGCGATGAGCAATCTGAACACTATCTAAATAAGTAAGATACTATCTGATAATCAATAATCAGAAATAAAAGCGTATCATTTATTAATTTTCTTAGTAAATAAAATGTGTGTGTGTACAGCACAACAATTAATCGATGAATGGATCAAAGCAACCACACTAAATTGAACAGCCACCAATAACGGCTGGTTTAAAAGTAACAGCTCACAGCGAAATTCTTTGATAGAAAATGGAAGTCTGTTCGTGGATAAAAACATTTATTTGTCAATAAATACCATTGTTGTGTGTAATTCTGTAAAATTTAGACTTGGTTATGACCAAGTCGAGTTTAAATCATAGTAGGGTAGATATGGAATTGTATGAGAGGATGTTACCTGGATGATTTTGAGGGTTCAATGCAAGACTATCGTAAGTGCTTCATAAACATGAAGCACTTACTATAGTATTGCACTGAACCCTTGATTTGTGGAATAGCGATAGTGCTACTCAGCTCATTCAGCCCCAAGTAAAGCTGTGAGTCTTTCTCTGTGGATTATGAACTAAGCTGAACATCACTAAAATACTATTCACATGATGTGAATTCCTGAAAAATTTACAATAAACTATATCACACCTGTAAAAGAATGTTAAAGGAGCCACTTATAAGAGATGAAATTGATTGAAATGAGCATTTCTTTCATTAATCAAAATGGTTTCAAATCAATGTTGCTAAGAATTAGTTTTTTCTGTCCTTTATACTTGTCTTCTTTGTTCCCATGATTAAACCAAATTGAGAGTTAACAATAGCAATTGAAAATGAACTGAAAATTGTCTTTTGGTAGAATTAGTTTAAACATATTTTATTCATCATTTCATTTATATTTGTACATAGATTTACATTTATAAATAAACAGATGAAAAGGATTCGATGTTTTGGTAAAATTAAAAGGATTGTTATAAAAGCAGCATGATCAGTGGCTTATTTTACAATTGATAAATCTATATTAATCCTTAAAATATTGATGAAACCTGATAAGATGGATAGAAAATGACTTTTGGATAAAAATGTTCATATGAGCTAGTTCTCTTTCCAACAATAGTCTATTGAGTGGGCCACTGACTTATAAAGTTCACAATTCGTTTTGCTATTGGTTGACATTCAAGTTGAGGATATGTATTTTACATGAATTGTTTGTTATTTCAGTCTTTTAGTGCGGATAAATACTTCACACGTTTCTGCCTGGCTCACTTGTTTACATACAGACAGTTTGATGATGGTGTACTTGGTTTGGCGTACATTGCATCCCCAAGATATTCAGCAGTCGGTGGAATTTGTTCTCCAAGTGAGTAGATTTCAACACTTCTATCAAATATTAAAAACATTCTGGCAAAGGTAGGTGATGAAGATGTTCTACTGTTTAATTTGTTTTACCTCCTTTTTTCTGTAATTTTTTTTCTAGTGTTCAGCTTTGAAAAATGCTTTAGTGATTTTACTTAACTCATAACTGCATTTAATTTTTATGTCAAGTGGTAGATTTGAAAATTCAAAACTATCAAACTTTGAAGGACAAGACAAAGTTAACAAGTTTATCCATTGGCTCAATGAACACAGATTTAAAAATACATGATCACGACTACACACCAATTTTTATTGCTTTCACATTTTATACATTGCATTGTTATAATCAGTTACATGAAAGAAATTTCCCTTGACCTACTTATAAAGTTGCATAGCTGATTTGCTGGATTTAGCAGCAATATTTCTCTTAATAAAGAAAGAAAGGTCCATGTAAGGCAAGATTAAGACAAATGGGGCCTCCGTGGCCTAGTGGTTAGAGTACAGAATTTGAAATCACATGGCTCCTCTCTGCGTGGGTTCAAATCCTGTGAGGGATAGGGATTTTCATGAGAGGCAGTCTCCCGACTGACTTACGGAATGCCGATGGTTCTACCCGCCTTGACCAGCCCCTATGGGTAGTTGAGTATGGGGTCTTCCTCCATCATTAGGAGTCGGGCATCGCTACATAACTGAAATAATGTTGATGTGATGTAAAAACCCATATAAAAAAAAAAATTAAGACAAATAGTGGTCATTTAAGTGCCAAAATACCCCTCAGCTTGTTGGAAAATTGACTTATAGTGGTAGATATAGGCCTTTTCAGAAACGTGGTTTGTCTCCCTTTGAAAAATCGAGCCACATTCGGAATACTTTCACTTCCGGGTATTAATTTCAAAAGAAGTATGTGGGCAAAGGCAAAGAAAACGATCGCTATCGATCGGATTTTGAAATTTATAAGCTTCGTGTACCAAAATCAGAGATTTACATACGAAAACATCAACAGAATGATGTGTTGTTGGCTGTTGCCAAGCCTCGTTATAAAAGGAAATTAGATTAAATTGAATTTAATGAGACCCGAATAGCGCACCGCAGTTCAGTTAAAACATGACATTCCGTGTGAAAAAAAGGCAAATAAGTATATGTTTTTGTCTGAATTAAATGCTTTGACAGATCAAAAATGTGTTACTCAGCTGGTTGATGGAAGGAAAGAATGAATGGAACACATATTTCTAGAATGTTATTACAAATTTGCATTAAATTCGATTTACGGATTTTAGATAAGATAGAACAAACATCAGCATTTTTGTCAATAATGTGTAGAGGTTATGTTTCTCCAATAAGTATATATTTTTTCTTAAAATTGAAATTTGTCGTATAAATAAAGTACCTTAAATAGAGAATTAGTCGTTATATGAGGTTCTCTGTCAGCCTACCTTTGATGATATATCGTATCCAAATATTACGGGCTATTAAAACAGTCCCAGTCCATTTTTTCCACCTGTTGAAACTACATTCAAATAACGCTTACTAAATTACGAGGGACACAGGGTTGTGGAGATCTTTCATATGTTACCTCAGATTGCCGATGGTTAATTACTCTATCTCTCGATTGGCTAAACAATAAAGGGTGTGACTAGAACATATGGTGCAAACGTGGCAGATTGGTGTTAATTTGCATCAACACTCTTAATCCCTGTGATAGCCAAAGTTTGTTAATTGACCCTTTGAATGTAATTAAGAAGGAAAACTGACAACAATCCATTGAATTGAAAAGAGATTACAAATGTGTAAATTATCATTTTAATGATATATAATTACAAAAAAAACTCAAACAAAAATACAATCGTTCTTGTTAAACATCAATTATAAGAGACATTTAATCAAAAGATTACTACGCAATTAATTAAAGCTCAAAGTAAGAGAAACAATATTTTCTAGCAAATCTTTGAACTATTTATCAATATGATTACAAGGCAAAAAGTCGTCAACAAAATAAGTGAAATGATCCAAATAAACCCTTATTGCCGAATCTGACTCTTAAAAGTTTGTTTAAAAGTTTACTTCAAAGACCAGGGGTGGTCCAAAGTTTTTTTTTTTTTTTTTTTTTCGTTGCTTAAAAGAGGCCTCATTTTACATAATGTAATTCTGTATTACATCGCATGAACCATAAAGTCATAACAGAACAAACTAAACATACATGTCGGCAGATCAAGACATACGGGTTCAACAAATATGAAACATAGTACATAGGCAAATGAATTTTCTACATAAGGACTTCCCATTTAGTCTACATCCCATAAAGGTTTAAATTCCCACGTTGTCTACAGATTAAATTGCCAAACGATCTACAGTTAAAAGAAATATTTTCATTTCATTTTTAATTGATTAAAATATCTTTAAAAGATTTAGATTATTCTGTAGACCAACATAAGAAAAATATTCTTTTCTGGATCTACACTTTATACATATTTTTCTTTCCCACCAACCCCCCATAGAAAAAGTGATTATAGGTTTGATTGATTTACTTCTCAGTAAGTGTCAAAAACAACCAAATCTTTCCGTGTAGGTGAGATGAAACTTCTGTCTGAAATTGTGTGAAAATTGGTAAAATAGACTTTAGACAAAATGAGAATAAACCTTGTACATAACAAAACGACCTGACACTCAGTAACATAGGGAATATACTCATAAAGGGTTGATGCGTATTTGGTCGAATATAGAGAGTAAAAAAAGATCGTATATGTTATTTCCTACGTTATGCAGTTGACCAATAAAAGAAGCAATAAAACCCTCGACGTGAAAGATATGTATCTTTTGAAGCTTGCCGAAATACACAGGCGCGCATCACATCATGTTTCGTTGACACATAGTTGTGTGTTTTATGGCTTCGAGGCATGCCATTGGTTGCTATATAATGACGGAATCATATTTTGATTGGCGTTGCAAAGTCAGATTAGTGTAAATCGTTCTGCTTGAAGGGTCTTGGAAACAGTAATTCTAAGTAGAGTGAATGGTATGGACATGTTTTAAATCGGAGGATTCTAATGTTGACTCGGTAGGTGTAATTATTATTGAAGTCCGATAATTAAACATGAATATAATCATTTCCATAATCTCTTATAAGTAAACTTTTATTTGTCACTCTTGTTGGACATAATTTGATGGAATGTCCCATAAATAAGTGGACCATTTATTAAGTAGGTTTGATCAGCTTGCATCATATCATCTGTTCATTGTGTTTGCATTTACATGGTACAACATCGTTTGAAAATGTTAGATTGCAAAATGGATTTTAAGTTATGTTATCACAAGTTAAGGCAATAATCAAACAGATCTTCATCATCGTATTCTATACTTGAATTAATGTTTTAGCAGAGGATCGACTCTTCTCACTAGAAATGAATCGCAACGTTGTAACCGCGTTGGTATACAGTGTTTTATCTCGGGAAACGGGCTAAATTGTCCGCTAGAGAGTTAACACAAAGTAAGGATATACTTTGATATTTCCCCTCCTCAACAATCTTTCCAATGTAGTTTTAACAAACACGACTTTCGACGGCATTGTTAAAATACCCGCAGCAGTTTATCTATGTTTCTCAATGTCAGCTGTTATTATTTAATACCCGGAAGTCTTAAACCGGAAGCTACCGAAAATTTCGTATCTCCGATTAAGAGCATTCAAGAAAAGATAACAACAGTTTCTGAAAAGGCCTATACAGTTTTAGGTTTGCGAACACCACTCTCTTTGTGATATTGGATGAAATCCATTGTGATTAAGGGAGGTATTGTATGTTAAAATCCCAATTATTCAAATTTATTTGCAGCTTATCCCAAATACTCTCACTCCAAGTTGACTTTAAACACAGGCTGGAGTTCATCACAAAACTCTCGTGGACACAGAGTCTTAGCTGTTCAAGCTAATCTTGTTACAACACATGGTATTGTTAGCTCTTTATTCTCATTTGAACACTTACTCCATGATATTTTATTTTACTGCATCTGCTAATGGAGATTTTAAAGACTTAAGACAGATAGATAAATTGCTTGTAATGAACATTTTTTCCCCCTTTTTTTAAAATGTTTCATGTATGCCTATAGTTATTGTTTAATATATTAACTGTCTATTAATTTCTTTTTACATTGAAAGAAAATTAATGAAAAAAAAGTGTATTATAAGCCTGGGGACCTTTCAATACAATAAGCCATATGATATGTCATAGGTTATTTATATAGCTCCATCATGTTTTGGCAGTAACACCCCATTAGTCTGAAATTAAACTTTGGTTGAAACAATTGTTAATTTCTAATATATCATACTGCTGAAGTAATGCAAACTTTTAACCTTTCATTATTTATGTGAAAGTGCTTCTGGATTTTTTTAAGACCATTAGTGCATTCATTTAACATAGCCTGCATTTTCCTGAAGGAATAGGCATTAAGCACCAGTTATTGTTGTTTTGACAATATTAATTGTTAAATATTTCAACTTTTAGAGTTTGGCCACAACATGGGTAGTGAACATGATCCTGAAACAGACACCTGTGCGCCGTCCGAGTATAAAGATGGAAAGTTTTTGATGTACCCTTGGGCTGTCAGTGGCTATGATAGTAATAATAAGGTGAGAATTTTTGTTGAACTTTTGGGATCTGGGGAGACCTCCATGGCCTAGTGGATAGAGTACAGAACTTGAAATCCCATGGCCCTTCTCGAAATGGGCCTCCCTGGCCTAGTGGTTAAAGTACAGAACTTGAAATCACAATACTCTCCTTGCGGGTTCAAATCCCAATGACAGCTTTTGGATTTTAATAAGAGGCAGTCTCGACTGTCTTATGCAATGCTGAAGGTTCTTTCTAGGTATTTTCCCCCAAAGATATATGTATGAAGTCGTTGTATTTCCAATGCAATATTCTTTTTTCTTTTCTTCAGTTGATAGAATAACAAGTGAAAAGCATCCTATGATTTATATTTACATAACAGCTTTTGCCAACTTTTCGACTGTCCCAAATTGAAAGAGTTTGCAGACGACATTTCATAATGTGATGAAGTTAGAAAAGGATCCTCTGGTAGGGCAGAAAACCTTGTGGGAAAGGGAATAATTGCTAGTTATGAGCAATTTCTCCTTTTCCCACAATGTTTTCCAGAGTCGTCTGCAAAAAATTGGTTAACACTTTCCCAAACAACAAATTTCGACTGTTCCAAATTGAAGGAGTTTGCAGACGACATTTCATGATGTGATAAGTTAGAAAATAATCCTCTGGTAGGGCAGAAAACCTTGTGGGAAAAGGAAAAATTGCTTGTTATAAGCAATTTTTTCTTTTCCCACAATGTTTTCCAGAGTTGTCTGCAAAAAATTGGTTATATGTCTTTACTGTTTGGTAATGGATTGATCAAGGTAAGATAAATTTATTTTTTTCTCCATTTTTTTACAGAAATTTTCCCCATGCAGCCGGAATTACATATTCAATGTGCTCAAGGTCAAAGGTTATCAATGCTTCATTGTGGGTAAAGGTGACAAGGGTATCTGTGGTAATGGGCGTATAGACGAGGGCGAAGAGTGCGATGCAGGCTGGAACTCAAAGGGCGGGACCGACCCGTGCTGTGATGCTAACTGTAAATTATATGAAGGAAAAATATGCAGGTAAGATATGGGAAGGGCCCTATTTGTGATGCTTATTGTAAATCATAAAAGGAAAGATATGCAGGTGAGATATAAGGGTCCTGTGTGGCCAAGTATTTAAGGTGGTCGACTCATAAATTGTGTGTCCAGGGTTTGATCCTTGATGATACCTCTGGTTACATGGGAGTGTCTTTTTGCAAGATACTTCAGGTGTATGCTTGAAAGCCGTAACATGAAAATTTATGACATAGTGTTAAACAAACGAGTAACATAAAGAAACTACCCGCCTTGCGATGTTAATTGTAATTTACACAAAGCACGGATTACATACCGGACTGGCTCTTGCTTGATGCCTATTTTGAATTATACAAAGGAAAGATATGTAGGAAAGATTGGAAACATTTACAATACATGGTGCAGTTTGATGGTAAAGAGTTTGATAGTAATTAAAATATTTGCCAGATTAACCTCAATGCCTAAGCATCTTTCTACTGTGCAAATTCTCCTTTCATTACAGTTTTATCTACCCTTATGCTTTCAACAAGATTTCATGTGTGAACATCAGGGAACAAAAACTTTTTATTTTTGTTTTGAATCTTTTTCAGTCCAATGAACTTTCCATGTTGTTCAGAGGACTGTCGCCCTGCGTCTAGGAACTCTGTGTGCCGACGTGCCTCTAATGAAACGTGCCATGATGAAATCAAGTGCAAGTATCCTTTATGTGTACCCAGCCCTATTGCAGTTGTTTAGTGTCATTGATCTGACTCCAAAAGTTATATATGCCCCTGGGGCCCGTTTTACTAAACAAGTTACGGAAAATATGTGCGTAAGTCATAATTGATAAACATGGATAATATCTTCAATGAAAGTACAATGTTGCAATGTGGCACTTCATTGGAAGCATCTTCCAATGATGTGTCACTTTGCAATATTGCTTTGTCCAATATTGAAATAAGAGGAATTGTTGTTTTAGACTTACGCAAATCTTAAGCGTAAACTGTTTAGTAAAACGGGCCCCTGCTGCAGAAGACTTAAGAAACAATTGTGAAGTGATGCTTATTTGCTCATGTGGAGAAATTTATCCATTTGTCACAGTGGTTTTTACAGTCTTCTATAGCTGATATCGCATATAGAGGTATTATGGAAGAAGGGGTTTTGAATACCGTGAACATGATTCTAAACTAAAACAAATGTGAATGTTATTGAAAGGATCTTTTCGTTTTTAATTTTAATATCTCTGCTTTAGATATCTTGTTTCAGGTTTTAAGCACTTGGAGTTGACAATTGAAGAACAAATTGTTTTTTGTTTGGACTTTTCAATTTACATATGCTAAATCAAATTGATTGGATATGATTAAAGTTGGTTCTATTTGAAGAAAAATGATTAACTGTAAAGACATGTTTTTTTCCTTAACTCCTTCATAGTGGGTTGGATATTAAATGTCCAGTTATAATTAGGAACAAGCCTGACAAGACTCCCTGCATTGATCAGTAAGTAAACATATTCTATACATATTCGGAGGCCAAGATTAAATGTGTGTATCAATGATTTGTGAAACCAGTATATTCAAAGTGTATTAGTTATGACTTATTTATGTGAACGTACTAGAAGTGACTAGATGGGACTGTTATTATGACAACCAATAATATAGTGTTGGAGGTGAAGATAAAATTTGAAAGTCAAAATAGGATTTCAATGAAACAATGTGGTTTTAGGATTGTTGTTTGACGTCATACACTTAAAATATATAGGTAAAAAATAGAATTTGCGTATGGTGTTCAGCTATGCTTCTAACAGATATTCATTTAAAAAAATTGCCGGAATCGCGGTATAAATGACAATATTGACGGAAAACCCCCACGGCCTCGACGCTATATTTAGGTTATGTCGGATTTCCCTCAGATTTTTATAAAATGAAAATTGTCAAAATTCATCTTATATGCTTTTGGTTTCTTTGCTGAAATGTTAAATTAATCTATATTCCTTTATTTTCGAAAGTTTCAAAAAATAATCCTATGACTCACAGAAACAGAAAAAGTAGCTATTGAATGCATGATACATTCAGGAAGCATCAATTTATTTAAGTATGTAGAGTTTATATGCAGTAGCTCTATAAAGGGATATCACACTTGGATTTAAATAAATGTGAATTCACTGCTTACACAACTTGAAGAATTAAAAACAATTTAATTTTTGCGTCCAATGACTATTTTTTATTGCGAATCATATAACAGTACAAATGTTGTGCAGTTTAAAGTAAGACATTTTTAACATCCAAATTTCCTCACTTCTGTGAACAGCGATCATTTCATATGATAAGAGATAGATATATATTTGTATTTTTTGCCTTTCAGGGGAACATGCCAGAATGGGGAATGTTTAGATTTCTGCAAAATATTTAATCCTTTATTTGAGCCATGTATATGTGCAGAAGGTAAAAAGTCTTAAATGATATTTTTCTTCATCTGTAAAGTTACTTTGCTCACTCTTAAAGACTTTTTTAAATGTTCAATTTATTTATTTATTTTTTTTATAAAAGAACCATCGGCATTCCGTAAGTCAGTCAGGAGACTGCCTCTCATGAAAATCCATAGCCCTCTCAGGATTTGAACCCACGCAGAGAGGGGCCATGTGATTTCAAGTTCTGTACTCTAACCACTAGGCCACGGAGGCCCCCTTAAATGTTCAAAAACAAGGTCTATTGTCCTAGCTTACTTCATCATTGCTTTTCTAAATAATCAATTGTGGGAACCAATTAGAATCTACTTGCAGAGATATTCTAATGGGTACCCTTCTTAGGTAAGTCACCACTGATGGAGCAATATCAAGTTTTATATCAGAAGAATATTTTATTAATTGAATATTTTTATTTGCCACCTTTCATTCATGTAGTTTTAATTTCAATTTAAAATAGATGAAAATGGGAGGTTTAATATGGATTTAATAACAGAATAATTAATATTAATTTTGTAAGTATCAATTGAAAATCAGACAAATTCGGAAAAAAGGCTTGCTGAAAGCCTTTGATATGATTAACACTTTCATTATTACATTTCAATTGATTCTTTGACCTGTTTTTCATCAGGAAAAAACAACAACTAAATCTATGTGTGTTAAAAATATCCTTGATAGGATACCTCTTACACACGTAAATTTAGTTTTTCTTTTGTTTTGTTTTTTGAGAATCTGTTTGTGAACCATCCTTATACAGGTCCTTATCTTGACCACTGTTACATGCTTTAATGAGTATCTAATGTACATGTAACTTGGTCCTATTTCTAGATACAGGCAAGGCGTGCTATCGCTGTTGTAAGCCTAGAGGTGGGAAGTGTTCTTCAGTGAACGATACTTTGTTACCAGATGGAAGACCATGCTATCAGGGTCTATGTAATATGGTATGTTGGAAAGTTTTTGTCTTTATCATACTACTGACTTGATTTCAAAGCCGCTAAATCTTTGACTTTAATTTCTTGTATCCATTTGTCCAAAAAAACCCATATGAACTTGCTTCAAAACATTTGCAAGAGCTTATCAAGAAATTCTTAAGACGAAATAAGTAATTACCAGTATTTGATATTTATTTTTTTGTCAAAATGTTTTCTACCCAGTTACTCTATGGTTCCATTGCTCATTTCATTGCAGTAGTTTGCAATTTGTTTTAAACTGTATGGCTCATAAAATACCATATGAAGCAATGAATAAAGAAAATTTTGTTTCTATTTGTTGCCTACTAACACAAATAGCTTTTTCATGGCAGTTATTAAGGAAGTTTAGATGGTCAAAAGTATGGTAGATGATCTTATATTCGGGATATTTATTTTAATGAAGATACTTTTTACATTTTTTACAGGGTGTTTGTGAAAAGAAGAAAAGAGATATGATACAACGTTTATTTAATATAATAGAAGATATATCTGTAGATCAATTAGGTGAGAGTTTGTTGATATGGCCTGGCCTTTCTTCCTCTTCCATCTTCACCATAGTAGAAAGCATCTTTTAGCAGTAACAGAGAAACAATAGGTGGCATGCAACCATTATTATTACAAGGAAGAAAATTTCTCAATACAGGCAGATTTTCGTATTTTTTTTTCTTCTAATTTTATTTAATTTGAAAACCATTACAACATTTATGATATTAAGCAGTTCATGTCTGCTGCTATTTCAAATTCAGACTACTAACATAATTTTGTATTGGTAAATGGGTCATAACCTTCAGTTTGTATCTACCGTTTGATAAGTTATGCAAGATATGTATGTTATTTGTCATTTTGCACTTTCTTTTCATAGGTTAAACAGATAGCATATAGCGAACTGATTAACAGTTAACCCCTTACTCCAAATTAGTTAATTTTATCTCACCTATAATGAAGGGTTTAAAAAAACACTGTGACAAAAAGATGGTCTTTTAAAGCACTTTTTCTCTTCTTCATTGACAGTGGTTTCTATTCAAAAGCAGAAACCAGGTGCTATTTACATTGTATAGCTCTTTAAATCATTTTCTTAAATGTCATCCACTGCTACTCATATGAGGGAAAGGGTTTGCATCTTTTATATTATTCGTTTATATTTCAGTTGCGTTTATGAGAAGTAATATAGTAGGTACTGTGATATTGTTTTCCCTAATATTGTGGATACCAGCTAGTTGTGCAGTTAGTTATGTGGTAAGTAAAATGTTTGATGGTTTTAAGTAGGATTTTCTTCTATCATCTATATAGTCTGTTGTACAGTCACTTCTGACGGATACTTAACAGGTGGATTATGCGTCAACATTACAAAAATGAAGAAAAGATGGAAGATAACGACATATAACATTAAAAAGAAAATAATTTCATCCAGTTTTGTTTTGATAGCTTCATACCAAATCCAATCAGGTTTTTTGTCATAACACTGCATTAAAAGCTAGTCCAAGATCTTTGTAAATTTTTCTTACAAAATTTATAAGAATTATGTCTGCTCTGATACTTATTTAGGGTCCTGTGTGATGTTGTGTTTAAGGTTGCTGATTTAGAGCTTTGGGTCCTGGTTTCAAGCCCCAAAGATTTATCTGGTTTCGTGGAAGCGTCCTTTTGCAAGACACTTTGGAACCCTAGTCTTGCACTGGTGAATCCAGGAAAGCCATTACGTAACTAAAAGATTGTTAACACAGCGTCAAACCCCATACTAACAAAAGCTACCCATTTAGAAATATGTGTCTCCCCATTTTAAAGTAGTGAATGATTATAAACACATAGCTATATAAGATATGTAGTTAATGACAAAAGAGAAATTATCATGAAAAATTCATTCTTATTTTAAATCTATTTCTAATATTATCTATTGAACGTCATAATATTGGACATGAGTGTACAAGACATGATATTTAGATTAAACTGTTTTTGACTTTTCAGGATAGAAAAAATATTCGAAGAGAAAAATCCAAAAGAACTTGGATGAGTAGATCTGTGAGTATATAGAAAGTTATCAGGCCTATGAAAAATAAATAGAAAAGGAAACTTTACAGAACTTTAGGTTCAACATGAAAATGCATTAATTTGAAGTTTAAGGTCTGGCACTTTGGAAAATGTCAACCAAATAGATGAAGGTCAACTGAATGTATGACCAGTGAAATTAAACATCAAAATAGTATACTAATATTTCTAATAGAATTCTTCATATGTGTTACACTGAAAGAAAAATATATTGATTTAGGAAAGAATAGCTTTTATCCCATACCATCGTACGAGCAATGTCTCCTTTTTCCACAATGTTTTCTGCCCCTTCAGAAGAACATTTTCCAATCTTATCACATTTTGAAATGGCGTCTGCGAACTCTTTCAATTTAGGACAGTCCAAAATTTGGTGTTTGGGAAAGGGTTAAGTCCCAAGCAAAAACCTGTCAAAAATAGCACAAGAACCATATTGGTCTACTGTCCTTCAGACAGTACCTTATGGATGACTTTGATACTACATGACATTTCCTCTAGCAACTTCCTTAATCATCATCAGCAAATGCATTTTTTGTTGTAAGTCAAGGCACAGATATTGTCTGTTGAGGATGGGTCCTAACTGTCCAATACCAATCTGTGTTTTCCTACTCATTCTTGTCTTATGCGAGTTGAGGGATGCCATACCAAGGGTTTTCCTATTTCAATTTACAAGGTGGTTTAGATCTGCCATTCGAAAATGCTAGAAAAAGGGATCAGTAATACAATAAAAGAAATTGTTAATTCTGAGCAAAATACCCTATCATAATATACATAATAGTGATAGTTGCCACTTCAAAGGTGTTTTCAGGCTGTTTGTACATGCATACAGATTATGAAAACAGATATAAATATCATTAAAACCTGTGACATGTCCCTTTCAAGAAATTTTCATGGTGCGCAAAATATCCTCTCATAACAATGTTTTTATAGATTATTGCGTTAAAGGTGTTTTCATGCTGTATGTTCATGCAAAAAGATTAAAAAAACAAAACATTAACAGATAACTTAAAACATATTTCATTACCATTTCAGAATAGAACTCTTTTCACCGAGGATGAAAGTGTGAGAATAAAACGTGTCTTAGCGCCACGACGGTCTAGACAGGTGCCCGGGGGGTCCGTGGTGAGAGCCCGTGATGGAGAGGAGCCAACGGTCCGATGGCCCGAGGCCACATGGGAGCAGCCCGCCTCACAGCCTTTTCCCAAGTCCGTAAAACCTTTAAAATTTCCTGGTGTTGGACATCAGCCTTATGTTGGAGATTCGAGAAATAATCACGAACATTACGACATTGGTCCTGATCATGAAACCATTGTTTGATCAACCCATTACCTCTTATATGTGTTGTATTATTAAATTATCATAGTCCATTATAAAAGTGGCATAAATTATCATAGTCCATTATAAAAGAGGCATAAATTATCATAGTCCATTATAAAAGTGGCATAAATTATCATAGTCCATTATAAAAGTGGCATAAATTATCATAGTCCATTATAAAAGTGGCATAAATTATCATAGTCTTTTATAAAAGCAGCATAATTATCTTTACTCTTTTATTTAAGCAGCATAAAATATCATAGTGTTTTATAAAAGCAGCATAAATAATCGTAGTCTTTTATAAAAGCAGCATGAAAGCAACATTTTCTTTTGTTAAAAAATAAGCAACAATGGAGCTCTTTAAGTCTATTATATCAAAATGACTCGTTTTTACACATATGAAGCAGGTGACCTTAGAAACCATTATAACAAAAGGAAACATTGCTCAATATGAGCAATTCCCCCTTTTTTCACCATTCTGTTTCTATCAAATTTCACAAATAAAATGTATAACTTGGTAAGAAATATGTCAACTATGGTAAGATTTGGTGGTTTCATTTCTGGATTTTGGATCACTCTAAACCACACACTATTAAAAAAGATACTGACTCGGTATAATAGGGATTCGACTGTACTTTGATCCATCATCATTTTCTTTACAAAATTTTCAATTCATTTTCATCATTTCTACTTACTCAATGAAAATCTGATTACATTAATTGTTATTTAATTCATACTGTTCTTAAATAAATGGAAAAGCAGAATATACCATTCATTTAAAATAAACATCTGCTGATTAAATTTAAAATGTTTATGGGAGATTTTTGGTTTGTCACAATGCTTTCTTTTAAATGACAACCATCTCTATTTTTTGTTTTCCAAAAGGTTGATTCTGATGCTTGGTAAATCGACCGTTCAAATTAGATTTTGATGGAGTATAGGGTTAAGTACAATTACAAATAGATGAAGGCAGCATTTCTAACTTATCTATATGCTAAAGTCATTCAAGTATTATCATCATATCCAAATTTTATGTTATGAACATTTGGGAAAATCCTTAACCATTTCAATGTTATCATCTCTTTTTTTATTTTTATTGCTTATTTAAAAGCCATCCACATCTTTGTAAAATGTGCTTACAGGGTGTGATGTAAGGGTATGACTAGGCTTTTGTAGATAGAAGCACTTAAACGACAAAGCTTATTTAGAGTTAGATGTCTAGATGAAAGGCTACTTGATTTTCCCAGAGCTTTCCTTTACCATACATGATCTAGGCAATGTTAAGGTAGAATATCCATAATCTGCCATTTTGAAACTTTTTCATTTGTCAGATTACTTCAGGTGTTCTCGGTATACATTGGTTGGCACTAGAACTATCTGGTTCATAGTGAATAGTTTCGGCCCTGACCGATGTATATCAAGAACAACCAAAGTAATCTGAGGAAAAAATGTTTCAAAATGGCAGACTAAGGGTATTCTTCCTTAAGCCCAGAAAATATTGTTCTGCCAAGATCCCTTAGACATTTTTGCCATTTTGCTTTTGACACTGTAGAGTTTGCTCAAGTTAGTTAAACATTCCTTTGCCCCTCTTTTAGCATAGGTACAGTTTTGTTAGCATAGATCAATCTCGGACCCATTTCTTCATATGGAATTTGTAACTGGTCCACATGTTATGATACAGCAGACAACAATTCTCCAGCATATGACCCAAGAGACACCTCTGACAAAAAGGAAAAGCTCGTCACAAGTAAACTTTCCTTTATTTATGATGTATTCTTCCAGATTTCTCTGTAGATATGTTATTTCACCATTCATTATAATGGTCTTCTGCCAGAAATATCAATTTTGGCTACTTTCAAATTCAATATGTGGAAATAAATTAGCAAATATATATATACCTTTTGCAAGACCTTAGGAGTCATCTGCAAATCATAAAAGAATAATATCCTATAATTTGTGTGCAATAGTACTAGTGAATACTCGCTTGTAAGACTGCTTTCAATAGAATGAACAATTTCTTATACATGTATAATCTTCATATTTTCTGTGAGTATCATTTGCATCATTTAACTAAGCCCTTGCCCTTAAAGCTGTTCATTTACTTCGCCTATTCAAGCTAACTTAAGAGACAATAGAAATGATCGAAGAAGTTGCCAAAATAAGAGCAATTTTTTCATCTGTTACAATAATTTCTAACAAATGTCACAAATGCAACTGTATTTTTCATACTTGTTTTTCATCTGCCTTTGTTACCAGTTTGAACTTCTCACAAAATCGTCTATGAAGGAACAGATTAAAATGATATATTGATTCGTCGATGCTGTTTTTATGTCCCTTTATAAGAGATTTTAAGAGGTAGTTTCTACCTGAACATACAGATAGGTTGGTTTATTAAATAATGTTTAATACTTTTACATATCTTTTGTCTGGTCTAAAAGTGAAATCAACAGCACACCTCATCTTTAGAGAGGCCAGCATTATAGTTATATTGTGATTAAGGGTTGAAGGTATTGAAGCAAAAGAAGATATTGCCCTCCAAGAGCAATGGGTTTGAGGCCTCCATGGACTAGTAGTTGAAGTACAGAACTTGAAACAGCATGGCCCCTCTCTAGGAGGGTTGAAATCCCAGTTATGGCAGTTTGATTTTCATTAGAGACAGTCTCCTGACTCACTTAAAGAATTCCAATGGTTGTGCACCTCTTGATCAGCCCTGATGGACAGTTAAGTTTGGGATCTTGAGTTGTGCATTGCATCTTAACTAAAGTACTGTTGATGCAATTCAAATCCCACAGAAAAAGATTTGAAATGGGTTTGGATTGCTGTGAATCTCATCCGTATTTTAATGACGTTCTGTAAGATCTTCATGTGTCAATTTTCAATAGCATTGTTTGAACTACATATTCATTTTTAGCTATTAAAACCATCTTGTAACAGTGTTAGCATGTTGATATGTTGTATAATCATTCATCCAAAAGCACCTACTGTAGACATTTTAATAAACCTTTTAATCTTAGAAGATTATACAAGACCATTAAATCTGTGAAGCAGTTGTTATGTGAATGTTATTCAATAATGAGTGGGAACAGGAGAAATTTGATTAAATGAGCTATTTATTCTTTTGCTACATTTATCTTTTTTATTATCTTGTTCATTTAGATTTGAGTAAAGGTATTTTGACAAAAATAGAGATTTCTTGGTTATAAGTTGTTTCTTGATATCACAAAGACCTTATATGTTATTGACTTACTTTAGAACGCACTGTGTGAAATTGCTCATTATAATCAATTTTTCCAATTGTCACAATGGTTTCTACACATATGCTCAAAAAAGAAATGTGTTTTTTTACTTTTTTTTTAATGTATGGCTGTTTTATTCTTTTGCTTTAAAGGTGTTCTTCACAGATGTGATGCAAATTGGAAGTTAAATATTTATTTCTTTAAAACCGTACAACAGCTGTATTGTTATATGATACACACTGAAGAATAGTTATTTTAATCAAAATTGGATCTTTTTTTTGCTTCTTTAAAGTGTGTATACTGTAAATAAGTACCTATGTATTTTATACCAGAAGTGCAACTTCACATCTGAGATTTACTGCATATGAACAGTACATACTTAGATGAATTTATTCTGCTTTCAATAGCTACTTTTAATTGTATTTCAAACAACAATACAAAAACTTTATTGTTTCAAATTTCTCTTTTACGCGAGAAGCACCTTTAATCTAATCATTGAATTCATTTGAAGAAAAAGATGAAGCCTTTATTTTGTTGCTTTTGTTTGTTCAATACATTTACTGTATTTAAACTGCATGATCTTATATATGTTCGTCAACCCCCTACTCCACTACCTTACTTGTCACAATTGTTTCTCACTGAAATCACAAAGAAAATGTTAATTTTTCACACTCCATAACTGTTGCCTGCTGTTGCTTTCAATTTGAATGAGTCACAAATTCCCATGTGGAGAAGTGGGATCAAAGCTTTGTTGAATAGCTCAAAGCACAGGGGTCTATGATTATTCTTGAGTCAGTTTTATGTGATATAATAACATCATATTACATAGTACCTACCCAAGGTTAACTAAAGACCCCTGTGGCTAAAATGATGTTGGCCTATCCAATACCACCCATCTGTAATATGTCAACCTTTATTTATTGTTATATCTTTTTTATGCAAGGTAATTACTTTTGTATACATCCTATTTAGTCGAAACGATCATTATGTGTGAATTCCTTGGTATGTGTCATATTATGCAAGCCTTCTACAATAAATTGTATGTTTTTCATATCATTAGCTTGAGTTGTCTTTATAGGATTTTTTTTCTGCATAAGCCTTTTCATTGAAACAACATGAAGTTATCGAATATTTCCCCTTTCTTTTTGATGAAATTAGCTAAATGACTTCTCAACCAATTTGCAAACAAACCTGGAAAAGCTTCTCATATATTTTATTTAAACCAGAGGAAAATTATACAAAATACTCTTTTGAATCATATCTATTTACTTTGGATTACAAATTATTCTCATTTTGTAATAACTCAAATGGAAGACTTTTATTAAAAAAAAAAAGCCCTTAATGTGAGATCCCTGATCAGCTTGTACTGTACAAATGATACAACCTGATATAAGGCACCTTCTAAGATGGATACTTGAGGAATTTTTCGTTTTATTAATCTATTTGATACTCTGCTATCAAATCTATACAAAAGGAAATATTGCTCACACCAAGAAATTTCCCTTTTAAAACAATTGTTTCCAATTCTTTTGATAAAGTTAATTTAATCGTTTAACTAGTGATCTTGATTCATTTTTATTAGACTTATAAATGTATAAGTATTTACAGTACTTGTTAATTTCTCAATGTCAAAATCACATGTTAGATTTAAGCATGGAAGTTGGGATATGATCTGTCATTACTCAAGTTGAACTTTTTCATTAACCCTTTACCAAACAATAATGACATTTGACCAGTTTGTTGCAGACGACTCTGGAAAATATTTTAGGAATTTTCCCACACTGTTTTCTTCCCTATTAGAAGATTATGTTTCAATTTCATCACTGTTTGAATCATAGTTTGAAAACTCTTTTATTTTGGGACAGTGAAAGGTTTGGTATAGGGTTAACAATGTTGAAACCTTGTTTTCTAAGGAAAATTGTGTAATGAGTCATAATTATAAGCATCATCAGTCGTAAATATGTTTGTAAATGCCTTTATACATGGAATTGGGTAGAAATCACAAATGATTTTTTCCCGTACTATCGGCTGTAAAGAAGAGTTTGCTTGATTGAGCAATCAATCAAACGGTTGTCAGATTTAATCGTACATTTCTGAAACATGAGTTATATAACTTACTGTATACAATTATTGTGCCTTCATTTTATCATTTTTTTGCAATCTTTTTTTTATACATAGAAGAGTTAGTAAGATTTTCATTCCATTCTTATGCATCTATTCTTTGTTTATTTGTTTACATATAAATAAAAAGATTTGATAATGTTTCAGTGTTTCTTTCATTTTTCCTTGAGATATATACATATGCTGAGTGTTAGCGTCTTAAATATAGCTTTTCTGTGCTATATACAATGCACAACTTTTCTCCTGTGAAGTTGTAAAACAGGCTTTTTGGTAATAAAACTTCAATCCATTCCCCCATATGGACATTTGTTACTGCAAATTGGAGCAAAAACAGTCATTAGTTTTAGAAATACTGCAAGAAAAGATCCTAGTACACCCCCATATTCAAACACTGTCTAGACTACAAAAATAGTATGAAAATTTAATTTCTGTAATGAAATTGGGTAAAAATCATTATGAAAAAAGGATAAAATGACCACAAGGCATCATTCCTATTCTCACAGCCGCTTCTAGAGTCTTCATTGCAGATGCAAATAAGCTTTTTTTTCTACAGGAAAGGTTTATTCAAACAGATTTGGTGTGACCTCTGTAGGCTGAATATACAAAACCCATTCATTCTCTGGAGATTGGGCGATTAAATAGATATAAATTGCTCATTAACCTAGATGGATCATGTTCAGACGATTTACAAAAAATAACATTATATGAATACCAAAATAGAGAAAATGGGAGCATACTTCCTCTCTGTAACTGCTCAAACCAATAATATTGAGGAGTTCTGGTATTGAGCATGGTGGAGATAGGTGGAATCAGACCAAGGGTGTGATTTCTCATCCCACACCAGACCTGTATAAAGTGCTTCAGGGCAAAAGGAGCCATATAAAATTTGGGTTAAAAGCTTTAGCTATAGTTTGACTTAAATGGGTGCATATTATGAAATTCGAATATTGGCTAACTGCATAACTGTTTGAGCCTATTTGACACAAATGAGGAAAAACTTTGCTATCTCATATACCACAGTATCTCTGTAGAGTATACTCTTTTTGACCATCAGAATTTTAAAGCAATCAAGAAGGTTGCATTCATTACCTTGATAAAGGCATCTGCGAGACCAACAGATTAATTTCTGTTTACAGTACAATTAAATAAATGTGAAAAGCCTTTCCTTCATCTGAAGCATAATAGGCCTGTGTATTGAAATATCTTATCCATCATCACAGCGAGTTTGAAGACTTGGCGACCTTCAGCAGCGGTGTCAAGTTACTGATGTTTTTAGCCAATAGATATGAGTCTCCCTACGTGTATATCACAGATACAGTGCTAAAAATCTACCATTTACTAAAACAAAATAGTATTGTGAGATGAATATAAGCGTTTCAGTGTAGAGCAGAAAACGAACAGGTGTGTATCCTGTTGAAGGCAAGGGAGGTAATCCTAGCTATCTCTCGCTGAAGTTGGCAAGCATCACTGTCGGTATATACCTTATCCGAGTAATCCAGAAGAAGATATTCATCAGTACTAATGGACATATATATCTTGGTATACCCTCATAAGAAGTTGCCGAGATTTTCAACTTGATGAAAATCATTGTCGAAATATTCGGCTATGTCAGGGGACATCACCGAAGTGTTCCGATTGTTCCCGTATTTCCGCCGACGCATGCGCTCTTAAACCCTAGCAACCAATGTACACAGTTTTTGAAGCCAGTCGAGGTAAAAGGTAAACCACATTTTGTTTGTTTATTTTCTAGAGCATCGAAATTTAAAGGAATATCTTATTGATGTCGGTTTATTTATGAGTGCGTTTAAGTTTTATCTCTAAAGATCTGTATTCAGGTATAAATCATGCTTGGAATTCTCCTAATTTCCTTCATAAAAATGCGATCATCTTTCTCGAGAAATCAACATTTGATATAAAAGTTTAATTGCAGTTCTTTATTGGAAAGATTTATTAAAGATTGGGTCTTGATTACTAAGTTGTCAATGTCCATAAGCCATACCATTTATTGATTGAAGTGTGATATTAACTGAGTAAAGAGATCGATTGACGAACATGATCTCATTTGATCATTAATGACACTGCCATTCAGTTTCGTTGTGATGTGTATACACATGCATGTATTAAACAGCCTTGTATAACCTTTCTCAATATATATTTTTAGAATGTTACATTACTGTCATGTCCTAGGTTCTTCGGTTCTAAGTCCGATGGACTGTATTGGCCACCAAGTGTGACTCAAAGTGATTCATTTGTCTTCAGTGTTAAAGTTTATTGTACAAGTTTACGCTGAGAATTACATTATAAACCATGCATAACATATTAAAATTATTTACAAAAATCTGACTGTTTGGCTAATGTTCTTTGCCAGCAGTACATAGCATGTTTTTGTGTCTTGTTTGGGGGTGGCAGTCTGTTCATCCTGTTGTCTGTAAAGTTTCCATTGTGAGATCCAGGCATCTTGGTTGTCTCCACATATCGCGACAAAATTCTTTTCTGGCCTCGCTATACAGAGGGCATTGGAACAGGAAATGCTCCACCGTCTCCTTTTCTCTACGTTTGCATTTGTCTGAGATGCCTATGTTGAAGGAGTAGCTGTTCAGATGGTTGTATCCCAGAGGCAACTGGCTTATAAGTTTAGAGGATGTTGGGTCTGGAAACTCCAAAAAGCTCTTTTTGTTGACTTTGGTGCCAGTGGGATATGTATACATGGACAACTCAACAAAATAGACCTTTTTGCATTAATGGAAGGTGCATTAGAATAATTTCTAAGGAGTCTTTTATGATTTCCTTCGAAAAAGTAGTCTCTTCTTGGTTCTTCTGAATTAGTGCCTTTTTGTTGTGCTCTTTTAGCTTACCAAAGAGTTGTTAAGCTTTGAAGGTGTTGTATGTATGATTGTAAAAGAAAAAGAAAACAAAGTCTTTGTGTGGATGAGCTGTTTGAGTTTGCACTCATGGTGCTCAATAATACACTTGCCATTTGTAGGCATTTGGTGGTTCCTTTCCTTTTCTCACTTCTAACTAGCCAGAACAGTTGCTTTGTAACCTTGTTAGTATAAGTGGTGAGGGTTGTAGAATTAGATTCACCTATTCTTGCATTTCTTCAAGGATAGAACTATGGGCCTCATATTTGTATCTGCCTTTTAAACCTAGGAATTGCTAGGTAAATATTTAATGTTATGATAGTTAGTTTAATGACAATGTTAACATCAAACTGATTACTTTCTTTTTGTTATTCACAGAAAGACCATATAAAAGACAAAATGGGTCAAGCACTCCAACGTGCAGCCCAATGGACGTCGGCTAAAGGCGGCTCCGGCGGAAAATTGGAATTTACAAAATTGAATGAAGACCTCCTAAATGCCATCATGAGCTGGATTGAAGATTTTTCTGCAAAAAACCCAGAGGAGTCAAAGTTGATCTTTAAAACGCCCCTTGCTTGGAAGTCAACATTGAGACCGGATAAGCTGAGTGGGGGATCTTTTGTTGAAAAGTAAGAAAAGTCTTGAAGATATACATGTGGTTTGAGTCAATCTGCTCCTTTTTCTAAATGTTTAAAATGAGATGAGTTGCTGAGTACAATTTAGTGTATAAAAATTGTTGAGCCATGTTTGGCAATTTAACTGATGAACAGGTGACACAATCTTAAACCAGATCAAAGTGGTACAAAGTTTCAATGGTGGGAATCACATGGTTAGATGTTAGAACATAAACGCCTCTTAACCTTTGCTTTTGGTTTCAACAGGTACATCTTCCTTATTACCTATTTGTCTTTTATCGGATAACTTCTATCATAGAGCCAGCTGGAAGCGAGTATTGACACTTTTCCACTAGATGGACTGATGACTGAGATCATTCATGAAGTGTTTTGCGATTTATGGTTCAGTATCTACAAGTTTCAGGAGTAATGAGTTTGATTGTTTTGTTGACTTTCAGAGGTGAAGATATGGTTTCCACACAGAGCAGCGAGAAAGATGGATCCCCAATGATGTCGTTGAAGAAGTCCGGGGCTAATGAATACCAAGTGGCAGTCCTCTCACTCGAGTTTTGCTGTACCGTTCTCCGTATGGCAGGGGAACACAAACTTATGGAATTACGCAGTTGCTTAGAAGGTAAACAAGTCACGACTGGTGATTCCTTTACCGCACCACTGTAATGCTGGCGATGAGATCGGTTGCACAACTTCCTTGTCAGCACCATGGTGGTGCAATAGAGTGATCACCAGCCATGTTTGTGCCACTGTTCAATCTAAATGGTGTATCAATGAAAGGGATTTCAAGGGTTCATTGTAAGGCCAAAGCAAGTCCTGCACTTTTGTCTTTCACAGAACCTTTTGTTTAAATAACATTATGGAAGAATTGGGATAAACATTGGGATACCCATGTTGAAGTCGTCTTTAAGACAAAAGCATAAGCTCTTGGGGGAAAACGTGATTAACTGATAGCTTGACTTACCATAAAAAACCGGAGAACTCTTGAGTTGCATACCTTTTTTAAGTATACATATCAATGCCTATGATCATTTATTAAACCTTTGAAGTAAAAGGAGAGCTTCATCATTACAAACATTTTCTCCATTTGCCATATTTTCCCGTCAAGTTATACAAGGAATGTTAATTTTGTATGGTTATTTTTCTTCAATCAAATAATTCAATAACGTGGAATGCTCGATAACACAATCCAACTCATACCTTGAAAACAAATACATGTAAGACAAACTTTATCTTTTTGTTTTCTTCTCCAGAAAACAGAGATCCAGCTGCAAAGATGTTGGGTGATAGATTTGCCACTGTTGAAGGGGATGATAACTCAATTTACAGGTTTGGTTAATGCATTATCACAGGGGGGCCATTGGATGTCTGTGAAACGCAATAATATATAGTTATTATCACAGATACGCCTGATCTGTCTGTGCAGGCTTATATCACAGTGTATGAAGGGGGGTGGGGGGGTGTTGGGTGGGGGGGGGGGGCATATAGGGGTCTTATACACATAGCATTTCAAATATTTTTGACAAGTCTAATCTTAGGATTTACCATTTGAATGGTCTCGGCATGAGAATTTTAATGATTATCAACATCAAAGGGTTTAGAAAAACAATAAAACATAATCCAGAGTAATACGCCTCTTATCTGATCTTGATCTCCTATAAGAGATGGAAATTTGGGGATTGTGAAAGATTCTTTATATCCCTTTAAGTCATTGATGTTTAAAGTGAATTCATCTGTCAATATTAAATCAAATCTGGTTCAGTAGGTAATAGAGAAGACAAAATGTACATGTGTGTATGCATGGCATGTCACCTGTTCTTGGTCTAACATCGCAACATAATTGAAGTAACGTAGACGCAATCTAAAACCCATATATATAATCTTGGTCTAACAAGTGTGCACCTGTATAATGATTTCCTGAAACCCATTTCCTCATTTGAGATTTTATGACTGGTACAATGGTGAGAGGACAATGATAAGTCTGAAAAATGATACAAGCATTTCTTTTTTATTGCCTTAAGACTATGAAGTAAGTAAATTGTAACTGCTAATTTACTTGCTAATATCTAATACAAAAGGTCTTATTTTATGTTTTTGTCAGTTAGATATATGTTATTTTTTTTTTTTTTTTATAAAGAAAGGCTGGTAAAGAGATTGACCATTGTTGATTTCAGATTCATTGAAGAGATCACAAAAGAGATCGAACAACTCGCCAAACAAGAGGAAGGAGGCAATAAAGGTGATGTTGAGGAGAAGAAATGTCAGCTGAGGCTTCAGTTACAAATCAACAGACTGGATCAACAACTTCTACAGACTTCTATTCGACAAATTACCAGGTAAAACTGGTAACATAAATCTAGAACCTAGAAACTTCTATAAAACACCAATTCAATGCATCACAAAGTCCCTTAATAAGTTACTCATGAATCAAATTGTTTTTTTAAGAAAATATTTAAACAATAACAGTTCGAATGGCGATATTGGAAATGAAAGTAGAAATCAGAATTTACAATTCTTTTTGTGACAACAATGTTTGCAAGGTCACAATCTTCAAAAATGATAACATTGAAGGGAAAAGTTTGAGTGATAATGGTGTGTTTTGAAGATATTTTCACCAATTTTTGTCTCAGCATCACTTCGATAGACATCCATTTAACAAAAATTGTGTTGATCTGTCTCTGGATACTAAAATTTCATATCTGTCTTATTTCAATGAAAAAAATACACAACCTTTTAATCCTTGACCAAGCGCCATATTTTTTACTGTCCCAAATTCAAAAAGTTTGCAGACGACATTTCCAAAAGTGATAAAATTGAAAAACAATCTTCTGATAGAGTAGAAAACATTGTGGGTGAAGGAGAAATTGCTCTTTATGAGCAATTCCTCCTTTTCCCACAGTGTTTTCCAGAGTGTTTTCCAGAGTCATCTGCAACAAATGTTCAAATGTTGTTATTGTTTGGTAATGGGTTAAAACATAGAGAGGTTTTGTGTGACAATGAATATGATAATACTGTTGTTATTTCTAAATCCTATTTGTAAATTACAGTGAGGTACGTCTTACACCTGCCATGGTAGAAGGTGAAGTGTCCATTCTAAAACAGCTGTCAGGCGCAGATGAAGATAAATGTGTTCTGGAGTACATTGAATTTTATGGTAACCATCTTTTCAATAGTGTAATAAAAAAGATTAAAGCAATTGAAACATTTAAATGGCTGTGAAACATATAGTTCTAGATATTCTTTTTCAAGATAATGCAGTTATAATGTAAGGATGGCAATTATAGTTGAATAAAGTTCTACAATCATTTAAAATAAAGCAGTTTGCATATAAAAAATCTCAGTTTAATAGTATATACTTTTCTCTCTAACTGCATCTAAATGTCTTTTCATTTATTGACACCTTCATTATATGCTTTATATGTTGGAAACATTCATGAAAAATAACTTCCTTCTTATATAAAAGTTTAATTGATGACCGTTATGGCTTTATAGAGCAAGAGAAATTCACAAATGTGAAGCACTTACTATAGTATTACCTTGGGATTATTGATATGGGGCAATAAAGTAAGGTTAGAACAATTTTTGTCCAGAACTTTCATGGTCTAACAAAGAGGATAATGATTTTTCTTCTCTCGTCAGGTGATGGATACGTTTTCCAGAATGGTTGCCGTGCGCAGCCATGGCGACAGCTCCATGGAGACATCAGTTACATTCAGGCAAAACCCCATGACTCTGCCGTAATCTACATCACTGCAAACACGAGTGGATACCATTGCAATAGTGTAGGTATCATAGGTATTCTCACAGGGGCTTGAATCAATGCTTTACTCACAAATCTATGGATATGTATATACTATACACAGGGGATTTATTCAATGCATTAGTCACAAATCCATGGATATATACTATACACAGGGGATTTATTCAATGCATTAGTCACAAATCCATGAATATATACTATATACAAGTGCTTGAATAAATGCATAACTCCAAAATCTATGTGTTTATTATTTACACTGGTATACACTGTTATTAATCAATGCATAACCTCTGAATTTGTGTATGTATATTACAGTATATATTTATACATGGATTTAGGAGTTGTGCATTGATTCAAGCCTGTATGGATGTACTGAGCTAATTATGGCCCTATTGGTCAGAAAACAAGAATGCAAGTGTTGTCCCTGATATATATGCGCAGTCTGCAGCACACACTGAGAGTGTATGCATTAGCTTTTTACTAAACAATAAAATTACATATAATTGTATGATATTTGGATTGTTTAGGCTGGGGCTGTATAATAAATAAAAATAAGATACTTGACATAAGGTATATCATGAACCACATTATTATTATTCAAGCTTGAAATAGTTATCTCAATGGGCAAAACCTTTTGTTTGAAGGAGAGATAGTAACTTCTCCTTTTTCTACAACGATTTCTTTAGCAGACCCACAATAATATGTGCTCATTTAAAAAGAATTACATGGAGTAGTCGTTAGTTCAATGTTCAAGTTTCCTCACATCTGTGAACACGTAACTTTGAATTTTAGACTGTCCCAAACTCAAAAAGCTTGCAGACGACATTTCAAAATGTGATAAAATTGGAAAATTATCTTCTGATAGGGCAGAAAACATTGTGGAAAAAGGAGAAATTGTTCGTTTCAAGCAATTTCTTCCTTTCCCACAATGTTTTCCAGAGCCGTCTGCAACAAACTGTTGAAATGTCGTTATTGTTTGGTAAAGGGTTAAAAAGAATTACAAAGAGAAGACTTTAATTCAATACCATGTTCAAGTTTCCACACATTTCTGAACATGCAACTTAATTTATACACATTAAAAATAGATTTTAATTTTGAATTATGACAGGGTCTTGACCCCAGCAAACCAGGAGAGTTGGACTACACAAAACAGGGGGATTCATACAGGGAGCTGGTCACACTGCTTAAAGATAAAAACCCAAAATTTGCAGAGATGATTGACAAACAGGAATTCTCACTCAAGGTAAGGGGCATGTAGTAATTCGGTTCTGTGTGACCGATGATCAATGTCTCCTATGTAAATTTGGTGATTTTGGTTATTCCCTTGATGTTCCACTCTATTCTGATTTAAGGGTTTTGAGCTTTAAACAGTCACTATATTCTTGCCCAAAAATGTTTAAACTATTAGTGTTGTGGGGTCAAAAAATAGGAAACAGCTAATCAATCTTGCCAAATTCATTTGTGAAGCTCACAAATGACAGGCATACCATAGTTATTTGAAATATAGGTGAATTGATATTTTGCCATTAAAACAAAAGCAGATCAAATGATCGCTTATCCTCTATTAAAGCAATTTATATGACTTGTCTATTTAGATTATTAACTTATTCAAATGTGTATATATGTAAATATCTTGAACAAATATATGTACTTGATGTTTTTAAGTTAAGTAGATAGATAAATCTTTTATTCAGTAACTTAAACTTTACGAAGTTTCTAGTTACTTACAAAAACATATTTACAATTCTTAAGGTCAGATTTAATGTATACAAGCAGTTACAATCCCATTATCATACACATATAGAGGATGAACATAATTAGACACAAGACACAACACACGTAATTATGTTCAGCAAATAATGATCAATTTATGCTCTCATGTCGACAAATGACGAAGCTGTGTTAATTAATTTGGTAAAATCCATAAAATCAGCACCGGGGGCTCGTCAAACATTTTTAAGTGTTCATAATTACACACAGCAATCTTAATTTTGCTTTTTGAATAATTTCTTTACTCATTGATATCAATACTGTTTTTTGTGTTTAGTATAACCTTCCTAAGAAACCGCATGAAATGATGTTTTGTACAAACTATGTAAAATGTGACTACATACTATGTACATGTATTTGTTTTATAAACTATGTTCTATTTTGTCCTGTTTTGATGTAATTATACAATGATTGTATGACAAGAAACTCAGTAAAAATTACATGAATAAAACTATCTAATGTATCTATTCCAGGTAAAGGAGAAAGACGACCGACTGATGGACCAGAGGGTGGAGGCGCGGTCGGAAGGGGACGAGGATTACAACAGAGAGCGAACACATGACAGGAACACCCAGAGAGAACAGACAAAGGATACAGATAACAAAAACAAGAATAAAACACAGAAGAAAAAGAAACTGGAGCCCTCCCTTAAATGGAAGGCTTTGGGCATGGAAGAGTACAGAGAAACGTAGGTGTTTTTTCGTAGTTGATCCTTATAGTGCTGGAACAGACTTCTTGCTTTTGCAAACAGGTTGGATCCAGGCCAGCCGCCAAGTAAATTGGCGGCTGGTCTGTGATCTAACCTGTTTGCTACTCTGACTGAGTAGCTTTCTTCACATAAGTAAAGCAGACATTTAAGGTTTTGGAAGCAGACGACACAAAAAAATATTTTTTAGAAAATTACCCAGCATTCTACGGGTTAAATAAGAGTTTTCAATAAATTTCCATTTATTTCTCAGTATTTTTGTTTTGACAAAAAGAGACATTATGATTTTAAACTTTATCAACTATCAAAAGTACTTTAGTAACTATCAAAAAAAGGCAGGGAAATTTTATGTTTAACATTCTGGCTTTGTAAATAAAGTCTTATTGCAAAACACTTTATAATGAAATATAAAGAGAAACAAAAAGGAAAAAAAATTCCTCTGTCTCTATATTGGTCCTAACAAATAACGAAATTCTATCCAAGGTTACTGACTATTTGACTATACAATTGATACTTTTTTTACAGTGAGAAGACAGAAGAAAAACGTCCCATTAAGAAGAAGAAACCAATGCAGCGAATGAAGAGTAAAACACCAGTTGATGTAGAAGACAGTTTCAGTGAGAGCTCGTCTGAAAGTGAGGAGGAAGAGGAAGCAGTAGAACGACGAAGTGAAACAAATGCAGACCTCCCCTCTGAATACTGGCAAATACAGAAACTTGTCAAGTACCTTAAAGTGAGTTTAATCAAATACTTAATGATTTCTTGGTTGATGTTTTAATCCTTTCCTTGATATATGTTCCAGGTTGTATGACGTGACTTCATTAACCTTTTTTGGATTTCTTTTATTAACTTGTCCATCTTTAAAGCAACAGAAGTCAACTGACAATTTTTAAGAATCACCAATAAAATTTCTTTTGATATGGTGGAGAAATTATTGAGACAACTTGCTTATTAAGATCAATTTCATTGAGCTTTTCACCTTTTCGAATTTGTGACTTGTCCAAATTAAAATACTAACAGACAACATAAAAAGCCATCCAAAATAAATTTTTCTATATCATTATTTGGTTCAAACCATTGAAATATAATGATAAACACAATTGACCCATCTCATACAAGTTTTTAATTCTACATCATGCTTTTGACATAATAAGCAAACCAAGATTAAGTTTAAAAAGAAATAAGGTTGTTACAAATATAAGAAAACACCTAAATGCATTAGTATTCATGGATTAAATCAATTCTAATGTATTACATGATTAACTCTGTTGTTTTATTTTAACTAACCAAGGGAGGTAACCAGACTGCCACAATTATTGCCCTTTGCTCCATGCGAGACTTTAACCTGGCCCAGGAGACCTGCCAGCTGGCTATCAGAGACGTAGGAGGCCTAGAGGTCCTCATCAACCTCCTAGACACAGATGAAATCAAATGCAAGGTAATATATATTGTTAGAAAAGACACTGGTGAAATAAAATGCATAGAAACTTAGGTCTTAGAAATAGATACAGATGAAATAAAATGCAGGCTAACTTAGAAATGACCAATTGATAGGTATGATTATTGTATTTTTCTTTGTCTTCTCAAGGGTCCAGATTTCCTACAATTACCTTCTCTTTTCTTGCCTTGACCCATATTTGTGCATGCTAATTAGAATTTTCTCATTAAGAGAATTTAAAGCGTTTACAAATATAAGTTTTATTGTCTTCCATTTAAAAAACAGAATGAACAAAACTGTTTGCATATATCTTATCTAAACCTAGATTTTTTTTGAATGGTTATTGCTGTGATATAAGTTCTCATTTTGATGCATGTTTATGATTGTTCATCATTTAAAAGTTTTATGAAGAAGAATCAATGTTTCTTCTGTAATCATGTTGCTTCAGTTAAGTTATGTAAATCTTTTTTCATTTCAGATTGGCTCCTTAAAAATCCTAAAAGAAATCTCTAGAAATATTCAGATCCGTCGTGCCATAGCAGATTTAGGAGGGCTACAGACAATGGTGAAAATTTTGAGGGATGCCGACAAAGATCTCAAGTGTTTAGCCGCTGAAACCATTGCCAATGTGGCTAAATTTAGAAGAGCCAGACGAACTGTGAGGCAACATGGCGGAATTAAGAAATTAGTGAGTAAATTTTTTATAGTATTTAATTCTGCTAAAGATACATGTTAAGCAAAAGTCGAAAGAATCCACATAAGAAGAATTAAAGATTTATTCTAATACTACCAAAACACTTCAAATCAAATTTGTACCTATTAAATGTTTCCAGCATGACTGATTTTAATGTCTTGTTCAAGTGACATGTTAACATGTCAAGCTATCAATTGGCACCAAACAAAGTATTACTTACCCATCCTTCTTTTGTGTCCTGTGTGGCCCAGTGGTTAAGCTGGGGTACTAAGAACTTGGGGGTACCGGGTTTGAACCCCACCTACACCTCTGGTTTATGTCAGTGACCTTTGGCAAATCACTTCAGAGCCCTAGCTTAGTACTGGTTGATCCATGAAAGTCATAGCATAACTGAAAAATTGTTGATGACGCATTAAACACCATACTTATCCTTACTTTTCCCCTCTTCACCTACAGGTTGGTTTGTTAGACTGTGACCCACTGACAGGTAACATCACCCCTGAACTGGAGCGGGATGTTCAGGTGGCTCGCTGTGGGGCTCTGGCTCTCTGGAGCTGTAGCAAGAGCAAGAAGAACAAGGAGTCCATGAGGAAGGCCGGAGCCATTCCCTTGTTGGCCAAGCTACTCAAATCAACACATGAGGACATGCTGATACCCGTTGTTGGAACACTCCAAGAATGTGCCTCAGAGGTATGCAAGTAGAGCATTGGTTTTTAACCCTTTACCAAACGCCAAACATTTGACTGTCCCAAATTGAAAGAGTTTACAGGCGACATTTCAAAACGTGATGAAATTGAAAAATGATATTCTGAAAGTGCAAAATATGTATATTATATTATTTTGACTTGTAACATTTTTTCCCATATGGAGAAAGGTTTAAACCCATTACTGGGTCCCCATTCATATGTTGCAGAAAAAATTTAAAGGAATTTTTAAAGTGACAAAAATTAGAATCAAAACTAAATATTTGATTTACAAAAATTAAAAACATTTCGAGAACATGCTCTTGTTGGGTTAAATTGGTATTTTCACAATATTTTCTTATCTTATGTTCTTTAAAGTTGCTGTAAACGATGTGCATTAAAGAAAGAGTTAGATGATTGCTATAGATGGAAAGTTGGAGTGATTTATTAACATTCATGAAAAGACAACAACTCTAGTAGTCACATATGAAGTTTTTTTGACCATCTTCTTTAGTACATACTTACTGACTATACCAAGTATTCTATATTCATAGTATAAAATTCATTTTTATGATAATTTTTTGAACAAAAATGTCAAAATGTTTTCCTTTTTTCTTTTCAGCCTAGTTATAGACTTGCTATTAGAACAGAGGGAATGATTGAAGACCTTGTAAAGAATCTCAAATCTGCAGATCCTGAGTTACAAATGCACTGTGCCTCGGCTATCTTTAAGGTGAGAACATTTTGAGAAAGATTATAAATGTATTTGATCATGAAAACTGCTTTTTATAACAGCAAAAGGACATTGTTATTTTCTTGGTTTGACTCGATCTGCTCAACTTTCTTTTGCTTTTATGATATGGCTTTGACAACAAGATAAAGTTGTCTTATTGTCTTTTTCAAAGTGCTTAGACGTTTTGTTTCCTGCCATGGCATCCGAAGATGCTTTTATAAGGGAAACATGCATATTGTAATCTGAAAAAAATGTCTTTAACTCAACTTATAAAATTACGATTCGTGACTTGTTAATATTAAAAGCAAAAGCAGAACATAAAACAGATCAAAGAAAAGCATATTTTCTTATTTGTTATTTGTAGAAGACATTTCGACAATAGGATAAGTTGCTCACCATGAACAATTTCTATGGGGGGAATATCATGGTCAGATTTATGTAAAAAATGGCCGCCTAAGCGAGGGATCAGCGACCATTTTTTTTAGCTCACCTGAGCACAAAGTGCTCAAGGTGAGCTTTTGTGATCGCCCAATGTCCGTCGTGCGTCGTGCGTCGTGCGTCGTGCGTCGTCAACAATTTCTTTAAACGTCTTCTTCTCTTAAACTGTTGGGCTGATTTCAACCAAACTTCACAGGAATGTTCCTTGGGTGATGCTCTTTAAAAGTTGTTCAAAGAAACTGATTCCATTCAGAACTTTGGTTGCTGTGGCATGAAAAAGGGGGAATTTTCGTAATTCTTAAAAAATCTTCTTGTCATAATCCACTGGTCAGATTCTGAAATAGTTTCACAGGAATGTTCTTTTGGCGTCCCTTTTTAAAGATTGTTCAAAGAATTTTGATATCTCGAAAAACATGGATGCCATGATGCGTTGAATTTTGAACGTGTTTGCGTCATCAACAATTTCTTTAAACATCTTCTTCTTCTAAATTATTGATCCGATTTCAACCAAACTTCACAGGAATGTCTGTTGGATGAAGTTCTTTTGAAGTTGTTCAAAGAAATTGATTGTATGCTGAACTTTGGTTGCCGTGGCATGAAAAAGGGGGAATTTCTGTAATTCTTAAAAAATCATTTTGACAGAATCCACTTATCAGATTTTGAAATAATTTCACAGGAATAGTCTTTTGTGGCTTGTTTTTAAAGATTGTTCAAAGAATTTTGATATCTTGAAATACATGCTTGCTATGGTGAAATCTGTTGAATATTGAATGTACATGTTTGTGTTTTACCTCATGTTCTTTGGGGTCCCGTTTTAGATATTGGTCAAAGAATTAGGGTATCTCAAAACACTGCATTTAACTTGAGCATATGTCGTACAAATTCGTACATTCATGCACCATTTGTTTTACTGATTGAGTATTATTGTTTAACTATTATGTAACTGTGGATCAAAAATGTTTTTGTTTTAACATACTACTTAAAAATTCCAAAATAAATAATAACCATAACCCACTTAGTCTTTACTTTTTATTTGAATAACTCCTATCTGTACATAACAATATCAATACTGAATTTAAACAAAGGGTTCTTGTATCTATCATTTGGATGCAACCACTGGCATTCATCAATTCCAATGTTCAAGTATGCCTAAATAATAACCACATAATGAGAAATATAAATCATACTGCACACTTCACAACAAAAATCTGTAAGAGTTAAATATTCACTTTCTGCATTGTAACAATAATCTACCATTTTAATGTCCAACATCAAGCAACTTTGTCCATACTTTCAACAGTGAAAAACATGTCACTAGATAAAGGATTATAAAACCTGCTGAAAATTAAAATGATGCTTTTAACTTGTTCTTCAAATATATTGAAATAAGGTCAACAAAACTCAGGTGAGCGATTCTAGGGCCATTATGGCCCTCTTGTCTTCAAACCTGACCACTTGATTTACCCCCCATTGAATAAACCCTTTTGTAAAAATCATTTCAAAGTCTTCTGCTGCAGATGCATCAATATTGGTATAATGTTGTAAGGGCAAGAAAAAACTTTAAATTGTAACCCCCTTTTTGATCCTCTCTTTGTAAACAGTGTGCGGAGGAGAAGGAAACCCGGGACCTTGTACGATTTTATGGTGGGCTCGACCCGCTGGTGGTGCTACTACAACAGAACGAGAACAAGGAGCTTTTGGCCGCAGCAACTGGCGCCATCTGGAAATGTGCAATCAGCACGGAGAATGTCATGAGGTTCCAAGACCTCAAGGCTATAGATCTCTTAGTATCCCTGTTAAATGACCAGCCAGAAGAGGTGAGTGATTATTTACTGAAAATGTTTATATCGGAGTTACTATAGTAATATACTAGTAGTGATGAATCCATGACTTAATAGTAAGCAGGGTTCCACTTTGCATTTCGCCTAATGCTTATCAGAGGGTATAAAGGTCAAGAAAATTTGGGTTGCTTGCTTCTTTATTTCTTCTCTTAACCCTATATCAGGGGTACTTGTTAGAAAGGTGGTGATAAAATTCAATGAGTTGATCTGAAAAGTGATGACTGCAAAGTTGTTTGAATACTCTGTGTGAAAGTCATCTTCTGAAGAAAACAGAAAATGGAACAACAAATCTTTATCTAGTGGGAATTAAGACCTTCAGAAAATTGACAGTTGTACTCAATAGGATGGAATTTCAACTGCTGACATACTTCATACTGTTTTAAACAAGCCAAATACTTTTTTGTCACAATGATGGTGTTTTTTTTGGGTTTTTTTTTTTTAATTTAATTAAAGACTTGCTACAAATGACTTATGTTGCATTTTTTGTTAAATAGAAATGATCAAGTGTCAAGCCATGATTGCAGAAGGATTGATATTACTCTCTTGCAGGTATTAGTTAATGTTGTTGGCGCTCTTGGAGAATTAGCCAAAGAAACACCAAACAGACAACAGATCAGAAAGGCTGGAGGAATAGCACCACTAGTTAACCTTTTAACAGGGACTAACCAAGCGCTGTTAGTAAATGTTACAAAGGCAGTAGGCCAGTGTGCTGAGGAACAGGACAATATGGTGTAAGTAAAATCTAATCACTCTGTCTGGGTATTTTTTTTGGAACATGAAACTTATCATTTAAAAAACAAGTTCAACACTTTGTGCATTATAACTTGAAGAATAAGATTTTATTAAAAAGAGTGTATTTCAGATCAAGTTTTAATCACAGACTTACGGCATTTTCTCTTGGATATTGTCCATTTTTTGCTACTTTCTACATAATATCAGATATTTATATCCTATCTATGCATACACATATTTCCTAATCAGACATCCCTTTTTCAAAGCTGCTGCCTGCTTTCAAACAAGAACAGTCATGATAAATGATTGGATACAAATGATTCCTACAGAATGATGTTATTTTGTCAGACAGATATTATGCCTGAACTGGCTTGGAATGAATGATCATATGAGCATTTTTTTCTTTATCAAACATCAATATATCTATTACTTAATGCAATACTTAGCAGAGTTATTTCACGGTTGTGAAAGGGTTAGCTTAGCATCATACTAAGCCAATTACTGGTAGGTAAATCAGGGCACATGAACATTAACATTCAAGAGTGATTTCTGTAATTATTGGAAGAACACACAGACAAGACATCAACGAAATATCTCAATGTAATGAGTAATGTTTGTGCACTGGTAAATAATTTTTGATTTCAGTATCATAGACAGATTAGATGGTGTGAGATTATTGTGGTCACTGCTGAAAAACCAGAACCAAGAAGTGCAGGCAAGCGCTGCATGGGCCATCTGTCCTTGTATTGAAAATGCAAAGGTAGGTCACAGTTATGTGTATATGATTTGTCTACCATTGATTATCCAGTAGAAAGAACAGATAATAGGATATGATTCAAATTAATTTCAAACATAGACTTTCAAAATGTTTCTCCAAAAGAATTGATTACCTTTGCAGCAGACTTTACAGGAGAAAATTGAGACTTTAAGAGTGGCTTTTGATAATCATTTACTCCTTGTTTGACAATGCTCTCCACATGAATTAAAGCTACATACTTGCAATGTCTAAATGATATGTATTGATAGTTGACGGGTAGTGCATCATGCCAGTAACATAATAGAAAGTGCAACAAATTGTTTGCAGTTTTTTATTTGATTTTTTTTACTTGATTTTTTTTACTTGTATGAGGGGATTTATGCTCTGAAGAGCATTATAATAAAGCGTGTATGTTACAATGAAATATCTCTTCAAATAAGACGTTTGCATCAAACATTTTTATTTGTTTTAACAATGATTTTATATAATACACTATAGAAATGGGATAGAAAAGGTCATTTCATGTAAGAGATAGTATAGGATTATGGGTGAATCATCTTTTTGTAATATCTTTTACCACAGGATGCTGGTGAAATGGTGCGTTCATTTGTGGGTGGTTTAGAACTGATCGTCAGTCTATTAAAGTCAGAACACAAGGAGGTGCTAGCCAGTGTATGTGCGGCCATAGCCAACATTGCAAAAGACGAAGAGAATCTAGCGGTTATCACAGATCATGGGGTGGTACCCATGTTAGCACGCTTAACAAATACGGTGAGTATTACATGTTGAAGGATGAACAATTAAAAGAGGTTGTTCCTTAACTCCGGCCTCCATAACACATCAATTTACCAAATTCACTATAGAAGACTATGAAAAAGTATTTTGTCAAAAGAAAATATTGCTTGTGACAAGCAATATCTCCTAAAGATACAATTGTTCCAACTCAATATGATGTACAAAATGCATTTTCTTCTTGTCTTCTAAGCTAAGCCTTTGCAAAGTCTTGATTAAAGACTATTTATATATTTCCTTTTGGCATATATAGTATACTCCTCTTTCTTCCGCAATGATTTTTAAAAGTGTGAAGAAAAAACATTTTCTCCTCAAAATATTTCTTAGAGTTTTGGCCCAATACCAGAACTCACAATCCCTTAATATGTTCAAGGGAAAGTGTTTCAGGGTTTTTTGTTTGTTTGCTTGTGTCTGGCTTTTTAGCTTGTGCATTGGTTTATTTATTAAGAAATCATGTTTAAGTTTTAAAAAGTTTTTGTTTAACCATTTCCCTATTTAAGGTAGTTTGCAGCGGCTTACATAAGAATCTTTTACCTAAATGATAAAAAACTACCAAATTGTCTTAAAACCCATCATTTAGCATCTTTGCATAAATACCTTATTTTAACAAAACAGTGCTATATCCTTATGAAGAAACCATTTCTGCATATGCTTTTTACTTCAAAGCATTTCATAGGAACTGTACATTTGTTTCAATCTTTTGATACATTTTACATGGTGTTAATCCACAACTACTGCTTGCTGTTTGTAATCACTGAAAATAATAATTTGTATTTTGTCTAATTAGTAAATGATTTTTGTAATCAGATTGTTCCAACGGTAACTGAAAGAGTAGTACTTCCTTGGGAGGTTTACTACCCTTCACAAACTGAAATAGTAAGTCTTGAAATGGTTGAGGCGGTAGAAATTCATTTGGGCATTTGGGTTCTGCTCAATTCTAGGTAATAGATATTATTCATGGATTTTTGTAAACCCTATAATGAATTTAAATAGTATCTTATGCTTAAACATTGACTTAGTCTATACTTATGTGTGTATTGTGAGAAATTGCATCAAATGAGCAATTTTTGCTTTTGATTCATAGTTTCTGCCAAGCATCAAATAGATTTGGTTTTTGTTGCTTTTAATTTTGATCTGTCCAAAAAAGGCAAACGATATATCAACTTATGTAAACCATTTTGTTAAAAGGAAATACACTATTTTCTTTTGGATATGTGCAATATCGCATTTCAATCTAATATGAATTGATTTAAATCTCCAACAGATCTTTGGTTTATTATGTCAAAAGAGCTTAGTATTTGTCTACAGCAATCTGTTTTTGGCCTTGAAGGGTTTTGATTTAGAAAACTTTATGTGTTGGTTTTGTAACTGCTTTTATCATTACTATAGTCATTTTTATTTACAAGGAAATTTCTTGTTTATCTTTACATAGAAAAATAGTTCTTTTTCAATGGAAATAAAAGGGTTTTTGTTTACTTTTTTTTTATATTATATATTGATATAGATTTTGATGTATAATATAGAGTTAAATATATACTAAAAATCACAATTAACTTGAAAGTTCAGATGTGGATAAAGGACTGGCTTAGAAATATGTGATTAATTTTCTCTGATTTTTCTAGAGTGTCATTAGATGGGTTTTTGATCAGAATTCAATCCTGTTATATCTTTTCACACCTACCTGTCCCCTCAATAGGAACTTGTTATCTAAAAAAACGCTAAAAATAGGATAAGGAAGCACAATTCACATGCAAGTTGAAAAGGCTGATCGGGGCCAATACCTTCTACCATCCAGGATCGTTTTGCTTTTCTGTGTCATTCACACTGTAAACTGGGGAATTCAGATATTTTGTTGTTCAATTATGGCTATGTTATGGCATGTGGTAAAAATGTTTTTACTGTCCATACTTTACAAGTCATTTCACTAAAAAACATTCATAACAAACAGCAATTGGTTGAAACTTGAGGCAGATGGTTTGGGATAGTTTATTTCCCAGTTATGGCAATATCAAAGTACATACTCAAATTTATTTTTACTGACCATAATCAAAAAGAAAAAACCAACAGTTTATCAAAAACATATAACTTTCATTAGGCTGTGGTATCAACACATTTGCAATCAGCATCCAACTAATTTTCTTAAAATGATTTTGTTAATTTTAATGTTGATATTGAGAAGTTATATACATGTTACACAATTCCTCAGTCTTTTTATTCTCATATTCATCTATTCAATTGAGAAAGCTTGATTACATTTATCGATAAAAGATATGCCCATAACATCTACTGTAGGTGTCTTCTATGGGGTAAATGATAAAGGTTTGCTATTTGATAGTGTTATGAGGGTTATGATACATATTTCATCAGTCATATACAGCAGTATTGGACATTTCATCTATGGTACCCATTTAGGGTTGAAATTTACTACTACCAACTCCCACATTCTTTATTAAAAAAACTTGAGTGCTTTTTTTTTTTATCTTTCTGAGGCCAGTCTGATTAGTAGGAAAAAAGGATGGGAACACATGTTTTGGATATTCAGTTTCAAAACCCTGGCCCTTTCATTTCATTTGAACCTTTGAATTCTGTCATAACCTTACACCAACCAACACAATGTATTCAGTGTAACAAATGTATTGGATAGCTTGTCATCTGAATTTATGTATCTTATCTATTTCTCAATCGAAACTCAGTCTCAAGGACATTTAGAGGAAATCTATATAAAATTTGTTTTGAAAAGAAGAAAAATCCTTCAACAATTCCTGCCTTTGTCAAAATGTTTTCTTCTGAAATAATGAAATAAACCACAAATATCTTTAAAACTGAGCACTGCCATCTGCTGATGCTTTTGTTTAAGACCATCCCAGAAATAAAAAAGAAATATCAAATGGATTGGAATGCCTATATAGTGAAGGATAAGGAAAAGTCCCATTGTAATCTAAATTCCTGGGAATAGAGTAGGGATATAGGCTATGTACGCACGGCAGACACATTATCCATCATTAAATCGGAATGGCTGGCATTCTGGCTGCAGGCTGAATATAGACTTGACTGGCTCGCATTGATACACCAGATGAATGGCAGCCATTTGGCAATACTTGCGGCTATCCCTTTATCAAATAAGATTTTTTACATAATACCATACTAGGTTTGGTTTGGAGGCAACACCTTCAATGTAAAAAAAGAAGTTTTGGTGTTGAAAGAAAAGTTGGAGAACAAGAGGAAGTGTTTTAATAAGCAAGTTTTCTTTTTTTTTTTTTTTTTTTTTCAATTGTATCAAGTTATCCTGTTCAGACTGATAGAATCCTTGCATTGTTTGGTAATGGGCTATTTTGCTAATTGGCTTTATATTTATGGCATTGAAATTGAACAGTCCCTTCTCATTAGCAGCACTGTAACTCAAATGTACAACAATTGGGCAATAGTCTATCTCTGGTAGAACGTTTTGCTATCAGTAACATGTGACATATTTCTTTACAGTGGTTTCAAATCTCTTATAAAGAAAGCCGTTATGGAGTATGGCCTTAGTTTAACCCTTTCCCAAACAATAACGACATTTGACCTTTTTATTGCAGACGACTATAGAAAACATTGTGGAAAAAGGAGAAATTGCTCGGAACGAGCAATTTCTCCTTTTTCCACAATGTTTTCTGCCCTATTTTCCAATTTCATCATATTTTGAAATGTCGTCTGCAAACTCTACCAATTTGGGACAGTCGAAAATTTGCTGTTTGGGAAATTGTTAAGTGAAGTTAAAAGTTATATTTAGCTTCCCTTATTTGGAATGCTTGATCAGCACAATTGGATGTGGCCCATTAAATCACCAGTATGATAATGTTTCCACATGTCTGTATCGATATTAAATGCTCCATTCATTTGTGTTTTAGATTTTTAGATGATAATTTTCATGATATTGGTTTTCATCAAACATCATTATTGCTTTTTTTTATTATTTTTTATATAGGTTTCTCTCATGATTGTAGATGTATCAATCACTTTTTTCATTTGTACTTTATATCTGTTTTTAAGTATGGAGATATGACCAATAAGGTATTGTTTTTCAGTATTTTTTCTATATGATACATATATATATATATATCCTGCTTTGACCTGACTGTGTCTCTCTGTCTTTACTATTTTAGCCTGTACATTTTGAAGCATCATAGGAAATTTACTTTATCGCCTATCAATTTTTCATACTCCAAATTAGGAAGAGTCTGTAGAATCCAATCTTTGTTTAGAAGACATATTCAGCCATGAATAGAAAATGCTGGGTTGCATTATCATTGTGGGAATTGAATAACTGAACTCAAATTTATTAAATTTGGCTTGTTATCTAACCTGATTGCTACTCTGAGTATCTTTCTTCGTCAAAATTAATCAGATATTTAAGGTTTTGGGAAGCAGACTTCCCAAAAAGCTATTTTTTAGAAAATACCCTAGCATTTTAAGCTTTAAGAACATATCTTTAAGAACATTTCCTATGATGGTATTGATATTTTTGGTTTTTTCTTCTTTTTTTAAAAAAAACTTTTATCCTTTACTGTTCCCACTTTATGTCTCATAGCATCTCATAGTAAACATCAGCCTTTGGAAACAGTATTGCAAAAAGGGTACATATATGTAATACCCTTGATGTATTCAGTTTTGTTTAAAAACCTTATCAGTTTCCCCATAGATAGTCACTTTGCTGCTCATTAAGCAGACAACTTTAGAATTTACTGTTGCAAATAGAAACATTCTTGCCCAAAGAGAATTTCTACATTTGTATCAAAGTATAATCTTCTTTCACAATTAAATATAATGCCAACTATTCATAATAAGTGATAGTTATATGCTAATGCTTTGAGTTTGGAATGATCACGAATTTACATAGGGGGCTGGGTGGATTATAGAAATGTTGACATTTTGAATAGCAAATTGTCTTCTGCAAGTTTCATATACACGAAGTCCCCAGAAACAATATAAAATTTGCACAAAAATAGATTTACATGTTCATAATAACTATAGTTGACTACTTGACATTGTCTCCCATATATTAAAGGTGAAGTTATAAAAAGATAAAAGTTTGAAGCAGTTATAATGCTTGCTTTAAAAAATGTAATGTTTACTTTTGTCAATGAGTTTCCAAAGGTTTTCCGTTATAGACTCTTCAACAGTCATATATACCAGGGAAATGGTAGACTGACAGTTTCCCATCTCCAAATCTCTCAACTTCTGGAAAAACATTTTTTTCCTACTCTCAGTGTTGTCTCAACCATATTTGCATCATTGAATAATAAAGATGTACTTTATTTATTATGTTAGCTTCATACAGAATATCATGTCAATTGTATACATGCATTTTCTGTTGAAGTCATAAGAAAACAATTTGCAAAGGAAGGAATAATTGCTCATTTTATTATTGTCATCTGTTATATCATTTAATTTGGACATGTCACAAACTCCCTAAATGGAATTGGTAAGGAAATTATGATCCGAAGATGTCACATATACATGTTATTGTATATCTTATCAAATCTTGTTGAAGTAGAGAATTGTTCATCTGACTAAGACACTTATTTAAATGCTTTTTAACCCTTTCCCAAACAACAAGTTTTCGACTGTCCCAAATTGAAAGAGTTTGCAGATGACATTTCTAAATGTGATGAAATTGAAAAATATTCTGCAGATAAAGCAGAAAACCTTGTGGGACAAGGACAAATTGCTCGTTACGAGCAATTTCTCCTTTTCCCACAATGTTTTCTAAAGCCGTCTGCAACAAAGTAGTCAAATGTCGTTATTGTTTGGGAAAGGGTTAAGGTTTAAAAGTACCTCTTGTACATAGGGTCCCTAGGCAAGGTGAAAATTGCCGGGACTAGCCCTCAAATCAGCGAGAGTACAGGATATGTTTCCAGGCATCGGTCATTGAGGATGAATTTGACAAGCTTCAAGTTTCCGTCACAATCACTGTAAAATAATTAAGTTTAAATTAAAAACCATTTTATTCTGTCCTATGCAGATAAATATCAGAATTTGCATAATGGTATTGTTCAGTTTAAAGGCATTTGGTGGTAGATTAATTGGTATAAACTTTTAAACAATTTTAACATTGATGTAATGCTTTCATGGTATAGAACTGATAGAAGTGTTACAGAATGTGGACCTTAGTCAACTCAGCAGTTTTCCATGGACAGCTTTATGTCACATTGATAATTGATTTTAATTGCTTTAAATGCAAGTTTCCTGGAACAGGGAAATAAATATTCATAACTTCATGCTGGGGGACAAATTAATAATGGAGAATAAATTGTGTTTTCTCTTTTTATGTCCTCTACTCAAGGGTTCAGTGCAATACTATAGTAAGTTTCGCACGGATGTGAAGCACTTCCTATTATATAGTCTTGCATAATTGAACTCTTGTACTGCAACACAATTATATTACTCTTAAACAGGAATGATTGGGTAAGATTGTTGCCTATCCTTTGCCATGTGCTGGTAATGATAAAATCTTGTTCAAGAATCAATGTGCACTCAGCCACTTGATTGCTGGTTCCCCTGGCTCACAGTCTGCTGAGTCTGCTAACCAGGAAACCAGCAAATTGGAGTGCATAGGAGCACTCTGTTTCTCAAACGTGGCTCTGATCTTCCAACTGCCATGTCAAGTGCTCTACAATGGCTGTTATAATGTTTGTTCACCTCTTCACTTTCTATAATCAATAATAACTGCTGATACTGTTCTTTTGCTCTGTTCTCATATTTCTGCCATAAATATATTATGCTTTAGAATTATCTCCCTTACCTCAATCACTCTTTGCTCTTTTGCTGAAAATTGGTATTTTGAAGACAAATGTGATGTATATAAATGCTGAGATGATTCACTTATACTTTAACCCATTTCCAAACAATAATGACTTTTGACCAGTTTGTTGCAGACAACTCTAGAAATCATTTCTCCTTTACCACAATGTTTTCTGCCCTATAAGAAGGTGATTTTTCAATTTCATCACATTTTGAAATGTCCTCTTCAAACTCTTTAATTTTGGATAGTAAAAGATTTGGCATTTGGAAAAGGGTTAGGCAAGTTGTTCGTTTGCCCCAATGTTTAGCATAGAAACATTGTGGGAAAGATAACATTTTGCATCTTCTTGACACCATTGGATACTGAAATATATATTTTGTTGTTCACCTTGAATCAATCAGAAATAGTACTGCTGCATTGTTTGTGGTCTTTTATTTGTTTGTGCAAATGCAAAAGCTTTGTCATCAGTCTGATGGAAAAATAACTGACATCCTCTACTACATCACACCAGAAGCATAAATGTATGCTCTGACAAAGGCTATGATGAAAGCTACAAAACTGAAGGCCATGCTAAAGTCTCACATTGAACCCTGGCCTGATGATTGTCACACAGTCGAGAAATTTTCGAACAGAATTCAGGATGAAATCAGCAATGAAAAGGCATTCATCTTAACCCTTATATAGAATGCTAAGTAATTTACTAAAATTAGATTTTTTTGTCGTCTGTTTTCCAAAACTTGAATATTTGCTCGATTTTGTTGAGGAAAGGTACTCAGAGTAAGAAAGTGGTTAAATTACAGGCCATTCGCCAATTCACTTGGCGTGTGGCCTGGATCTTACCTGTTTGCATAAGCATGAAGTCGGTTCAAGCACTACAAGGGTTAAAGCATATAGGGCTGCTTGTTGAAAAACTCGCAATAGCTAAAGTCAGGAGTTTGTCCTATTTCAACAAAAGCATCAACTATTGTATGCAAAGTTTGTTAGGTTAAGAGTATAATTATGTCAACTTGATAGAGAAGGTAATTAATTCTTAAGTGTAGAATATCTAATGATCATTGATTTTCATCATTTGATTATACCATTTCTGCCATTTCCACAAAAATTATTTTAACACCATACAATCTTTTATACAAAACTGTGATGCAAAAAATGTTGAGGTTATTGCTGTTACCCTTTAGCCATGAGATGTAATCATATATTTTGCTCATTTTTATGTTTTCATCTTATTGCATTAGATTTTGACATCTATTGCAGCATTTGGGTTGATGATGATTCAGGTTGTATTCATGATTTTATTTCAGAAGGCGAAAAACCACACGGTAATAAAAAAAAAAGAAAATTTGAAATAAATCATAACAAATTAAGGATAGAAAAACATTAATGATAACGAAAATGACACACTCATGCTCTGCGGATCTGAAAAATGAATTTGCATGACCACATTTGATGATCAGATTAATTCAATTCATCCGAAGATTTGTTAATTCATCAGTCATCAATAACTCCTTAAAATTATAACAATAATTCCATCAATCTCTTTACTGAGATGCCTAGAGTAACCAATAAGACAAATACGAAGAATCACAGTAATATTTCCAAGTGTTTTGTTTGTTATGAATAATTGCTATTTGTAAATAATGCCTCAGACTTATACTTGCAGTTAAAAATGATTGACAAATTAAGGATCTATAAAATTGAAGGACTTGCTATAGTATGTCTTGCAATCAACCCTGGAAACGAATTTTATAAAACTGCCTTCCTTAAACATTAGTATGAAAAGAGAGCCATAGGCTTTGATTTAGATTTTCTGCGAATTAGCAATAATGTGTGTGCTGTTGGTTAAAACCCATTTCGCCATAATACCACACTTTGGTGGCATCCGGTACCTGTTAGAAACCATCTGGATGTTAGAAACCAATATGGTAAGGATTAATTGCTCTTTGTGTGCAATTTATCCGTTTGCCGTGATGTTTTCTACCCAACATCTTAAGAAAAATATTCATTTCATTCATGCCACTTTTGTCATCTGCTTTTGGTTATGGGCAAGCAACAAACACCCATAAAGGGAAATGGGTTAAATATTGACACAGCCCTAAACCATACAAATAATTGATAGCGATGTGATTATATTGCCGTAAAATAAAACTTAGTTGGAATATGTCTAATGCTTATAACAGGTGTTCCCTAATATAGAAACTACCTTAAAATCCATCATTGAGTAGCCAGAGTTTTTAAATCACTGTTGGAGCATTTTAAGGATATGCTTTTAGCGAGCAAATATTAAGGGTCCATTTTTAATTAGTTTGATTGAATTTTATGCGAATTGTGAGAATTTTTTATTCTTAGCATAATTAAAGAGTAAGCTCTTTCTCCTAAGAAAATCATGTGAGACATCTCTGCAGTATATGTAAATGTAGTAAAAAGAGATTTGCCTGTTATGGTCAAACTTTCCTTCAGTGAATAAGAATGTTTTATTCATCCACAATTCTGTAAATAATGAATATTTATCATAATTTAGATGAATGGTTCTGATGTTGTTTATCAAAGATTTCTTGGATCAGCCAAAGGCTAAATGCATATTTAAGTGTTTACGAAGTTAATATAACTCATTACAAGGCATTTGTTCATAAAGTGCTATTATTAAATGAGATTCTGTAATTTCATGTTTTTTCAACCATTCAATCAAAATGTTGTTGGGGACATAAGTTACTATGTAACATGCATGTTAACATGTTTATTACCACCGTTAATGATTTGCTACCAATATGTGTGCCTAATAGGATTAGGAAACAGCTTGCCCAACTGATTGAATCCTGAATCATTTAGGGAGACTTTGCATGAATCAGAACTGAACACAGAGCATTCCACTGTTTAAAAGGTGCATTTTCACAGATGAGAAAATTAAATTCGAGGGTGAAAATGAAATATTGTTGATACAATGCTGTTTTCGTATTGTTGTTTGATAAATGATTAAAAGTAGCTGTTGAAAGCATGATTTATACAGGAAGGGTCAATTTATTTACAGGCTATATGCAATAGCTCTCAAAAGCAATTCAAGGCTTTTAGGTTTTCATACTATTCGTTAATTCACTGTATACAGACTTTTAGAAATATTTTTAACCTCAAAATTCCCTCACATCTTTGTAAAAGCACCTTTTAAAAAAGTAAAGAATGCCATATACAGACAGTGTAACCTCATGCCAAGCTTAATTGGGCATGACAGTTTTTGATATAATTTCTTATCTTGTCATAATCTTATAGTAAGTCTTATTTTCAGTAATAGGGGCTTTGGGCTATGCGATGATGATGCAGTATTGATATTGCAAGGCAAATACAAAATTAATTATCTTTATTCAATGGCATGCCATTTGAGACGCAAAACACACCAACATACCAGCTGTTGCATTGTCCACTGTTGCCAAAGCTTGTTTTGTTTTCATTTAATACCAAATACCACTACCTTTCCCCTTTGGTTCTTTTGTTGAGTAAACAATATGTTAACAACATGTGTTGAGAATCCTTTGGTATGAATCTGTACTTGACGTTATCAGACAGTGCTTGTTTCATGGATGTCTAACCGTCATAACACTGCAAACATACTAATTATTAGGATTCAGAGAATTAAATCTGATTGCATACTTCATGGCTTCTTTGGTTAAATTGTTTTCGCCACAAATAACATTAGATTTCCGGGGTTGGTGGGGTGGTCCTTAGAGGCTCACTTGATTAATCCATTACCAAACAATAACGACATTTGACCACTTTGTTGAAGACGACTCTGGAAAACATTATTAGAAAAGGAGAAATTACTCCTTACGAGCAATTACTCCTTTTCCCACAATGTTTTCTGCCCTATCGGAAGATTATTTTTCAATTTCACCACATTTTGAAATGTCGTCTGCAAATGCTTTCAATTTGGGACTTGTCTTACATTTGGTGTTTGGTTAAGGGTTAAAGTGCTGATCTTCTATCTGAGGCCCCTGATTTGAGCCCCACCTAGGTGGCTAGTTTCCTGGAAGTGTTCTTGGATAATACACTTCATAGCCTTAGTCTATTACAGATGAAAATTTCCATTTTGTCACCAAGATTTCTAATGTCATCTGATGGAAAGACCGTTAAAGTTGTCTTTTATAGGAACAGATTTATAGAGCCGCATATCAGATTCTAATTTAACCATGGCGCTGATACCATGACGACTCCTATTGATTTTTGTGGGACGACAATATTTTATTGTTATTACCTGATGGGCCAGCCTACTTATTACTTTTTGTTAAAAACAGTTGATACTGCAATTATATAAATGATGTGTAGTGTTCATACTAAGCTGCATTAAGTGTCTAGTTTTCTTTTCTTTTTTTTCATTGGAAATGACATTTAACAACATCATTTATGTATTCTTCCTAAAAACCACTCATAATGTGCGTTTTCCTGATTCTAAAATTATTTTTTAGCATTGTAGAAACCTTTATTGAACAGCTACATTTTATCTTTATATAGGCAGTTAGGTATGGTTTTAGATATGCATTCTTTTGTGGGCCTCATGAGCAATATATATTTTGTTTTTGCTTCTTTAAATCAACTTTCAGAAAGGTGTTAAATTCACAGTAGGAATGACAGTAAGCAGCACCGGATCATTTTGTTCCCGACTTTTATGTTAAACTATGTTCCCATCTTTTATGTTAAACTATCATTCCATACATTATAGTCTCTTTATAAAGCATCTTCAGCAAAAGGTTTCAAGAAACTATTATTCATACATGTACATCATGTTTTAAGCCTCTCACATTGGAACTTTTTTCTCAACGATTTATAATGGATGATGGTCGTTGCTATCAATCATGCCAAGTCACAGATTCACGCTAGGGAGAATGAGTTAACAAATCAGTTCTAGGAACTTTTCGAGGGTTCAATGCAAGACTATAGTAAGTTCTTCACAAATGTGAAGAACTTACTAAAGTCTTACATTGAACCCATGTATTGCAATAGCATCACAAATAAAGCAATAAACATGCTCTGGATTTGTTTCCTGATCCCCTCATTATTATCTTATTCTCTAGGGAGACGATAAATTGAGACGTCATTTAGCAGAAGCAATCGCGCGATGTTGCAACTGGGGAAACAACCGCGTGGCGTTTGGGCGGGAAGGTGCTGTCGGTCCACTTGTTCGGTACCTCAAATCATCCGACGAAAATGTTCATCGATCAACGGCAAGGGCTCAATATCAACTGTCCAAACACCCGGAAAACTGTATCACAATGCACGAAGCTGGAGTTGTGCAGGTTTGTGTTGTTCATGTGTTCATTGTTTAAAGCACTTGGCTTTTTGGCGTTATATAACAGGGGCCAATTAAAGGCACAAAGGCACCTTCCCAATTGGAAATGTCTATAGAATCATGCAATTTTCCCTTGAATTCAAAGTCACACCAGCTTTTTGGCATCCCAATTTAGCAATTTCATTGATACAATTTATAAAAATTAGCAGGCCTAGGTATCTTCACAATTGAATGAAAAAAGCCCTGTAGCAGTTTACAACTATTTGTTGGTTATATTAAAGATAGTGCTATTTGACTTTAAAGTATAATGACTGGTACCATACCTCTAAACAACTTCCCAAGATATCATCCTGGAAAAGCCTATCTTCGAAAACCACTATACCCTTATAGTGTTGGAAGAGACTTCATGCTTATGCAAACAGGTTAGATCCAGGTCAGCTGCCAAATGAATTTCATTATGTTATCAGAGGTCCAGAGAAGAGGCTGATTTCTCCTGTATACTTCTTTATTTCTTCGTGTAACCCTATGTTGTTGGTACGCACAATTCTATTGGTACCATCAATATAGAAATTGTCAGAATGTTTTTGAAATTGTATCTGTAAGCAACCCTTATGACACCCTCTTAAATGGCTGGCTGTATTATTCCTGATTAGAAAAAAGAATTACCTACCATTTGATTCCTTATCCCTTTACAAAACGCTAAAATTATCAACTCTCCCAAATTGAAAGAGTTTGCAGACGACATTTCAAAATGTGATGCAATTGAAAAAAAAAATCTTCTGTTAGGGCAGAAAACATTTTGGGAAATGGAGAAATTGCTCGTTAAGAGCAATTTCTCCTTTTCCCACAATGTTTCCAAAAGTCATCTGCATCAAACTTGTCAAATGTCATTATTGTTAAGTAATGTGTTATAAGAAAAATGAATTACTCACTGTTTCTTGTTTCAGCCATTACTGATGATGGTCGGCTCATCAGATGAAGACTTACAGGAAGCTGCTGCTGGTTGTATAGGAAACATCAGACGGCTGGCATTAGCCAATGAAAAGGCTCGATTCGCTTAGTGACATGGCATTGAGAAAAAGGTGAAAAACATTGCAATTTTGGACATCAGAAATGACTATACAAATAGATTTTTAACATTTGGATTTTAGTGCGATTTTAGTCATTAGTGACTTTTGGACGATTTTAGATAGAAACAAAAATGATTTTATGATAGCCTTGTTTCGATCTCTTCTCTTTTGAAGTTTGAGTTATTCTTCCTCTGTGATCATACTGTATTCTACATTGAATATATATTGTTGAAATCAATAAAAAATTGAATACATATTATGCTTTTAGATTTACAATATAAAGAAATATATAAAGAAGTATGACCATATCATGCTACTTGGACATTTTCTTTCTGTATAAGGGGCAATTATCCCTATTCCCTGATCCTAACAACTTTAATATGTTTCATAAGAGTCCACATGAAAACATTGTGAAAAAAGAAGAATATCCTTAATGTTTTTGCCAAATGCTTCTTTGAGTAATTTACAGAAGGAAGACTTTGAAATATGTCTTCAAAAGTTACATGGAATTTAGTTATATATAGATGACATTTTATCAGAAGGTATATTTATTTAACCATGACCATCAAAATGCCTTTTGGGAAATCCTTTGCAAATCTTGTGGGCAAACTATCAGAAAAAAAACATAGCTACTAGAGAAAAAGGCAGACACTTGTTCAATATTGTTGAATGGAATATTTTGATAATGCAAGTCTTTCTTGAATATGAAAGATTACCATTAGTCTTGCATTGAGCCATCCATATGTGAGGAACTAAAGCATGATTACAGGAAAATTGTAGAAAAGGAGAAATGGTTTAAGATACAGTGGTTTTCTTTACCTTAATGATTTCTAACGACTCTAACACAATACAATTGGTATACTGATATAAGTGTAAATGTAAAACATAAGAGCATTATTTTATAAAGGCTTGAGGAGTTCTTTTGAAGCATTTCGCCATACCTTCTTGCTGTAAGACTTATCTAGAGAACAGCTTTTAGCTTACAAGGACCATTAAACCATTTCTTTACACTATCTGTGATATTATGATTACATGTATATTTTATAATACGCCGCCAAAGCAATCCGAATGTTTTATAAAACTGCTTATTGTACTCATGAAATAAGAGAATTAAACTTTTATGAAACCTCCATCCATAGAAAAATATTTTGTTTTGATTGAAATCTCCGCTGTTTTCAACTGCACTTTAGTCACAAAAGTTGACAAGATGCAAGAAAAGATGTTTGCACATCATGGTCGACTTTTTCCTGGCTCGGAGAACGTCGTTGTTGTGTTTCCTCGCTTTACTCCTTATCGATACTAAAAACCTGTCCCTTTGTCCTTAGATGCACAAAGGAGTGCCATGAGGAAATTGTTAATTAAAACAGGAAATAGCTGATATTCACAAAGACTGGGCAGGCATCTATTGGAAGGAGTATAAGACAGTTATAATGCCATTCCGACAATCATATGCATACATTGTGGATGAACACCAAACTCGGGCTGGGATCACTTAAAATGCTCGGATCAGGACTCAATCCACACAGGAAATATCTGACTGCCCAAATACATATTAGGCATCGATTGGAGGGAATGTAAGACAGCTGTAATGACATTCGACAAGCATATGCATATAAATGAACATGAAGCTCGGGCTAGGATCCCCGCTCACATCAAACGCACGAACCAGGGTACTGTTTTACTAAACAACTTAAGGAAAATATTTGCGTAAGTCATAACTGATAAACATTGATAGTATCTTCAATGAAAGTACAATATTGCTATGTGACACGTAATTGGTAGCGTCTCGGAGAGACCATTTCAATGATGTGTTACATTGCAATATTGCTTCGTTCAATATTGAAATAAGAGTAATTGTTGTTTTAGTCTTACGCAAAACTTAAACGTAAACTGTTTAGTGAAACGGTACCCAGGACCCCAGGCTGATTGCACAACTACATTTCGGGCATCGATTGGAAGGGTGAAAGACCATTATTTAATGATATTTAGATAGCCATATAGATGTACACCAAGCTTGTACAGTGATCTTAGCTCTCTTTACACGCACAGGGTACCAGTTTTACTAATCAACATAAGAAAAATATTTGCGTACGTCAAAACTGATAAACATGGATAGCATCCGAAATGGAAATACACTGTTGCAATATGACACGTCATTGGAAGCGTGTCAGACTGTCAGGGAGACGATTCAATCATGTGTTACTTCGCAATGTTGCCTAGCCCAAAACTAAAGTAAGAGGGAATGTTGTTTTGAACTTACGCAAATTTTAGGCATAACATGTTTAGTTATACCGCGGCATCCTGACGACCTAGTAAATAGCTGTTAGTTCAAATACATATCGGGCATCGATTGAAGGAAATGCAAGACAATTAGAATGACATTCTGACAATCATATAGATGTATGCCAAGGTTAGCCAGGGATCGTGGCTCACTTAACCCATTACCAAACAATGACTACATTTGACCAGTTTGTTGCAGACGACTCTGTAAAATATTGTTGGAAAGGAGAAATTGCTCCTTATGAGCAATTTCTCCTTTTCCCACAATGTTTTCTGCCTTAAAAGAAGATAATTTTCCAATTTCGTCACATTTTAAAATGTGGTCGTCGAAAATTTTGGTGTTTGGTAAAGGGTTAATACGCAAGGACCAGGGGTGTGTTTTTCATTCTACATTACTTTAGAATGAAACCTTCTGTGAAGTCCCTTGTCCTCGTTGTATTGATTGTCGATTGACGTATTCTATCATGATATGGCTGAAATCTGTGGTCTAAAATCCGGCCGACGCACTCTATAGATAGGGTTGGTGATATCGCAATCTCTGTTTGCTCTGTGTTGTTGCTACATAATCACGGGGATATCTGTTTTTGCCTCATGTGCTAGGACAATTTTTGACTTTCTGAACCTTAAGCAATTCCTTAAACCCTTTACCTTATGATCCCTCTCGCTTACGCATGAATTTATAGTAGAATACAACTATAAACCGTTTTGGCCACAGGGGTCTATGGTGATCCATGGACAGTACTATATTACATTGTACTGACCCTGTGATAACTATAGGCCACCGTGGTATTGGCCAAAGGGTGAGTTGGTCCCCCACAGCCCAAAAGACGCTGATTACAACCCTTCATAATACTCTGTTTTGGGCCCAATGGATATACAATGTATTTCGAAAATGCGTGTCGATATATCACTGAAAGATCATTAGAAATCGTTGCTTAAAATGTGTACAAATGAACGTGCAAATAGAGTATGTACCTCTGTATGCAAGAAGAGGTATTGCTATATGTTGATCGATTTGTTTGACATCGAAACCGACCTTATAACTAATAGAAATGATCCAGACGTAGATGTTGCATTCTATTACATGCTCGAGTGACCAATTTACCTTTACAATTTGTATTCGTTAATCAATCCCGAATCTGCTAGCCTCAGACCAACACCATTACCTACCTGAAAAAACTTTTCTCCAATCAGATTTCACCCCAACCTTTCGCTCTATCAGTAAGCAGCAAATGCTATGGAATAAATGGAAACCAGAGGGCCGCAGGTAGAAGTACAAGACCATCCGTAAGAAAATACCGATTACATGTAATTGCTGCTGAAAGGATTGTGATAAAATGATGATTTGTTCCTTTGAATGAGACAGTTATCATTTCCCCATACTCTTTTTTAAACATGGCTTGCCTGAAATATTGTTATTCAACCCTTATAGTTCTCGAACCGACTTCATGCTTATACAAACAAGTTGGATCCAGGCCAGCCGCCAAGTAAACTGGTGGCTGGCCTGTCATCTAACCTTGTTTGCTACTCTGGATATATTTCATCAACAAAATTAATCAGATATTCAATGCTATGGAAAGCAGACGACACAAAAATCTTTTTCAAGAAGATTATCCAGCATTCTAAGGGTTTTAAGAATATGTTTAGTGGGTGAGGAATGGGTAATGTAGACTGTGATTCGGTGACTATCTTCATGCGGCTTGTTGTCAACATCACATGAGCCTGAATATTTGATTAAATGACACATCGACTCTAAATTTACTACAGCTAATCAGCAGTTCAGCCACTACATTTGAACGAGGGGCATTACACATAGAGAGAGTTATTGACAATTATTGTAATGTGTGTAACATGAATAAATCAGGAGACGTCGCTAGCTATGCATAACCTTTACCGGTAATGATTTTCACTTTGAGAAAGAATAGCCCTCGATTAGCGGATAACCCTGCATCTTTATTTAATTTATTCATTTTTTTTTTCATATGAGGTTTAACACAGTGTCAACAATTTGTTTCAGTTATCATTTAGCGCCCTAGGGATTCACGAGTACAATGCTAGACTTAATAGTGACTTGCCAAAGGACGCTCAGACTCTACGGACTCGAACCCGGGACTTCAAGTTAAAACACCACCACCTTAACCGCTGGGCCAAGTAGGACCTACGTACAACTTTAAATGCATTATATACATATGTACAACAGACAATAAATTGTAAAAATGTGAATACAAAGTAGTTTTCACACGAATAGCATTTCCCCTTTCGTCACAATGGTTTTTTAACACACATAACATAAGCTTGTTTTCAACTACCTTCGGTCGTTGCTATCAATTTAGACCAGTTACAAAGTTATATAACCCTTTACCAATCGCCAAAGTTTCGACTGTCCCAATTTGAAAGAGCTTTCAGACGACATTTCAAAATGTGATAAAACTGAAAAATAATCTTCTTCTAGGGCAGAAAACATTGTGGGAAAAGGAGAAATTACTCTTAACAAGCAATGTCTCCTTTTCCAACAATGTTCCACAGAGTCGTTTGCAACAAACTGGTCAATTGTAGTTATTGTTTGGTAATGGGTTAAGGTGTGCTTGTTTAATGAATCTAGTGTTACACGAATATTTTCCGTAAATATCCATATCTATTTTAAGAATTATGCATCATTACCGCGATGGACCTGGTTTTGGTTTCGTTTTTATTTCCCTTTAACCAAACTCGTCTAGAGTAAGTTAACAAATCATTTTAACATATCACCACGAAAGAAATGATTGTTTCCCAATTTCAAATCTTACGTCTGCTGTTGCTGCTTTTGAGTTATATTTTTAGTTTACTTTACAAATTAATATTCGGGAATGTATGACGGGTTCAAATTGAAAGAAATAAAAGACAAGGAAAGCATGAACTATCTAAGTATATATTTTCTGCGATGTATTAGGTTTAAACCATATTGACAAAAAGATATATTACTCATCATCCTTTTTTCACAATGATTCTAGCACATTGCTGTAGAAAATGCGTCAAAGTGAACTGTACGCTTTTGAGTAAGGGGTTAACGGAAATAGATAATGAATACCTATATCCTTTATGTAATGTTGTTTTGGCAAGACATCTCTAGCATATTCGCCTAGAAGTGGACACTTAAGGAGCAAGTAGTTAACGCTATTTAAAACAAGCTGTTCACGGAAGTAAATAATGCATACTAATATCCTTTTTGTAATGTTTGTTTTTGCAAGACATCTCTAGTACATGTATATTCGTCAAAGTGACGACTCTGGAAAACATTGTGGGAAAAGAAGAAATTGCTCTTAACAAGCAATTTCTCCTTTTCCCACAATGTTTTCTGCCCTATCAGAGGATTATTTTTCAATTTCTTCACGTATTGAAATGTCGTCTGCAAACTTTTTCAATTTTGGACAGTCTAAAATTTGGCATTTGGTAAAGGTTTAAGGAGTAAGAAGTTAACGCTATTCTCAACCAATTTTTAGTTTAATCACGAGGCGATTGTCTTGTGCAAGCCTCTTGGATAGAGTATTAGTTCTAGGGAAAGACATGATGTCTTAGTTGGCTGTAAATGCTAGGACAAGGACAGAAACGAAATCCTCAAAGAGCGTGATCTTGCATTACACTCAAGGCTACAGTGGAAAATCGAAACTCTATCTCCGTACTAAGTGTACTCCCGAACTTTCAAGAACTCACACTTTAATATCGGCCGTGACCGGCTATATATTTACTATATAGTTTTACAATAGTTCGTGATGCTAAATACGTCAACAACATTTTCACAATTGAGCATACTGGAGCGTGAAGCTCGTCTCAGTTCAGGACATCAGCAGACGAGAATTATAGAATATGGAAAGTATTGATATCTTCTTCTGCATTGTGAAAATACGAACGGGACAATTGACCAGTCACCAAAGTGTCTAAAATGAGTATTCTCAACGACTGAACACAACGACACCTACAGCCACTTTTTCTCGTCTTGCAGCAGACGACATCCAAAAAGCATTTTGGCAAAATGAGAAATTTCTTGTGACAATACTTTTTCAATCTTTTCCCATATCACAACAGCAAAATTGAAAGGCTTTTCACATGTTTACAAAGCTTTTCTAATGTCGTCTGCTGGTGATAAATGGTTAAACAATCCAATTCTGCACAAGCCTACGACAAATAAATACACATGCTTTTGGCATTCGGAACACCTCGGCTATTTCTAAAATAACCTCGGAGGTAATGGGGAGCCATTTTTGAAAGTAGGTCAGCAACGAAGGGCCAATCGTATATACTCGGCAATCCCCGTAATAAGCCGGGGATTGCCGAAAAGAGCCGATTGACAAAATATGAAACAAAGATGTGTTGATATGATCATCTTTAATTAAAAGGGTAAAAAACCCATTCAATTGTGATAAATAACCAATTTGTGTGAATTCAAATACATATTTAGTGCCTGTGTGCATTTTACGTTATCCGCCGGAAATAAGGCGAATTACCCCAGGATTTCTGGTGTATTCATGTACTGCCTACGAGGTATATCTACCGACTTGTTACGGGGATTGCCGAGTAGATACGATTGATGCTTTTGGTAGTATCTATTCGAGGGTTCAGTGTAGAATACTCTAGTCGTGATTATACATTTGTGTTATGAAAAATCTTCCGACAAACATTTAGGACGAAGGTCAAGGAGTCAATTGTATTATGGGCCGTCTGTCTCTGATATGTTTAGCCTTAAAGTGCTTATGCAATCAGGTTAGATCCAGACAAGCCCCCAAGTAAATTGGCGGCTGGCCTGTGATCTACCCTGTTTGCTACTCTGAGTATCTTTCCTCATTAAACTCAAGCAGATGTTTTAGGTTTTTGGAAAGCAGGTGGCATAAAATCTATTTTTAGAAAATTATCCAGCATTCTTAGGGTTAAAGTATTTATGCGAAAAGCAGTTATAGGGCAAGGCTTGCTAAAAAAATCAGTTGGTGAAAAATAAACCTAAGGATTGTTTACGCTAGTCAACTTCCGCATATGTGTCAATCGAGGAAGGAATGCACATTATTTTCCCTCGTGTTGGTGTTTAACCACATCGTCTTGCCTTCCCCCATCTTATTAAGGATATGTTATTTTTAAACAGTGCAGTGGAAATATTCTGCAAAACAGTCCGAAGCGATTGTTTACGTCGATAGCTATCTGTACAGGGACCCGAAGTTAGGTTGTTTTGGGGATACTGGCTATATACAATGTAGCCATTACTCAGTACCCCCAAAGAATTCTAACTACGAGGCCCTGTTGCTATTTCAGTGTTAAGAGACATCCATGGCATATTGGTTAGGGTACAGAACATGAAACACATGGGTTCCTATTTCAGTGGTGGTAGACAAGTAAGGGAATGCCTCTTGGGAAAATCCTGGCACATTAAATATAACTGAAATCTCTGAAAACTCTTGATGCGATGTAAAGCCTTAACGATCAAACAACCAAACACTATTCGCTGTAATAAACATACACGAGTTCGATTGTTACGTGACACAATTTTCGTATGACGCATATCAATTCACATGTATATCAACATCACATGGTCTAGCAATTCGGACAATCCCATGACGAAATCTGGGTGTATGCATCCGTTTTCAAGCCTGGTGTTGACAACGATTCGTCTTGAATGGAATTTGCCGCCTTTTTAAATGTATGATCCTTTTGGTTATAAACATTACCGTCGCATTCGGATCGGATAGAGATAATGACCCAAAACGATCCGATTTGTTGAAGTTCTGACTAGAATTAGCATTCGGAACACCTCGGTCATTTCTTAAAACTTCTCCCGACTTGTGACGGGGATTGCCGAGTAGATACGATTGTAGAATTAGTTAATTGCGAATACGTTAAATATCGAGAGGCACACACATGTATGCAAATTATTCGCTAGGCTTATATCGGATCGGGTTTAAATGAGGCATTCCAGTGACTCCGAATCTCAATAGACCCGCCGATATTCTGTCCGTAAGAAATAACTCAATAAGCGGTAAACGGTTGAAGATTTTGCAAAACGTCCGCACTATTCCAGCGATTTCTCTACGGCTTGATAAAGCTTATCGACCGTCGATATAGACACAGAATATGTTATATTACATAAAGGCGTTAAATGAGGCATCTCTTTTGGAACCTGTCAGTACGTTAAGAAATAATTCAATAAGCGATGAAGGGCGATGATTTTGCAAAACGTCTACACTATTTCACCTATTTCGCTGCGGCTTGATAAAGCTTAACAAACATCGATATAGACACAAGATACGCCATATTACATTGGGGATTAAATGAGGCATCTCAATAGAACCCTACACATTCTGTCAGTACGTTCAGAAAGAAGCGACGAAAGACAGTGTATGCTCTAAACAGGGATCGAACTTAACCTACGACGGGAAGGCTAGCATGTTGGTTGGGTTAGTGGGTTCACTCAAGACTATCATCATGTCCTTAACACAAAATGTGTAAGCCTTTACCGTTTACCACACGGTTTGGTACAGGATAGAGGCCTAAGCCTGTGACTTCCACGGCTTTGATACCAAGTGATGGGGATGGTTAGCGTACCGCGATTAACCCTTTCCCAAACAAAAACGACATTTGACCAGTTTGTTGCAGACGACTTTAGAAAAATTATTTTCCAATTTCATCACATTTTGAAATGTCGTCTGCAAACTCTTTCATTTTTGAACAGTCGAAAAGTTGTTGTTTGGGAAAGGGTTAAAGGGCGTATGATTCCTTCCCCAATTTGTGCACCCCCCTTCCAAATCTTACCACCTCCGTTTTTTTCTTCAGAAATATCTTAAAACATGAAATTACCATCAATACTTATCCATAGAGCACAAATAATCAACCTAGTTTGAAAAAAAAAGTGAAAGGGGTAGGGTTGGGGTGGTGCAGATATTGCAGGAATGGGCCAACATGAGCCCTTGACCTGTGCAGCGTATGATTGCCAAAGTCTTACCATCATCAATTAACCCTTAAAATGCTGGGTAATATTATTAAAATAGATTCTCTGTCGTCTGCTGTCAAAAACCTTAAATATATGCTTAATTCGGTTGAAGAAAGATACTCAGACCTGCTAACAGGTTAGATCATAGGCCAGCCGCCAATTTACTTGGCAGATGGCCTGGATCTTACCCTTTTGAACAAGCTTAAAGGCGGTTCCTGCACTATAAGGGTTAAGACTCAAATTAAAGAGTTCTCATATAAACTCAATATCTTAAGAATTTTCCTCCACATTGCATACTTATTGAATATTCTCACTTCGTTATCTATCTGGTGACATGAGTGTTGTACATAGACGAGGGTTGATATTGCAAAACGACATTTAATCAGTGGGAGAGATAACGTTGTCTGAGTTCTCAATGTTAGACTTACACCACCTTTATTTATCTCCGACTGTAGCCTGTCGTATGGGATTTTTCAACCCTTTCCCAAACAACAAATTTTCGACTGTCCCAAAATGAAAGAGTTTGCAGACGGCATTTCAAAATGTGATGAAATTCAAAAATATTCTTCAGATAGAGCAGAAAACCTTGTGGGAAAAGGAAAAATTACTCCTTACGAGCAATTTCTCCTTTTCCCACAATGTTTTCTAAAGTCGTCTGCAACAAAGTGGCCAAATGTCGTTATTGTTTGGGAAAGGGTTAACTAGTCAAAACAAAGAGTATCATCTCACGACAGATCATGAATAAAGAAAAGAATCATCTCGTTTTATTGTATTTGGTATGGAGTATTTTGGCAAAAGGAAAAATTACTCGTTATGGTTAATTTCTCTTTTTGTCACAACAATTTCTGAAATTCTCCGTCTCATAATATGGCCGTTTGACATCAATACGACATGCGGTTTAGTACTTGATAATTAGTAACTGAGCAATATGAGTGGTGTTGAACACGTTTCTCCTTTTGTCGCAATGATCTTTTAAAATCTTCTAAATTTTTCGCTGAGAGCGATAAGGGTGTTTATGACTAGGACAAATAATAACTGATCAATTGAGAGGTCCTGCTAACTTGTCCATTTAACCCTTATAGTGCTGGAACCTACTTCATGCTTAAGCGAACAGGTTAGATCCAGGCCAGCCGCCAAGAAAATTGGCGACTGGCCTGTGATCCAACATGTTGGCTACTTTAATTTTAAGTTTTGGAAAGCAAACGACACAAAAATCTTTATTTAGAAAAATACGCAGCAATCTTAGGGTAAACACCATACAAAAAATTTACGATCATATATCTCTCATGTGCTGATGATAAACTATGTACATGTGATATTTAGTAACCCAGGGCAGATCCTGGTACAACACTTTATATGATTGACAAAATTGTTGTTAAAATTACCAAACGGACTAGTTTTAACCAGTAGAATGCTCGGTATTTTTTTCATAAAAATAGATTTTTGTGTTGTCTGCTTTCCAAAACTTTAAGTATTTGATAAAATTTGACGATGAAAGATACTCAGAGTAGCAAACATGTTAGAACACCGGCCAGCAGTCAATTTACTTGGTGACTGGCCTGGATCTAACCTGTTTGCAAAAGCAAGAAGTCGTTTTCAGCACTATAAGGGTTTAATGTGTTGCAACACAGGGTTAATTGCTTATTGTGAGCAAAGAATCCTTGAGTTATATTCATTTCAATGTTCACTAATCAACTACGCATTTTTTTTTTATAGACGAGAGATATTTCTATCCACTGCTGTTCAACTTGGTCAGATTTCCCATAAATATGATTGGTTTTACTCATTTCTTCGTATGAAACTTTTGATCTAAGTTTGAAAGCACTTGTTTTGAATATACAAATGGGAGATAAAATCGAAACAATTTTGACAATAAATCGCACGGTGCGACAATAACGACATTTGATGACTTGATTGTCGACGACTTTAGAAAACAATGTGGGAAAAGGAGAAATTGCTCGTAACGAGCAACTTTTCCTTTTCCCACAAGGTGTTCTGCTCTTTTATGATCTTCCTGAAGAATATCGTTCAATTGTTTCTTTCAATGAACAGGCTAAGACAAAGGGAGAAATTGCTTTATACCAAAACTCATTTTGACAAAATACAATTGCTTCTTACAGGCATAATGTGTGACACAAGGAGGATTTTTTTTACCAACACTTATTGTGACAAAAAAGGCAATTGTTTGCTACAAGCATAGGTTGTGGCAAAATGAGCAATTGCTTTTTACCAACAATGATTATGACAAAAGGGACAAATGTTTCTGACAAGCATATATTGTGACAAAAGGAGAAACTGCTTTATACAATCAAATGCGCTTTCGTCATGAACGTATCTTGGGTCGTCTGCTTCGGTATGTTTATTCCAGTACATGTAAGGGCTTGATATCAACGATAAATATGGGTGAACAGATAAAACACCTTCAACGGGACGGGAACACATGTACATATTAGCGTAGCTTTTGTTGTAGTTAAGTTTGTTGGATTGGGTTCATTTTTGATATCACATCACTCGTTTTAGTTAGATTGTGATGTCTGATTCATCATCATTCGGAACACCTCGGCCATTTCTTAAAATAACCTCGGAGGTAATGGGGAGCCATTTTTGAAAGTAGGTCAGCGACGAAGGGCCAATCGTATCTACTCGGCAATCCCCGTAACAAGCCGGGGATTGCCGAAAAGAGCCGATTGACAAAATATGAAACAAAGATGTGTTGATATGATCATCTTTAATGAAAAGGGTAAACAAACTAATCAATTGTGATATATAACCAATTTTTGTGTATTAAAAAACATATTTAGTGCCTATGTGCATTTTGCGTTATCCGCCGGAAATAAGGCGAATTACCCCAGGATTTCTGGTGTATTCATGTACTGCCTACGAGGTTATATCTACCGACTTGTGACGGGGATTGCCGAGTTGATACGATTGATTCATCATAGAGGGAGTTAGACCCCTCCCTTCTCTGCATATTATGGCTGGATAAGCTTAGGAGAACCATCGGTATTGCCTTCATAAGCCAGGAGAATACCTCTGAGTTTTGATTTGGTACCCACATAAAGTTACGAATCTTCAACCGTACATCTATAAATCTAGCAAATCGATCTAAATTTGCCATGAATGTTGTTTGTGTTGGTGTTTCAATGGTGTGTCAGTTGAATTGACGCAAACATTTCTGATTTATCTTAACACTTCTTAAAAATGTACGTTCTTAACCCTTACAGTGCTGGAAGCGACTCCATACTTATGCTAACAGGTTCGATTAAGGCCATCCGCCAATTTACTTGGCGGCTGACCTTTGATCTAACCTGTTTGCTACCCTGAATATCTGTCCTCAATATAATTAATCTTTCTTCGTCAAAATTAAGCAGATATTTCAGGTTTTGGACAGCAGACGACAAGAAAATCCATTTTTAAAAATTACCCAGCATTCTAAGGGTGAAAAAAACAAACATGCCCCACATGAAAATGGCCAACCTGAAAGCATCAGCAGACGAGAAGATACCATGATATAAAAGCATTCTCTGTATAAGATTTGGTAGAAACCAACGTAATACAAAGTATCAATGACTCATAGTGGGCAACTCATTGTTTATTACCGCAATGGTTTCTGAAGTCTTCTACAACAGCAATCTGAACGCAGGATTTATCAAATGAAAACACCTCTGAAATAATAGGGATGACGCCATATTGGTTCCCAGCGGAATGACGTCACTTCATTTTCGTGTTTAAAAATAGATCTTAAATGTGAAATCTAAAAAGTCGTTAAATGTGATTGAGGAAACAACTTTACATGTCACAACCACAATTTTGCCATTTGGTATGAGTTACTGATAAAAAGAATTAGTTAAAAGGATGTCCAACCCTTCCATACACATTGAACTACTTAACTTGCACGCTTAGAAAATGTGTTAATTGCCGGATGCCGATTTACCCGAAAAATTGTAACCCTACACTTATGTCCGAGTAGCCTGGGGTCCTGGCCCGTTCGTATACCGCGAACTAGGGCCAGGTGTCAGAGAAAGTTTACCGAACACAATAGTGTTCGGTTATGCCGAGGTATTCCGAATGAAACAACATCGACTGCGCATGCGCGTCGATTAAGAGTCTGCAAGCTTATTCATGGGAAACTGTACCTATTTAGACACCCTACTTAGCGTTGGATCCTTTTGAGATGAAATAGTGACTCCGGTTTTTATTGTATTTTAAAGCGTTGTGTTTTGTAATGGTACACAAATGCAGTACACCGCGCAAATCACCCAAGCAGGGTTGTGTTTGTGACACAAGTATTGAAAAGTCAAGCTCTTTGCGTCGTGTTTTACCATATAACAAATCCGGAGTAGATCAAAGTAAACTTTATGGTGGAATGTCTGTAATAGATGGTGTCGTGTGCTTAAATTTGTTATAGAAAAGTACTTAATATTGACAAGATAGTTACAGAATTAAGGAAGGCGTGTCAAAATTCCAAAGTTAGAGCTTTTGATTATAATTTGGAAAAGAAAAATCACGTTCTTTTTTCCTTGTTTGTTATCTAACTTATAACTGCATAAAGGGAATAAATACAGATGCCGTTGATATACTAAAACTCTTGTCGGTGGGATTCTTATCTTTATTGCCTGTTAATTGAATTCGTGATTGTTTAACCAGAGATACGTGAAACCCTTTACCCCTTCCTTTTATGTGTCGTTGGATTTGATTAAAAAGAACATGTTATGGGAAAGATAGAAGAAAATCCCAATTTTTTCACATTTTTATGTGGTCTTTCTTTCTTCAAAATCTCCTATTAACACTTCACAAGCCTCAAATTTAAGCATCGAAGGATTTAAGATGATATGTAATATTGATTGGTGGAGATATTTGTTTCCAATTTGTTTCCATTCAATATGTTTTGTGTGTGATTTAAAACTCATTTGAATATATAAACAATAGTTTTGGTAGAATTCATTCAGAGATAACTACTAAAGTAAAAAGTTTGATTCTTTTACAAAAGATATCAATTTAATCTGATATTTTGAATCCCAATATTTAAATCAAACAATAAATTAATAGAAAAATAAAATGAAATGAACAAAATCCATTTAAGTGCAATTAATTTATAAAAAATGGAGTATTGTATGAAAATTGTAAAAGGTGAAGGCTACCCAGGCTGAATAAGGGTTGGAAAAGGGTAAAAATGATAAGGGTAAAAAAGGGTAAATGCACAATTCAAACGCCATCTTTTCATAATAAGGCGAGTGGCAATCCGTTAGCCAATCAGAAGAGACAATTCATTCTCTGACACCTGGCCCTAATGCGGGTTAGCATGGGCCAGGACCCCTAGTCCGAATGATCCAGACGGAGATATTTCACTCTCCGTCTGGATGCATTCGATGTAAAAGCGCGTCAAGCGGATATCGATTTTTCGAGGTAGTGCATTTTGGGAAATCTGTAGAAAGGGGCGGAGTTAAAATGACAGGTAAATTCTGGCGGGAATATAATATTGGTTCCTTTTCGTTTGGTAGAATAGATCTATTTTCATTAAAACCGAGGATCCCTTTCCCTCATAAGAATTTTGTCAATTGCCAAAGTATTGCAACAGTTGATTTCAATAGAATACGTAGATATTCATTCATTGAGTAAAAATATTTGTGACTCTAAGCGAAAATCTAGACAATACTCAAACCATCAGAGAATTTTTTTATGGAAACTTTTGCCACAAAAGAAGCCTTTAGCCTATTATTTCTGATGGCCGATTCTATGGGAAAATGGACTCTCAATTTGATATTTTCTTGATTATAGAAATCGGCATTATGGGTCTAATCTGAATTATAAATCTAGAAACTATTTCAAAGTATATTATTTGCAGGTTGGGCGAGCGCGAATGGAAAACAGAGATATAGATAACAGCTATGTCTTTTAAACAAATGATTCCTAAAGCAAAAAAAAGCTATATAAACAACTTCGGGGCATGTTATAAAGGGGGAGTATCGAATAGTACATCTTTCGGGTTGTTGGTCTAAATATCAAACGCCTAGTTTTATTACACCAGACGGGAACGACGCGCGTCACACACAGATACTAATCCAGACACCGCCGTACATCACACAACACGTGCCTTACCCTTTATCTTGTTAATAGCAGCATAGTTTTGACCTCAAAGTATACGCATTTGACATAGATTTTTATTTTTTAAGTATATTAATATAATCAAATTTACAGATATAAGAGCAAGTTTCTTCTGAATATCATTTATGTTTGCAGCGAAATGGTAATCGTCAAAACCAAATCCCTTTTACCAATACAATATCGATTACTTTCTTGATATAGTTAATAGTTTGTATTTTATCTAATCGATTAGTTTGTGTGTTTTATTGCAATTTGAATTTTAGAATGGTAACGACCTTGTCTGGGGAACAGAAGGATAACTAAATGTTGAAAGCTTAACAAAACTGATTACCTAAAGATTCAATATTTTTTGAAAACTAAAATGGTACGGGAAAAGGTATTGCCCAATGCTTCCATGCATGGAAACCGATTTTGATTATCACTAGATTGGTTAATGGGCTATTGTTTTTATGGTGTATTGTATCAATATCCACGGTTAATTAGCGCACATATAACAAATGGTGACTATCTTTTTACCAACACAAATAACCACAAAGGATTTATTTAGAAATAACTGTTGCTAAGCAAATCACTTCAACACCCAAATGATGACATTGTCTTTCCCAAACACCAAATTTTGACTGTCCCAAATTGAAAGAGTTCGCAGACGACATTCTAAAATGTGATGAAATTGAAAAACAATCTTCTAATAATGAGCAATTTCTCCTTTACCCAAAATGTTTTCCAGAGTCGTCTGCAACAATGTGGTCAAATGTCGATATTGTTTGGGAAAGGGTTAATCAGTTTTATCAGAGAGAAGTTGATGTTGTTTCATTTTTAGCATCGTGATATAGAGTTGACAAACAGTCCGAATGAATGTTAAGTTTAAATATATAGGGTACAGATCACCCTATTTTATGTAAGAGATATTTTATTAAAATTGAAACTTAAGTGTCTTTCCCTTCGATAATGGATTTCATCAAATGACACTGCTATGGTTTAAAACGAATTCATATTTCCCGTGAATCAAACGTTAAAAATCGTTCATGTTTTTTTTCTGTAAATTACCGGAAATGGAAACAATACGCAATCTTATTGGTCAATCCCAACTTCTTTCTGATTGGTGCCCATATTTGTTCTCGTCGCCGATTGGACCCCTCACACACAGAGGGGGAATGCTGACGCGTTTTTATCGCAGGGCGCCTCCAAGCTGTCACGTAGTTACAGCTTGGATCATCCGAGTTACAGGACCCCAGGCTAATGTCCGAGTAGCCTGGAGTCCTGGCCCATGCTAACCCGCTAGTTCGCGGTATACGAACGGGCCAGGCTCCACCAGGCTAATGTCCGAGGTGTGTTTCACAGCTCACGGAAATACCCGAGTAGTTCCGATTGCTACAGCAGGTAAAGCAAAGTTGAACATCATGGAGCAGACACGCTATGCATGGAGTAGTTGGTGTCGCCTGACAAACGTTTAATAAATGGAGTATGCGACAACACTTGTGTGAATTATTAACACAAAGTTCAGAAGGGAATAGACCTTTATATCGTCATCTCGGGAAAATGCTCTCATCCGAAAAGTCCCACAAGTACATACATATCTAACCCTTAGAATGCTGGATTATTTTCTCAAAATTAAACTTTTGTGTCATCTGCTTTCCAAAACCATAGATACCTGCTTAATTTTGATGAGGAAATATGCTCAGAGTGGCAAACAGGTTAGATCACAAGTCAGCCGCCAAGTAAACTTGCGGCTGGCCTGGATCTAGCCTGTTTGCATAAGCTTGAAGTCGGTTAAAGCACTATAAGGGCTAACTATACTTTAACGTCGCTTGTGCATGCCACTACATGTAATATGTTCGCACTTCAATAAGTTCATACAAAACCTTTTTTGTAAAACGATTTTTGTATGATGTGGCGTTCAGTTTGGGTAGTTAAAATGGGGATTAACGACATTTCAACAATTTTCTTCTTTCAGTTACGATATGGCTTTCCTACATCCATCAGTACTAAACTAGGGTTCAGCCTTTTAACTGCAATAACGGGTAACCATATTTAACTTCACACCGTCACATCTCCTTCAGGGAAGTTTTCCTAGATAACTTAAGGAAAATATTTGTTCAAGTCGAAACCTATATGCAGAGATATTATCATAAACAAGGAATAATATTCTAACATCTCATTGTACACGCGAGGGACAATTCTAAAGACAGGGACGATTTTAAAGACATGTTACTTCGCAGTGTTAATTTTTCTCAATTTTGAAATGAGAATGGATGAATGGTGTTTTAACCCTTTACCAAACGCCAAATATTTGACTGTCCCAAATTGAAAGTTTGCAGACGACATTCCAAAATGTGATGAAATTGAAAAATAATTTTCTGATAGGGCAAAAAACATTATGGGCTGAAAAATTGCTCATTAAGAGCAATTTCCTCTTTTCCAACTATGTCTTCCAGAGTCGTCTGCAACAAACTTGTCTAATGTTGTTATTGTTTGGTAATGGGTTAAGGCGCATCGACATTTAGCGCACATTATGATTGAAATAAATGGGAATGCGATTGTTACCTTAACTGTTTAGTAAAACACTACAGTATGATTAAAGAAATCTCTGAGCAATTCCTTCTATCAAATACTAAGAGCAATGCAATTGTTTCATGTCTTTGTCTATCATTATCATGCTTTCAATTTGGACAATTCACTATTTCAAATATTGGATAAAAATTCAGTCATAGTCTCTTAAAAATGAGAAAGGACAGACTATGATAAACCAATCTGGTTGTACAATAGGGGTATGGTAAATGATGGGCATAACTATGTAACAGACAGTGACATAACAGAGTTAAAGCCATTTACTAATTGAATGTAAGTATAAAAAATGTACAACACACAAAGTTTCAACAAATAGTAACAAGAATACATTTATCCAGCAGATTTGTTTTTTATACTTTGGTTAGAAATGATCATCAAAAAGAAAGAAAAAAAGGCTGTACAGCAACAGATGTTCTATTCTTAATTGTGGGATTTCCCAAACACAATGGCTTTTAATCAAAAAGATAAAAAAACAATATTGATTGGTTGGCTTGAATGAAATTCTTCTTATTTTTATTACTACAGTGATTTTTCTTTGTACATGTAGCACACATATAAAAGCTAGCATTGCAGAAATATTGCTCTTAGCTTACTTTTTGCTTCATTAATCCAAACTATGATTTACGAACTACAACTGTAATTAGATTAGACTTTGTAACATTATTTCAGTGATACCCGTTTATTAATATGATTTTCAGTGGATATTACAGTCTGTCTTAAACTTTTAATGGTCAACATAATTAATAGATTTGTATAAAAATATCTCCATAAGCTAAAAATAGACAATGAATCAAAAGTGAGCATTCCACATAACAGAGTTCAGAATAAGAAGAATATGGTGGTTGCTAATTACTTCATTTCGTATCTTATTTGGATTATTCTTATCAGTACCAACACAATAGGACTTATCATACGTTTCGAACTCAAATACTGCATGCAGATATACCCTGAATTCAATTTGACACTCTTACTTTTATGTTTAACATGTCTCTTGCTAGGATCCAAACTAGCATAGCTCCATCAATTTAATACATTGAGTTCCAACAATAAAGGTCTAGATAAGTGAATGTATAACATCATTTCACATCAAGTATATCAAAGAGATTATACCAGGCTTTGTGGATATGGTGAGCATAATACTTGTCTTGTTGCCTATGCTAGATGAATCAAGATTACAAGTACTTTATGTCGAAATTATTTTTCTATACACTTAGAGAAGAAATAAGATATTTCTTTATCTATCCAGTGAAACACTTTTTTTCATCTGGACCTCTACAATAATGCTATACAAATGGATCAATTGAGCTTATATTCATTTCCATTACTCAACTCACAACTAGAAGAAGATCTATAGATGTGCATATTCGAAAATAGCAAGGAGGCTTTATATAGAAAAAGAAAAACTTGAAGAATATTTGTGTAAATATATGATATAATAAACAATAGATTTACAATAGGAGAATCCATCACCACTATCTCTACAACACACATATTATGAAACATCCTTTACCTCAAGTTCTATCTTAATTTGTTTTCACGGCATTCAACCAATTTGGCTTTAACCCATTTTTTTTATACTGGATTTTGTGACCAATCCAAATTGAGAACGACGGCAAACTGTCCATTAAATTACACAAAGTATGAGATAAAATACTTTCTTGATCATAATGGATAAAAACGATTGTGACAAATAGGAGAAACAGTTTGTTGCAAACAACCTCTCCTTTAGTTACAATGGTTTCTTACCCTTTATCTAATGTGTATTTAAACAAATACCCATGGTACAATGGAATGATTCTTCAGACAGCAGACATCATTAGGGAGCCTTAATAGTATTTGAATGGATCAGTGGTACCTCAGAGGTACCGCCAACACTCACTAATTGGATACTTTTATTTCTAAACCCTTCACTTCATGCATTCTTATTTGTGAACACTGCCAGAAAATAATACACAAGTTAAGAGATTAATCTAATTTAGTCACATTGGTTTCATCTTCAAAACAAGCAAATCTAACAGTTCAGTATTATTTAAGAGGAATTTGTCCAAGCAGTTTAAGGTACCACATGGTAAGATAGAAAAGAAAAGGCCAAGCTTATCTTATGATGTAAAAATTGCTTGCCTCTTGGAAAAAGTTAAACATTCTATCAAATAACAAAATTTGTATTTTCTCAAATAAATAAGTATTTGTAGACCTTTTTAAGAAAAGAGTAACACGCTAGAGAGCACCTTATCAAGAGATTTCAATCAAACATTAACCGTGAGATAATTCTGATTTTTAATTTTATTTCTTTAAGAAAATAGTCCATTTCACTCTCTATGTCTGCTCCCATCAGTTCCTTTGGTTATGCCTTATTTCAATTCATGTGACTTCCTTACACAACTTCATACTCCTTTTTGATAGCTCGTGCCAAGCAACAGGCGAACATGATACCAACAATCTGAAATAGAACAAATACGAATTATTCAACTAATTCTCATATATATGTTTTTTCTAAACTCAATCCAAATTGTGCCAAACCACAGAAGACAACCATCTATCATAAAAAAACTACACATTTTTCTTGTGTTTGAATGGTGTTTAATGCCGCACCAACCTTTTTTCAGTTATACCACAGCTGTCCTGGATCCACCAGTTCTAGAATAGGGCTCTGAACTGACTTGCCAAAGGTCTCTCCCATGAGACCAACATTGTCAGTGGGGATCAAACATGGGACCCCAAGTTCTAAGTCCGCCACCCCGCTACGCAGGACCCAATTTTGTAGTGTAGTGTTGAACTATCAACAGGCTAAAATGTTTAGGTAATGACATTTAGCATACATAATGATGATGTAGATAAATATATATTGAATTGTTAACAGGCTAAAGGATAAGGTATTGAAAAAAAAAAGCAATAATATGAATTTGTAATAACAGAAACAGTAATAAAATTACCTGTACAAATGCAAGACCAATACCGATGCCCCCCACAATGACAATCTTATCCTTAACATAGTTTCCAAACTTGTCTAGACAGCCTGCCCCATAAAGGTTGTTGGGTATGGTAACGTTACAGCTACTCGGCGTTATGCAGCATGACCTGGGCACAGAGGTTGAATTCCAGTCGTTTGGTCCATGGATACCACAGCACTGAAATTCTTCCTGGACTTTGTCCCAGGCTTTGGTCTCATGCTTTTGAATGGTCTCATTCATGTACTTTTCCACGATTTCATTGACCTGGTCAAAGAGAGATGGAGGAAGCAGTTTTATTAATGAGTACCAACTATAGAGGTTCTTCTCAAAAGGAAATAAAGTAAGGGAAACAACGTGTAGGTGATGGCACCTATAAGGGTTCTTTTCTTTCAATAATTTGATTTTTATTATATATTCAATGATCTCAATAAGAACTGGTCGCAGGCCAAAATGGCATCTTAGAATTATGCTTTGGTTGGTTTAAATTCACAGAGATGTCAAGAACCCCCATGGACCCGTATCCAAGGGGCCTGTCAAAATATTATTTTGGCCTGTTCAGCCAATTCTAATTGAGAACACTGTATATTAAACTATTGTGATATTCTATTAGAACTGCTCCGTATAGATCATTCTAATGAGTACCCAGATTGCGATAACAAGTTCATAATAAACAGGCCTGTGAATCACATGACCAATGTTTATGATCTTATGTCCTAACAAGAAAGCAGAATCACAGATATTTTTCGCTTTTTCACTGACTTTTTGCCAATGTTAGCCACACTGTGTATCCTGCATGAGTTCACCATTAACTTTCCGGTTCTGGTAGTATTATATATGATAACCCATGCTTTATAATGGCATTATGTCTAACAATCTGCAGAGAGGTAGCAGTTGATGTGCCCACATGTCCAAAATAACCATTCTTCGACTGCCAAATCTCTGCAGTATGTTAAAGCATGGGCTACCATACACCACCAGAATAGTGTTGAAGCTCATAGAAATCTTGCCACTTGCCTGGTTTCTGAGGACAAATCCTGTAATTCCTCCAGCAATCTCCAAGATGAAGATGATGATCAGAAGGACAGCAAACTGTAACAGATAAAAAAGGATAATCAACACTGTTTCTTTAATATTTGTAGTAGGAGGGTGATTTGCAAAAGTAGGCAGGGGTATAGGGGGACCACATCAGTAAATTTATCATAAAACTGAGCCAGTGTTTATGGTCAAATTAGTCGGGGAAATCCCCCCCCCTCCCCTCCTCCGGCTCTAATGAAACTTCTGAATCAACACCTTATTTTATTATATAGGGCTTTTGACTGATTACACAGTTGTTATTTTGGGATTTTCAGTATCTTAAAAGTATTTCTCTGTTTATCAAAAGCTCTTATAAAAATTTCCAAAATTCAAGAAAATAAAGTACTTGCACATTAGCAGTAATTTTAAACCTTATAGTGCTGGAATCCACTTCATGCTTATGCAAACAGGCTAGATCCAGGCCAGCTGCCAAGCAAAGCTGGCCTGTGATCTAACCTGTTTGCTATTCTGAGTAGCTTTCCTCATTAAAATTCAGCAGATATTTAAGGTTTTGGACAGCAGAAGACTCAAAAATCTATTTTGAGAAAATTACCCAGCATTTTAAGGGTTTAAGCGAGTCAAGAAATAAAAACACAGATACCACACATCAGGTTAATTCTTTAAATGATAACAATTTCCTAGGTTGAAAAAGTATCTTTATTTAATTCAAGGTTGATTGAGTAATCTCTTAACAAGCAATTTTTCGTTTTTCCACAGTTTTCCACCAAATCAGAAGTTTATTTTCCAATTAGCATTACATTATGAAATGTCATCTGCAAGCTCTTTCAATATGGGACAGTCTAAAATGCTTGCGTTTGGTAAAGGATTCAACTTGTACTACTTACGGTCATCACACATGTATGGTTCTCTCTGTAGGCCCCGCAGCACCCGAAGAAGGCGATGAAGAAGATGATGACTCCCACGGCAATAAGTAATGCCGCCCCCGAGCTGAACGAGCCATCTATCAGATCAAAGTAGTCTTTAAGGTTGATTTGTACATATGCTCCTGCAGCTATTAGGGCAATGGCTGCAATCTGAAGAGATACAAAAGGCAGTAGTTTGAAAAATAGCTTTGTTATTGTCTTGTGTAAACGACAAACCTATACTAATATTTGGTTTGCTTTGGAAATTCTAATGAACTACCCTCCCCCACCCCCCTAAAAAACATGTCAAGGTTTTCATTAATATTTGTTGTGGGCGTTTGATTTGCAGAAGTAGGCAGGGGTATTGGGGGCCTTATCAGTAGAATCTAGACTTATCATAAAACTGAGCAAAGTAGCCGGGTTTCTGTTCAAAGTATCTGGGAGAATTCCCCAACCCAGGCCCTTAATGAAACATCTGCATCTACCTCTTTATCAACAAGGAAGATTTTTGTTTAAGCATGTAGTAGTTGTACAATGACTGTGATATTAAACCTAGTACTCCATACACTAAATCAATGACATATCCATGCAGAATAATAAGACATCACTGTGTAAAAGGAGAATCTCATTAAAGCAAGCAGTTTTCACTATGATCATAGGCATTTATTAATAATAAAATTACAAAAACATTCAATTTTTATAAAATACTATAAAAAGGACTTTAAATATGGATGTACTTAGCTCTCAGCTCTTATTCATTTACTTATGAATATGGGTTTAACATCGCATAACCATTTCTAAGCATTTCATAAAAAAAAAATCATACATGTTCAAAGAAAGAGGACTGGAACAATCAAAATCTTTTTTTTTTCTTTGCTTTTTTCTTTTTTTACTTTCAAGAAAGAATAGCTCAACTACTCATTAAAATCCTAAAAGTCTTGTGATGGTAAAATAAGATATATACAGAAAAGTTTCTTAATTTTTTTTCATATATTTGTATGGTTTCGTATCACATCCACAGTTGTTCTGTTATATTGCTATGAATGAGTCTTAATCCACTAAACCAAACAATAATGACATCTTACCAGTTTGCTGCAGACGACTCTGGAAAACATTGTGGGAAATGAAGACATTGCTCTTTACAAGCAATTGCTCCTTTTCTTACAATGTTTTCTGCCCCATCAGAAGATTATTTTCCAATTTCATTACATTTTGAAATGTCGTCTGCAAACACTTTCAATTTGGGACAGTCGAAAATGTAGTGTTAGGTAAAGGGTTAATAGATGGAGAAAGACCCTTAGCTTGAATGAGGGTAGTTTTCACATAGATTCTGAAATACAGCATGGGAAGGTCTGTGTAAAACACCTCATACCTGTATCACCACACATAGACAGGTATGTCGGCCAGTCCCCTTTGGCTATTTATGAATCCTTAATAAGGTAATATGAACACAGAGACTCTTGGTAATTGACAGTTCCCATATCTGTCCATGGTTCAGAGCGAGACTGAGGCAAGTTCTTCACTTAATCCTTAACCAAACACCAGATTTTCGACTGTCCAAAATTGAAAGAGTTTGCGAGAGACATTTCCAAACGTGACGAAATTGGAAATCATCTTCTGATAGGGCAGAAAACATTGTTGGGAAAGGAAAAGTTGCTCGTTAAGAGCAATTTCTCCTTTCCCACGATTGTTTCCAGAGTTGCCTTCAACAAACTGGTCAATTGGCATTATTGTTTGGTAATGGGTTAAGTAAAGGACTTGCCTTAGTCTTGTACTGAACCATGGATGTGTCCTTAAAGGAAATAACTCATACCCTGAAAGGTTGAGAGGTCACATTTCTGACATTTGAAATTACATTACCAGCTCAACTTCATGGATATGTTTGCTTTGACATATATTACATCTACAGCAGACAATTTGACACATCCCCCAAAAGGGACTTCTCATTTATGTGACATCAAATGAACAGTGTGCGAAATTCGCACTAGCCCGATAGCCCAAGACTAGTTGATCCCGTTTCGGGCTATTGAATCCCCCCCCAGAGTGGAAGCCCGACCGGGCTAGTGATAATAACTGTGCATATCTGTAAGCATTTTACTTTTTGCAACAATAAGTGTCCGCTTTAAGACAAAATGAAGAGTAAAAAGCTAGACATTGGAGATTTTTAGGCCTGTTTCTCGTAAGTGGAGATGAACATTGAAGTTTTTGAAGTGAGCGATGTTGGTTTTGCTTTTCTGACACGTTGATTTGCGTGATTTTACTGTTAACTATGCCATTTTCTGTGATACTTTCTCTGACTTAGTCTGCGTTGTTTTTCGTTGCTGTCATTTAGAAAGATGTTACAGTTTAAACCTTTGGATCTGGCATCCAGATAGCTTTACTTACTGCAACAATAAACTTGGATACTGTTGGAAATTGCATAAAAAGGTCGGATAAGACAGTAATGTTTGTATCAATGGCCCAACTGTGCAAAATGTAGATGCTTTTGTGAAGAAAGCAGTTCAAGGCTTAACACAGAAGAAAACCGGCAAACCAGTTTGAAAAATGCCATCTGGTAGCCCGAATGGGCTGGTGGTATAAAAATTGAATTTCGCACACTGAATGAACATGTCAACATATCATTCATAATAAAATAGTATGGGTGGCTCAAGTTTTCAATTCATATTTTATAGTGTACATGTATCCATATTGTAAAAGCCAATTCAGACTACTCATAGGAAGGAACCTCGGTTTAAAGTTTCATAAGGACTGAAATATGTCCCATTTTAACCGAGAAATATGTCCCATTTTAACCGAGAAATATGTCCCATTTTAACCGAGAAATATGTCCCATTTTAACCGAGAAATATGTCCCATTTTAACCGAGAAAAATATTGTGAAAAAAGCATATACAATTGATAGTAAGGAGCATTTTCTGCTCATGACAAAAAAATCCAAATCTCAATTTTGCTTTGCCTACACTGAATTGAGTTTACGTAACATAATGGTAACAGGTTAAAGAGATCATTATGACAAAGGGGAAAAATGCTAGAAACATGCTATAGCCAGTTTCTTAATCTAAAATTAGAAGGAAATGTAATCTTTCACACTAAATCGAAACTTCTTTAAAGAGAAATAAGTGAAGGATTGTTTAATATATGATCTCACTTCACATGACCATTACTATATTGTACGGAAACTGGGCCAATCCTACCTGTATATACAGATAAGAAATTATTTTGAAATAACACTGTTTCCCTTTCTATTTCTTTTCTCGCTATTAATACTAACAGCCATTGGCTACAAATCAATCTCAAAATTAACAGAATGTTCTTGGTACTCTTTCATAAACATCTCAATGAGACAGTTTTGATATCTACCCACAACATGAGTTTAACCTAAATCTGTTTGCTATTCTTAGTAACTGTCCTCATAAATATCTTAAAGCAGTTATTTAAGATTTTGGAAAGCAGACTTCACAAAAATCCATTTAGAAAATTACACAGCTACGGCCTTGGGTTAATGAACATTCCCCTTCATCACTTCCTTCTGACTCGATCACTATCCAGTTAATTCATTATTTTGTTGATCAGACTCAATACTATCGGTCACTCGTTTTACCGGAATTGTGGTTAATTAGCGGAATCGATATCATACTACCAGAATCGACCGGTATATTCCTTAAAAGGTGGTTTGTTCCTTGAAAGGCGCTTTTTTATGAGGTTGTCTTTGTTGATAAAATACTAAACATTAAATATTTACATACTTTATTCGCACACCAATATGAAAAGTATATACTTGAGGAAAAATTATGACGAAAGGAATCCATTGTCAGATTCCACCTGATTCCCGCAATCTACACGTGTTTCTTATGTATTTCTTTTTTTTTATGTGAATGATGTCTTTGATAATAAGAAGAAAACGAATGTTAAGTAGTATTGGGTGCATAATCGATTATGAAAGTGTCTGCTTGAGGAAAAGTTAAACAAGATTTACTTGTATGATGACGACCGGAATCCATGGTATATATATATATTCCCACGATCTTCCCGTGTTTCTTATGTATGTTTTATACGAGTTATACTTTTGATAATAAGAGAAATCGAATATTCAATTGTGTTATTTGTTTACATTCATGACCCAATAATCGATTATAAAAGTGTCTGCTTGAAGAAATAAATAAAAAGATTATTTTTATGATGACGAGAGATTAGATTCCAGCAATCGGCATGTTCTTATATTTGCTAGAGGAAAAAAAAAAAAAAAATATGTATGGAGACATCAGTATCCGCTGTAGATTCCTGAAATCGGCATGTTCTTATATTTGCTAGAGGAAATATATAATAGTATATGTATGAAGAGAGGAATTTACATTAGATTCATTTTATCGACCTGTTTAACCTATAGAAAGGAAAACACAATTACTGTAGATGAGGCTAAGGTGACGTAAAGAACCGCTGGTCATTTATTTATTGGTAAGTATATCATTTATTGATATATTGTTCAGTGGAGCAATGAAACAATAGCAGGTTTTCGTTCTGAGCAATTTCTTCCTTTCCCACGAGCAATTTCTTCCTTTCCCACAATGTTTTCCAGAATCGTCAGAACCAAAGTGCCCTTATTGTTTGGTAATGGGTTAACACTTTTTTAAATCTACAACAAAACTTTGAGATCTCATTCAACAACAGGTTCCAATGATAAGCAATTTCTCCTTTTGCTAAAATGTTTACAGCACAAAATTTGGTAAAGGATCTTCTTCAAGCTTTCAAATTTGTCATATCTACTGTTATTATGCATTAAGACTAGTATTAAAATCAGATATGGTGAATGACAGTCTGTAACTCATCCAAATGGGAAAACAAGTGGAAAAATGTAGTATCTTTTTGATAACGAGTTTTAAAAACCATTCTGACAAAAGAATTCATTGATCATTGAAGCCAATTCTTCTTATATCTTGTCACAAGGAATCCTTTTATACATGTGTCATCAAGGGGCAAGGGGTGAGGCATAGGGTTTTACAAAGACTTCCATTATAACACTAATATCTATTTTCTCCCTATTGTCACGACCCTCTGAGTCAGGCAGCAGGACAAAATATGTCATCCACGAAATCTTTCTCTCAAGTAAAATATTTTCCTACTTACATATGATATTTGAAACCTACAACCCATTTCAAGATAATGATCATTTTAGTTTATCCAAAAAGACAGACCTTGACTAAAAATGTGTAGGCATTTTGAAAGTCACATTTTCTGAGTGGTAAAACTATTATTAGGAAATTACCGTTTGGAAAGAAGTGTAAAATGATTGATGCCTGAGTTCATATTGGTTCTTTTTTATCTAATGTTCTGTAAAGATAGTTTACGCAGTCATGATAATAATGATTCTTTGAGTATACACTTGATTAACAAATATTCATTTAAGCATAATCTAGGCTCTGTAGAACAGGCATACTATGACGTCTCCTGCTATTTGGAGAATTCATCAATCTAATATTGACTCTCAGTCTATTGTTCAAAATCATGAGAATAGAAATACCCTATAATCCATAAACCTATGAGTTTAAATAGAACCTCCCTTTATCTTCTTGAATAGTGTCTCCTTCAATTATTCTTTGAATGAACAATTATTGGTTTTGTTCAATTCTTAGATTTTTACATTGAGGGGTTTGCGTAAATAGTATTTTCAGCAATTTCGCAATGTGAAGATCACCACAAGGCTGTTCCTTCTACCTGTTATCATATAACATTTCCGTTCGACCTAAACGGAGAAAGCTACATCACCACAATGCAGCTTGAAACTTTATTGTCAGCAAGTTCATCAAAAGTAGACTTATCCAAAATTCATTTATCAGCCAAAAGACTTCATCTCATTAAAATTCAAATCTAGAGCTACCATGATTTGCACCTTGCAGAAAAGGGCTTTGTGATTCCGTGTCCAGTACTATTTCCACCATTAAGCCTGTTTAATGGCTGTATGAATGAAGGTCAGTGTAATATCAATAAGAATTGGTTGAACAGGCCAAAACCAAATCTAAACAGGCCACTTGGAAGGGGTTTCCATGAAGTATTTAACATCTCGGCGAATTTGAACCCACCAAAACATAATTTGAAGCCTATATGCCCAGGGGTTTCATTAATAGCCGGGGACAGGTATTTCCCTAGTCAAAACAAATTGACTTGAAGATTGCTTGTTATTTTCTGATGGGCGATCTAATGTCGAAACTTCGAACGATCCAAATAGTGTCAGACTTTCCAAATTCTGATTTTGGGATTTAAAGCACAACATGGCCATTCAAATTCAGTTGATAAGCCAAGATATGTAAAATAAACTTACATACCACCAAATAATGGCATCAATTGCCATTAAACAATTAAAAAACGCTCAATTAGGTTTTTCACATTCCAGTGATCAAGTGCAGAGTAAGTTTATCGGGAGGAGAAAAAACGGCACCTAGTGCCAATTAAACTGTTCTGACAAAGTAAATATGAGGAATCATTACGTGTAACAGGTATGGATTGATTAAGGGATAATTCTATAACTGTGATTAATGTCATTAAATTTTGATATTTTACTGTCATAATGGAATTATGGGTCTTCAAAGGTTGCGACAAAAATTCTGTCTCACCCTTCTTCATTAAATGAATTTGACGTGACGGGAGATATTGCCCAATGCAAAATTTTCTCAATATTTCCCATTGCTTCAAATTAGTTTGACTAGGGATTTTCCCTGGTACTTCAACTGGAAACCCTGGCTACTTTTAACAGTTACTCAATAAAATCTGATGAGGTCCCCCAAAACCTTGTCTACATTTGCAAATCACCCTCAGGGTTCTCTCTGGCTAAGATTTTCTTTGCGCCAACACTTGCGCCAAATTAAAAAAGTTCAAAATATGCTTCTGTAAAAGGGGAAATCCTTCATCGGCGTCATCTGCGGTTCGAAAGAGGTTCTCAAGTGTTCGTTTTTTCTATCTATTCCTATTTAACATATTTCTGTTTCCTTACAACTTATATATATACATTACTATTGTTTATGTAAATGAATGTAATATCATTGTTTTACTATACTCATATGTCTTATAAATTCAGACGTGAGCGAATAAAAGTTATTTGAATTGAATTGAATCTAAGGGCTGTTTTCATTAGATTCTATGGACTAAATCCTGTCTTACACTCAACATTTGAAACAGGACATAGCAGAAACATGACTTTCACATTGACGTCATATTATAACCAAATATTTCCTGTCCTCCAAGCCCAGTGATAACATTTGGCCCAAAAATCTCATAAAATTTCTCAAAAACTCAAAACTTTCATTCATTATTATCATTTTTCTATATAAAAATCCATAGATACTTAAGTTTGGGTAAAAAAATTTGATTTAATTCAGAAAAAAATCACTGCAAGCCTCCTTGAAATTACGGTTGTCAGATGTCAATTTAATTATGGGTGGGAGGCATATTCAAAGACTGAGAAGTCGATTTAAAGTAATTCTTGTGTTGGATCAGAATTAAATGTCACTTAGAGAAAATCGCGGATTTTATATACCGAAACTTCTGTGCATAAAAGAGTTCCAGTTATTTGTCAATCAACACAACTGACTTTGCCGATGTTTGATGTCAACTTCTTTAAAAGAAGCGCGATGGCAAACATTTTGATTAGAAAGCAATTAGAGTAATCAGTCATAATTTCCATATAACTGAAGTTGTAAAGGCTGGCGAATGACTAAATGGTGTACACGAGAAAGTGTCACCTTCAACAAACTTGACAATCAATAGATAATGGACTGAACAAGTGTGAAAACAGGATTGTCCCGTATCGGAAATGGCATTTGATAAACAAGATGGTTCTCGAGTTCTATTTTAAAGTACTGTGATCATGGGAACCATCGATACATGGTTCTCAGCTTTACAGTAAAAAGAAATCGATATTGACTCGAAATCGGCAACCACGTGGTAAACAAACACCCAATTATCGCAGAAAATAGTCGGCGCCAGGCACTTTCGCCAAATTTGTTTTTCTTGCGCCAATTTATTAATTTTGTCGCAAATGGCGCCATTTGCGAAGTGGCGCCATTTGCGAAGGCCAGCGTGAACCCTGACTCTCCTAATAAAAATATTAATGAAACCCTTTTAAAAAGCCTCTTGCCAGTTTAAGGGGAAAAGCCCTCTTGCATTTTTCTAATCATTGTAATAAGATGAGATATGGCTCATGACTGTAGATGAATATGATTTATAGTGCGAAAGAGTTGTAAAATACGACATGGTCTATCCGTGTTAATCGTCGTCTTTTTGGACAACAATATATTTCCATGTCAACAGTCCATGTTAACATTTAAAGTCCAATTTTTACTTTAAATAGGGATGTTAGCAAGTCCATACAATTGGAGTTAACAGGCAAAGCGACACATATACTTTTCCATATGGACCAGTCTTCTGTTAACGCGTTTAATTCAACTAACACAGGAGCTCCCGGATTCAGATACGATAATTAATTTTGCTGATGTGTCAAATGAAGACCGTGAAAATCCCGGTTAAAGATTAAAATTCGAACAGCAATTACTCACCACAAACACCAAATTAAAGGCAAACAATAGAAGTTTCACGCATTTCATTCCACCTTCAACCATTTTGGCTGGCTTTATGTAGTCTCACTGCGCTGTCAACAAAAATAATTATGAAAAAAAACGAGCACTGTATATCCGCTTTCCCACAGAACGATGCTAGAAATGGCGTATTTAATAAACAGACAGCCGCGGAAGGCGGAAACCTTATTTCACCCCGTGTTGTGATTGGTCAAAAAATAGTTCTTGGTGTTTGAAATAGAAGACTTTGGTACACTGACAAAATCACAAGAATTGTTTGTATTTAAACGAAAAATTATCTTATCATGCTCTCACTGCAAAATGATAATGAGTAATTACAGATATGTGAATAAAGAATGCTTCATATCGTTAGAAAACAATGTACGTCACCACCCATTCGGAACACCTCGGCCATTTCTTAAAATAAGGTCTCGCACCTGTTACGGAGTACTTCCGGGTCGTAGTACCCAAAAGTAGTCCCATTTAGAAATTTTGAGTTTCAACTTCTGGTGCATAGTTTTGCTGGTAAAAGATGAGCTGGTAGAACACTGATGTGTTTCCTGTATAGATTATAGTCCTGCAATGCTCCCAAAGTTTGTTTTGATTGCTTATTGCAGGACTATTTGTTTGGGATGTATGAACACAAATGCCGGTACCTCGGCTAGATTTGACAGCTAGTGCACTGATTTTCGGACGGTACTAATACACTTTGCTCCGTAGAAAAAAAATGAGACGATTGAGGTGTCCATTTTATTACAGTTTCTGAGAGTTGAATGGACAAACTTGATGTTCCTGTATATAGCTAAGCATAAAAAACACTATTCTTCATTCAGTAGAGTCTTGAAAATAGCTGATTTAACATTGGAGTCAATGGGAATTCAAGATCTCAAAAGTAACAGGTGTATGACCTAATCCATGGCAGTCGCATGTCCGTGGAGTCTTTATTTTGACGTAAATAACTGAGAAATCTTCATCAAACTATGAATGAAATCAGCAGATAGCATTTTAAACATGGATTTACCTTTCCTCGGGACAAGGTATGTGTCCAAATGGTTTTAATTGAGAATGTAGGATTTTCCTTGTTAAATCGGCTTGTGTATGAGTTTCCGGACAACATCCATTTCTGTTATACCCATTACAATGCATTTCTGAGCGATTTTATTTGTGTTTGAACAAAAAACCTGATGTCATCAATGAGCTAAAACAGTAATTTCTTCATAGAAAGTGATTTTCTGTCAAAATTGCTTTATTTTTTAAGTACAGAATAAATAGTATTGTGCAATGGTGAGTAATAATAATTGTCAACTGAGAGGATTATGTGATGCCACTGACTTTCATCCAGCAAATACTGATCTAAGATGCACATCTATGTCATTTCCTTCCCTTTATTAGCTCATATTGTCTGATCTCAGACTAGACTTTCTGCTTTTGAGTGATTTTCCTGTTGTAGCTGAGGCGGAATGTGTCGCTCAAGATTAGCTGTGTTTGGATACTTGTCGCTCTAGATCTTTCGACAAGAGCTAAGGCTTTTAAGCGATACTTTTTCTTAACCGAAACAGCATTTTACAGTTTTAAATGTATGTGTTACACTAAAACAATAATTGTAAACTGACCAAGAGAGCTATTCTAAGGTATTTCAAGTGTAACGGGTTAAGCCGGCTGGTTTGGTGCAAGAAACCAATCACACGAGTCATGTCAAACTTTTCGAAATCAATTCGATGGACAAATCGGTCTTTCACAAAACCACCAATAGTATATACCGCTATCATGTTCCCCATATCATAATCATCATCATCATCTCATCATTGATTATTATTACTATTATTATTATTATTATTGTTATTATTATTATCATTATTATTATAATCATCATTATTATTGTTGTTGTTGTTATCTTATCATATCCATTGCATGTTGAATGGTGACGGTGAGTTCTATTCATAGGTTACGGTAGTATCAAGCAAGCTGTTTTTACTATCAAATGGAAACATTGGTGGAAAAGAGAAATCAATGATTAATAATGAGCAATTATTTCTTTTTCCATGCCATTTTCTAAATATCATGTCTGTCGATGAAGCCTGAATATCGAATGGTCTTCTCGATGGCTGTGTTTCAGAAAAATCATTGTAGATATTGTTTATCTGTCTTTGAATAGGTATAAACTCTTTATATCAACCATTTCAATATAGAATTGCATGTAACAATCTGTTTTTCCAAAGATATTCCTTGATAAAGCTATAACATATTTCAAGATCCTAATGTATGCATGAAAATCAGTCATTTGCTTTGTAAAATGAAAATGTTAACAGTCTAAGGTTCAGATTTGGACCAATTTGACTAAAAATAGGCTTTGGAATGGCTGCTTTTCCTATAATGTTCTTAAAAATATTTTCTTTTTATACTAATAAGGTTTTTAGTCAATTTTCCAATTGTTTAGTTATCTTTAGCTATTGAAATCACATTTCTAACCCCATAAATAACACATAATGTGTACAAAGCTATGTCGCACACATTTTCCCGTACTTTTTGGAAAAGCCCAGATATACCCCTTAGATTGCCCCCAAATCATTAAAATTTCTGTCCTTGTAATTGGGAATTTATTAATGAGTCTTAAACAACATAATTATAGCATTTCCTACTAGATTTGATTAAATAATGAAGAAGTAAGCCTTCATTTCAACGAAAATAGCCTTTGTTTTGCCAAAGATATTGCTAAGAAGGCTACTTTTCTTGGAATGTTCCCACTTCAAACCTTATAAAACTCTTATCAAAGTATGAAGCAATCTTTAAGGAACAAAAACCTTTTTGTTTCAGTCAAATTGATCCATTATTTTTTGAATAATTAGTATTTATCTCTCTTTGGTGACTCTTGGCTCTTTTACATAGTCTTGTAAGCAAACATAGTCGATTAGGGTGGGTGTATGGATTCCTCATTTGTTCCATTTTTATCGCTTTCCTGTCAGGTTTTTCGCATTATATTTTGTCGCAAGTCCCCAATCCTTGGAAAAATAAGACCGAAAACCATGTTAGCAATAAAATGCATTTGTATTAGGTCTCGCACCTGTTACGGAGTACTTCCGGGTCGTAGTACCCAAAAGTAGTCCCATTTAGAAATTTTGAGTTTCAACTTCTGGTGCATAGTTTTGCTGGTAAGAGATGAGCTGGTAGAACACTGATGTGTTTCCTGTATAGATTATAGTCCTGCAATGCTCCCAAAGTTTGTTTTGATTGCTTATTGCAGGACTATTTGTTTGGGATGTATGAACACAAATGCCGGTACCTCGGCTAGATTTGACAGCTAGTGCACTGATTTTCGGACGGTACTAATACACTTTGCTCCGTAGAAAAAAAATGAGACGATTGAGGTGTCCATTTTATTACAGTTTCTGAGAGTTGAATGGACAAACTTGATGTTCCTGTATATAGCTAAGCATAAAAAACACTATTCTTCATTCAGCAGAGTCTTGAAAATAGCTGATTTAACATTGGAGTCAATGGGAATTCAAGATCTCAAAAGTAACAGGTGTATGACCTAATCCATGGCAGTCGCATGTCCGTGGAGTCTTTATTTTGGCGTAAATAACTGAGAAATCTTCATCAAACTATGAATGAAATCAGCAGATAGCATTTTAAACATGGATTTACCTTTCCTCGGGACAAGGTATGTGTCCAAATGGTTTTAATTGAGAATGTAGGATTTTCCTTGTTAAATCGGCTTGTGTATGAGTTTCCGGACAACATCCATTTCTGTTATACCCATTACAATGCATTTCTGAGCGATTTTATTTGTGTTTGAACAAAAAACCTGATGTCATCAATGAGCTAAAACAGTAATTTCTTCATAGAAAGTGATTTTCTGTCAAAATTGCTTTATTTTTTAAGTACAGAATAAATAGTATTGTGCAATGGTGAGTAATAATAATTGTCAACTGAGAGGATTATGTGATGCCACTGACTTTCATCCAGCAAATACTGATCTAAGATGCACATCTATGTCATTTCCTTCCCTTTATTAGCTCATATTGTCTGATCTCAGACTAGACTTTCTGCTTTTGAGTGATTTTCCTGTTGTAGCTGAGGCGGAATGTGTCGCTCAAGATTAGCTGTGTTTGGATACTTGTCGCTCTAGATCTTTCGACAAGAGCTAAGGCTTTTAAGCGATACTTTTTCTTAACCGAAACAGCATTTTACAGTTTTAAATGTATGTGTTACACTAAAACAATAATTGTAAACTGACCAAGAGAGCTATTCTAAGGTATTTCAAGTGTAACGGGTTAAGCCGGCCGGCTGGTTTGGTGCAAGAAACCAATCACACGAGTCATGTCAAACTTTTCGAAATCAATTCGATGGACAAATCGGTCTTTCACAAAACCACCAATAGTATATACCGCTATCATGTTCCCCATATCATAATCATCATCATCTCATCATTGATTATTATTACTATTATTATTATTGTTATTATTATTATCATTATTATTATAATCATCATTATTATTGTTGTTGTTGTTATCTTATCATATCCATTGCATGTTGAATGGTGACGGTGAGTTCTATTCATAGGTTACGGTAGTATCAAGCAAGCTGTTTTTACTATCAAATGGAAACATTGGTGGAAAAGAGAAATCAATGATTAATAATGAGCAATTATTTCTTTTTCCATGCCATTTTCTAAATATCATGTCTGTCGATGAAGCCTGAATATCGAATGGTCTTCTCGATGGCTGTGTTTCAGAAAAATCATTGTAGATATTGTTTATCTGTCTTTGAATAGGTATAAACTCTTTATATCAACCATTTCAATATAGAATTGCATGTAACAATCTGTTTTTCCAAAGATATTCCTTGATAAAGCTATAACATATTTCAAGATCCTAATGTATGCATGAAAATCAGTCATTTGCTTTGTAAAATGAAAATGTTAACAGTCTAAGGTTCAGATTTGGACCAATTTGACTAAAAATAGGCTTTGGAATGGCTGCTTTTCCTATAATGTTCTTAAAAATATTTTCTTTTTATACTAATAAGGTTTTTTAGTCAATTTTCCAATTGTTTAGTTATCTTTAGCTATTGAAATCACATTTCTAACCCCATAAATAACACATAATGTGTACAAAGCTATGTCGCACACATTTTCCCGTACTTTTTGGAAAAGCCCAGATATACCCCTTAGATTGCCCCCAAATCATTAAAATTTCTGTCCTTGTAATTGGGAATTTATTAATGAGTCTTAAACAACATAATTATAGCATTTCCTACTAGATTTGATTAAATAATGAAGAAGTAAGCCTTCATTTCAACGAAAATAGCCTTTGTTTTGCCAAAGATATTGCTAAGAAGGCTACTTTTCTTGGAATGTTCCCACTTCAAACCTTATAAAACTCTTATCAAAGTATGAAGCAATCTTTAAGGAACAAAAACCTTTTTGTTTCAGTCAAATTGATCCATTATTTTTTGAATAATTAGTATTTATCTCTCTTTGGTGACTCTTGGCTCTTTTACATAGTCTTGTAAGCAAACATAGTCGATTAGGGTGGGTGTATGGATTCCTCATTTGTTCCATTTTTATCGCTTTCCTGTCAGGTTTTTCGCATTATATTTTGTCGCAAGTCCCCAATCCTTGGAAAAATAAGACCGAAAACCATGTTAGCAATAAAATGCATTTGTATTAGGTCTCGCACCTGTTACGGAGTACTTCCGGGTCGTAGTACCCAAAAGTAGTCCCATTTAGAAATTTTGAGTTTCAACTTCTGGTGCATAGTTTTGCTGGTAAGAGATGAGCTGGTAGAACACTGATGTGTTTCCTGTATAGATTATAGTCCTGCAATGCTCCCAAAGTTTGTTTTGATTGCTTATTGCAGGACTATTTGTTTGGGATGTATGAACACAAATGCCGGTACCTCGGCTAGATTTGACAGCTAGTGCACTGATTTTCGGACGGTACTAATACACTTTGCTCCGTAGAAAAAAAATGAGACGATTGAGGTGTCCATTTTATTACAGTTTCTGAGAGTTGAATGGACAAACTTGATGTTCCTGTATATAGCTAAGCGTAAAAAACACTATTCTTCATTCAGCAGTCTTGAAAATAGCTGATTTAACATTGGAGTCAATGGGAATTCAATATCTCAAAAGTAACAGGTGTATGACCTAATCCATGGCAGTCGCATGTCCGTGGAGTCTTTATTTTGACGTAAATAACTGAGAAATCTTCATCAAACTATGAATGAAATCAGCAGATAGCATTTTAAACATGGATTTACCTTTCCTCGGGACAAGGTATGTGTCCAAATGGTTTTAATTGAGAATGTAGGATTTTCCTTGTTAAATCGGCTTGTGTATGAGTTTCCGGACAACATCCATTTCTGTTATACCCATTACAATGCATTTCTGAGCGATTTTATTTGTGTTTGAACAAAAAACCTGATGTCATCAATGAGCTAAAACAGTAATTTCTTCATAGAAAGTGATTTTCTGTCAAAATTGCTTTATTTTTTAAGTACAGAATAAATAGTATTGTGCAATGGTGAGTAATAATAATTGTCAACTGAGAGGATCATGTGATGCCACTGACTTTCATCCAGCAAATACTGATCTAAGATGCACATCTATGTCATTTCCTTCCCTTTATTAGCTCATATTGTCTGATCTCAGACTAGACTTTCTGCTTTTGAGTGATTTTCCTGTTGTAGCTGAGGCGGAATGTGTCGCTCAAGATTAGCTGTGATTGGATACTTGTCGCTCTAGATCTTTCGACAAGAGCTAGGCTTTTAAGCGATACTTTTTCTTAACCGAAACAGCATTTTACAGTTTTAAATGTATGTGTTACACTAAAACAATAATTGTAAACTGACCAAGAGAGCTATTCTAAGGTATTTCAAGTGTAGCAGGTTAAGCCGGCTGGTTTGGTGCAAGAAACCAATCACATGAGTCATGTCGAACTTTTCGAAATCAATTCGATGGACAAAGCGGTCTTTCACAAAACCACCAATAATATATACCGCTATCATGTTCCCCATATCATATTCATCATCATCTCATTATCATTGATTGTTATTACTATAATTATTTTTACTATTATTATTATTATCATTATTATTATTATTATAATCATCATTATTATTGTTGTTATCTTATCATATCCATTGCATGTTGAATGGTGACGGTGAGTTCTATTCATAGGTTACGGTAGTATCAAGCAAGTTGTTTTTACTATCAAATGGAAACATTGGTGGAAAAGAGAAATCAATGATTAATAATGAGCAATTATTTCTTTTTCCATGCCATTTTCTAAATATCATGTCTGTCGATGAAGCCTGAATATCGAATGGTCTTCTCGATGGCTGTGTTTCAGAAAAATCATTGTAGATATTGTTTATCTGTCTTTGAATAGGTATAAACTCTTTATATCAACCATTTCAATATAGAATTGCATGTAACAATCTGTTTTTCCAAAGATATTCCTTGATAAAGCTATAACATATTTCAAGATCCTAATGTATGCATGAAAATCAGTCATTTGCTTTGTAAAATGAAAATGTTAACAGTCAAAGGTTCAGATTTGGACCAATTTGACTAAAAATAGGCTTTGGAATGGCTGCTTTTCCTATAATGTTCTTAAAAATATTTTCTTTTTATACTAAAAAGGTTTTTTAGTCAATGTTCCAATTGTTTAGTTATCTTTAGCTATTGAAATCACATTTCTAACCCCATAAATAACACATAATGTGTACAAAGCTATGTCGCACACATTTTCCCGTACTTTTTTGAAAAGCCCAGATATACCCCTTAGATTGCCCCCAAATCATTAAAATTTCTGTCCTTGTAATTGGAAATTTATTAATGAGTCTTAAACAACATAATTATAGCATTTCCTACTAGATTTGATGAAATAATGAAGAAGTAAGCCTTCATTTCAATGAAAATAGCCTTTGTTTTACCAAAGATATTGCTAAGAAGGCTACTTTTCTTGGAATGTTCCCAGTTCAAACCTTATAAAAACTCTTATCAAAGTACGAAACAATCTTTTAGGAACAAAAACCTTTTTGTTTCAGTCAAATTGATCCATTAGTTTTTGAATAATTAGTATTTATCTCTCTTTGGTGACTCTTGGCTCTTTTTCATAGTCTTGTATGCAAATGTAGTCGATTAGGGTGGGTGTATGGATTCCTCGTTTGTTCCATTTTTATCGCTTTCCTGTCAGGTTTTTCGCGATATATTTTGTCGCGAAGTCCTCAATCCTTGGAAAAATAAGAATCAAAACCATGTTAGCAATAAAATGCATTTGTATTAGGTCTCAAGACTCCGTTACGAGTACTTCCGGTCGAGTACCCAAAAGTAGTCCCATTTAGAAATTTTGAGTTTCAACTTCTGGTGCATAGTTTTGTTGGTAAAAGATGAGCTGGTAGAACACTGATGTTTCCAGTAGATTATAAGTAGTCCCGCAATGCTCCCAAAAGTTTGTTTTGATTGCTTATTGCAGACTATTTGTTTGGGATGTATGAACACAAACACGTACCGCTAGATTTGACAGCTAGTGCACTGATTTCTGACGGTACTATCATTAATTTTGTTCAGAGAAAAAAAAAAATTATATCTATTGAGGTGTCCATTTTATTACAGTTTCTGAGAGTTGAATGGACAAACTTGGATGTTCCTCGTATATAGCTAAGCATAAAAACACTATTCTTCATTCAGTAGAGTCTTGAAAATAGCTGATTTAACATTGAGTCAATGGGAATTCAAGATTCTCAAAAAAGTAACAGGTGTATGACCTAATCCATGGCAGTCGATGTCCGGTGGAGTCTTTATTTTGACGTAAATAACTGGAGAAATCTTCATCAAACTATGAATGAAATCAGCAGAGGCATTTTAAACATGGATTTATTCTCTCTCGACAAGGTATGTGTCCAAATGGTTTTAATTGAGAATGTAGGATTTTCCTTGTTAAATCGGCTTGTGTATGAGTTTCCGGACAACATCCATTTCTGTTATACCCATTACAATGCATTTCTGAGCGATTTTATTTGTATTTGAACAAAAAACCTGATGTCATCAATGAGCTAAAACAGTAATTTCTTCCTAGAAAGTGATTTTCTGTCAAAATTGCTTTATTTTTTAAGTACAGAATAAATAGTATTGTGCAATGGTGAGTAATAATAATTGTCAACTGAGAGGATCATGTGATGCCACTGACTTTCATCCAGCAAATACCGATCTAAGATGCACATCTATGTCATTTCCTTCCCTTTATTAGCTCATATTGTCTGATCTCAGACTAGACTTTCTGCTTTTGAGTGATTTTCCTGTTGTAGCTGAGGCAGTCTCACTGTGTCGCTCAAGATTAGCTGTGATTGGATACTTGTCGCTCTAGATCTTTCGACAAGAGCTAAGGCTTTTAAGCGATACTTTTTCTTAACCGAAACAGCAATTTACAGTTTTAAATGTATGTGTTACACTAAAACAATAATTGTAAACCGACCAAGAGCTATTCTAAGGTATTTCATGTAACGGGTTAAGTCGGCCGGCTGGTTTGGTGCAAGAAACCAATCACACGAAGTCATGTCAAACTTTTCAAATCAACTGATGGACAAATCGGTCTTTCACAACACCACCAATAGAATATACCGCTATCATGCACCCCATATCATAATCATGATCATCTCATCATTGATTATTATTACTATTGTTATTATTGTTATTATTATTATCATTATTATTATAATCATCATTATTATTGTTGTTGTTGTTATCTTATCATATCCATTGCATGTTGAATGGTGACGGTGAGTTCTATTCATAGGTTACGGTAGTATCAAGCAAGCTGTTTTTACTATCAAATGAAAACATTGGTGGAAAAGAGAAATCAATGATTAATAATGAGCAATTATTTCTTTTTCCATGCCATTTTCTAAATATCATGTCTGTCGATGAAGCCTGAATATCGAATGGTCTTCTCCATGGCTGTGTTTCAGAAAAATCATTGTAGATATTGTTTATCTGTCTTTGAATAGGTATAAACTCTTTATACCAACCATTTCAATATAGAATTGCATGTAACAATCTGTTTTTCCAAAGATATTCCTTGATAAAGCTATAACATATTTCAAGAGCCTAATGTATGCATGAAAATCAGTCATTTGCTTTGTAAAATGAAAATGTTAACAGTCTAAGGTTCAGATTTGGACCAATTTGACTAAAACTAGGCTTTGGAATGGCTGCTTTTCCTATAATGTTCTTAAAAATATTTTCTTTTTATACTAATAAGGTTTTTTAGTCAATTTTCCAATTGTTTAGTTATCTTTAGCTATTGAAATCACATTTCTAACCCCATAAATAATACATAATGTGTACAAAGCTATGTCGCACACATTTTCCCGTACTTTTTGGAAAAGCCCAGATATACCCCTTAGATTGCCCCTAAATCATTAAAATTTCTGTCCTTGTAATTGGAAATTTATTAATGAGTCTTAAACAACATAATTATAGCATTTCCTACTAGATTTGATTAAATAATGAAGAAGTAAGCCTTCATTTCAACGAAAATAGCCTTTGTTTTGCCAAAGATATTGCTAAGAAGGCTACGTTTCTTGGAATGTTCCCAGTTCAAACCTTATAAAACTCTTATCAAAGTATGAAACAATCTTTAAGGAACAAAAACGTTTTTGTTTCAGTCAAATTGATTCATTAGTTTTTGAATAATTGGTATTTATCTCTCTTTGGTGACTCTTGGCTCTTTTACATAGTCTTGTATGCAAATGTAGTCGATTAGGGTGGGTGTATGGATTCCTTATTTGTTCCATTTTTATCGCTTTCCTGTCAGGTTTTTCGCATTATATTTTGTCGCAAGTCCCCAATCCTTGGGAAAATAAGACCGAAAACCATGTTAGCAAAAAAATGCATTTGTATTAGGTCTCGCACCTGTTACGGAGTACTTCGGTCGTAGGCCTTACACAAAGTAGTCCCATTTAGAAATGTTGAGTTTCGACTTCTGGTGCATAGTTTTGCTGGTAAGAGATGAGCTGGTAGAACACTGATGTGTTTCCTGTATAGATTATAGTCCTGCAATGCTCCCAAAGTTTGTTTTGATTGCTTATTGCAGGACTATTTGTTCGGGATGTATGAACACAAATGCCGGTACCTCGGCTAGATTTGACAGCTAGTGCACTGATTTTCGGACGGTACTAATACACTTTGCTCCGCAGAAAAAAAATGAGACGATTGAGGTGTCCATTTTATTACAGTTTCTGAGAGTTGAATGGACAAACTTGTTGTTCCTGTATATAGCTAAGCATAAAAACACTATTCTTCATTCAGCAGAGTCTTGAAAATAGCTGATTTAACATTGGAGTCAATGGGAATTCAAGATCTCAAAAGTAACAGGTGTATGACCTAATCCATGGCAGTCGCATGTCCGTGGAGTCTTTATTTTGACGGAAATAACTGAGAAATCTTCATCAAACTATGAATGAAATCAGCAGATAGCATTTTAAACATGGATTTACCTTTCCTCGGGACAAGGTATGTGTCCAAATGGTTTAAATTGAGAATGTAGGATTTTCCTTGTTAAATCGGCTTGTGTATGAGTTTCCGGACAACATCCATTTCTGTTATACCCATTACAATGCATTTCTGAGCGATTCTATTTGTGTTTGAACAAAAAACCTGATGTCATCAATGAGCTAAAACAGTAATTTCTTCATAGAAAGTGATTTTCTGTCAAAATTGCTTTATTTTTTAAGTACAGAATAAATAGTATTGTGCAATGGTGAGTAATAATAATTGTCAACTGAGAGGATTATGTGATGCCACTGACTTTCATCCAGCAAATACTGATCTAAGATGCACATCTATGTCATTTCCTTCCCTTTACTAGCTCATATTGTCTGATCTCAGACTAGACTTTCTGCTTTTGAGTGATTTTCCTGTTGTAGCTGAGGCGGAATGTGTCGCTCAAGATTAGCTGTGTTTGGATACTTGTCGCTCTAGATCTTTTGACAAGAGCTAAGGCTTTTAAGCGATACTTTTTCTTAACCAACACAGCATTTTACAGTTTAAAATGTATGTGTTACACTAAAACAATAATTGTAAACTGACCAAGAGAGCTATTCTAAGGTATTTCAAGTGAAACGGGTTAAGCCGGCTGGTTTGGTGCAAGAAACCAATCACACGAGTCATGTCAAACTTTTCGAAATCAATTCGATGGACAAATGGGTCTTTCACAAAACCACCAATAGTATATACCGCTATCATGTTCCCTATATCATAATCATCATCATCTCATTATCATTGATTATTATTACTTTTATCATTATAATCATCATCATTATTGTTGTTGTTGTTGTTATCTTATCATATCCATTGCATGTTGAATGGTGATGGTGAGTTCTATTCATAGGTTACGGTAGTATCAAGCAAGCTGTTTTTACTATCAAATGGAAACATTGGTGGAAAAGAGAAATTAATGATTAATAATGAGCAATTATTTCTTTTTCCATGCCATTTTCTAAATATCATGTCTGTCGATGAAGCCTGAATATCGAATGGTCCTCTCGATGGCTGTGTTTCAGAAAAATCATTGTAGATATTGTTTATCTGTCTTTGAATAGGTATAAACTCTTTATATCAACCATTTCAATATAGAATTGCATGTAACAATCTGTTTTTCCAAAGATATTCCTTGATAAAGCTATAACATATTTCAAGATCCTAATGTATGCATGAAAATCAGTCATTTGCTTTGTAAAATGAAAATGTTAACAGTCTAAGGTTCAGATTTGGACCAATTTGACTAAAAAAAGGCTTTGGAATGGCTGCTTTTCCTATAATGTTCTTTAAAATATTTTCTTTTTATACTAAAAAGGTTTTTTAGTCAATTTTCCAATTGTTTAGTTATTTTTAGCTTTTGAAATCACATTTCTATCCCCATAAATAACACATAATGTGTACAAAGCTATGTCGCACACATTTTCCCGTACTTTTTGGAAAAGCCCAGATATACCCCTTAGATTGCCCCCAAATAATTAAAATTTCTGTCCTTGTAATTGGGAATTTATTAATGAGTCTTAAACAACATAATTATAGCATTTCCTACTAGCTTTGATTAAATAATGAAGAAGTAAGCCTTCATTTCAACGAAAATAGCCTTTGTTTTGCCAAAGATATTGCTAAGAAGGCTCCTTTTCTTGGAATGTTCCCAGTTCAAACCTTATAAAACTCTTATCAAAGTATGAAACAATCTTTAAGGAACAAAAACCTTTTTGTTTCAGTCAAATTGATCCATTATTTTTGAATAATTAGTATTTATCTCTCTTTGGTGACTCTTGGCTCTTTTACATAGTCTTGTATGCAAATGTAGTCGATTAGGGTGGGTGTATGGGTTCCTCATTTGTTCCATTTTTATCGCTTTCCTGTCAGGTTTTTCGCATTATATTTTGTCGCAAGTCCACAATCCTTGGAAAAATAAGACCGAAAACCATGTTAGCAATAAAATGCATTTGTATTAGGTCTACATATTTGCGGAGTACTTCAGTGTACTAGTAGTCCCATTTAGAAATTTTGAGGTTTTCAACTTCTGGTGCATAGTTTTTGCTGGTAAGAGATGAGCTGGTGACACTGATGTGTTTCCTGTACATAGATTATAGTCCTGCAATGCTCCCAAGTTTGTTTTGATTGCTTTATTTAGGACTATTTGTTAAGGATAATATGAACACAAATGCACGGTACCTCGGCTAGATTTGACAGCTAGTGCACTGATTTTTGGGCCGGTACTAATACACTTTGCTCGTAGAAAAATGAGGCGATTGAGGTGTCCATTTATTACGGTTTTCTGAGAGTTGAATGGACAAACTTGATGTTCCTGTATATAGCTAATCATAAAAAACACTATTCTTCCTTCAGCAGAGTCTTGAAAATAGCTGATTTAACATTGGAGTCAATGGGAATTCAAGATCTCAAAAGTAACAGGTGTATGACCTAATCCATAGCAGTCGCATGTCCGTGGAGTCTTTATTTTGACGTAAATAACTGAGAAATCTTCATCAAACTATGAATTAAATCAGCAGATAGCATTTTAAACATGGATTTACCTTTCCTCGGGACAAGGTATGTGTCCAAATGGTTTTAATTAAGAGTGTAGGATTTTCCTTGTTAAATCGGCTTGTGTATGAGTTTCCGGACAACATCCATTTCTGTTATACCCATTACAGTGCATTTCTGGGCGATTTTATTTGTGTTTGAACAAAAACCCTGATGTCATCAATGAGCTAAAACAGTAATTTCTTCCTAGAAAGCGGTTTTCTGTCAAAATTGCTTTATTTTTTAAGTACAGAATAAATAGTATTGTGCAATGGTGAGTAATAATAAGTGTCAACTGAGAGGATCATGTGATGCCACTGACTTTCATCCAGCAAATACTGATCTAAGATGCACATCTATATCATTTCCTTCCCTTTATTAGCTCATATTGTCTGATCTCAGACTAGACTTTCTGCTTTTGAGTGATTTTCCTGTTGTAGCTGAGGCGGAATGTGTCTCTCAAGATTAGCTGTGTTTGGATACTTGTCGCTCTAGATCTTTCGACAAGAGCTAAGGCTTTTAAGCGATACTTTTTCTTAACCGAAACAGCATTTTACAGCTTTAAATGTATGTTTTACACTAAAACAATAATTGTAAACTGACCAAGAGAGCTATTCTAAGGTATTTCAAGTGTAACGGGTTAAGCCGGCTGGTTTGGTGCAAGAAACCAATCACACGAGTCATGTCAAACTTTTGGAAATCAATTCGATGGACAAATGGGTCTTTCACAAAACCACCAATAGTATATCATGTTCCCCATATCATAATCATCATCATCTCATTATCGTTGATTATTATTACTATTATTATTATTATTATTATTATTATAATCATTATTATTGTTGTTGTTGTTGTTGTTATCTTATCATATCCATTGCATGTTGAATGGTGACGGTGAGTTCTATTCATAGGTTACGGTAGTAGCAAGCAAGCTGTTTTTACTATCAAATGGAAACATTGGTGGAAAAGAGAAATCAATGATTAATAATGAGCAATTATTTCTTTTTCCGTGCCATTTTCTAAATATCATGTCTGTCGATGAAGCCTGAATATAGAATGGTCTTCTCGATGGCTGTGTTTCAGAAAAATCATTGTAGATATTGTTTATCTGTCTTTGAATAGGTATAAACTCTTTATATCAACCATTTCAATATAAAATTGCATGTAACAATCTGTTTTTCCAAAGATATTCCTTGATAAAGCTATAACATATTTCAAGATCCTAATGTATGCATGAAAATCAGTCATTTGCTTTGTAAAATGAAAATGTTAACAGTCCAGGGTTCAGATTTGGGCCATTTTGACTAAAAAAAGGCTTTGGAATGGCTGCTTTTCCTATAATGTTCTTAAAAATATTTTCTTTTTATACTAAAAAGGTTTTTTAGTCAATTTTTCAATTGTTTAGTTATCTTTAGCTATTGAAATCACATTTCTAACCCCATAAATAACACATAATGTGTACAAAGCTATGTAGCACACATTTTCCCGTACTTTTTGGAAAAGCCCAGATATACCCCTTAGATTGCCCCCAAATCATTAAAATTTCTGTCCTTGTAATTGGGAATTTATTAATGAGTCTTAAACAATATAATTATAGCATTTCCTACTAGATTTGATTAAATAATGAAGAAGTAAGCCTTCATTTCAACGAAAATAGCCTTGGTTTTACCAAAGATATTGCTAAGAAGGCTACTTTTCTTGGAATGTTCCCAGTTCAAACCTTATAAAACTCTTATCAAAGTATGAAACAATCTTGAAGGAACAAAAACCTTTTTGTTTCAGTCAAATTGATCCATTATTTTTTGAATAATTAGTATTTATCTCTCTTTGTTGACTCTTGGCTCTTTTACATAGTCTTGTATGCAAACATAGTCGATTAGGGTGGGTGTATGGATTCCTCATTTGTTCCATTTTTATCGCTTGCCTGTCAGGTTTTTCGCATTATATTTTGTCGCAAGTCCCCAATCCTTGGAAAAATAAGACCGAAAACCATGTAAGCAATAAAATGCATTTGTATAAGGTCTCGTACCTGTTACGGAGTACTTCCGGGTCGTAGTACCCAAAAGTAGTCCCATTTAAATTTTGAGTTTCGACTTCTGGTGCATAGTTTTGCAGGTAAGAGATGAGCTGGTAGAACACTGATGTGTTTCCGGTATTGATTATAGTCCTGCAATGCTCCCAAAGTTTGTTTTGATTGCTTATTGCAGGACTATTTGTTTGGGATGTATGAACACAAATGCCGGTACCTCGGCTAGATTTGACAACTAGTGCACTGATTTTCGGACGGTACTAATACACTTTGCTCCGTAGAAAAAAAATGAGACGATTGAGGTGTCCATTTTATTACAGTTTCTGAGAGTTGAATGGACAAACTTGATGTTCCTGTATATAGCTAAGCGTAAAAAACACTATTCTTCCTTCAGCAGAGTCTTGAAAATAGCTGATTTAACATTGGAGTCAATGGGAATTCAATATCTCAAAAGTAACAGGTGTATGAGCCTAATCCATGGCAGTCGCATGTGTCCGTGGAGTCTTTATTTTGACGTAAATAACTGAGAAATCTTCACCAAACTATGAATGAAATCAGCAGATAGCATTTTAAACATGGATTTACCTTTCCTCGGGACAAGGTATGTGTCCAAATGGTTTTAATTGAGAATGTAGGATTTTCCTTGTTAAATCGGCTTGTGTATGAGTTTTCGGACAACATCCATTTCTGTTATACCCATTACAATGCATTTCTGAGCGATTTTATTTGTGTTTGAACAAAAAACCTGATGTCATCAATGAGCTAAAACAGTACTTTCTTCCTAGAAAGTGATTTTCTGTCAAAATTGCTTTATTTTTTAAGTACAGAATAAATAGTATTGTGCAATGGTGAGTAATAATAATTGTCAACTGAGAGGATTATGTGATGCCACTGCCTTTCATCCAGCAAATACTGATCTAAGATGCACATCTATGTCATTTCCTTTCCTTTATTAGCTCATATTGTCTGATCTCAGACTAGACTTTCTGCTTTTGAGTGATTTTCCTGTTGTAGCTGAGGCGGAATGTGTCGCTCAAGATTAGCTGTGTTTGGATACTTGTCGCTCTAGATCTTTTGACAAGAGCTAAGGCTTTTAAGCGATACTTTTTCTCAACCGAAACAGCATTTTACAGTTTTAAATGTATGTATTACAATAAAACAATAATTATAAACTGACCAAGAGAGCTATTCTAAGGTATTTCAAGTGTAACGGGTTAAGCCGGCCGGCTGGTTTGGTGCAAGAAACCAATCACACGAGTCATGTCAAACTTTTCGAAATCAATTCGATGGACAAATCGGTCTTTCACAAAACCACCAATAGAATATACCGCTATCATGCTCCCCATATCATAATCATGATCATCTCATCATTGATTATTATTACTATTGTTATTATTGTTATTATTATTATCATTATTATTATAATCATCATTATTATTGTTGTTGTTGTTATCTTATCATATCCATTGCATGTTGAATGGTGACGATGAGTTCTATTCATAGGTTACGGTAGTATCAAGCAAGCTGTTTTTACTATCAAATGGAAACATTGGTGGAAAAGAGAAATCAATGATTAATGATGAGCAATTATTTCTTTTTCCGTGCCATTTTCTAAATATCATGTCTGTCGATGAAGCCTGAATATCGAATGGTCTTCTCGATAGCTGTGTTTCAGAAAAATCATTGTAGATATTGTTTATCTGTCTTTGAATAGGTATAAACTCTTTATATCAACCATTTCAATATAGAATTGCATGTAACAATCTGTGTTTCCAAAGATATTCCTTGATAAAGCTATAACATATTTCAAGATCCTAATGTATGCATGAAAATCAGTCATTTGCTTTGTAAAATGAAAATGTTATCAGTCAAAGGTTCAGATTTGGACCAATTTGACTAAAAAAAGGCTTTGGAATGGCTGCTTTTCCTATAATGTTCTTTAAAATATTTTCTTTTTATACTAAAAAGTTTTTTTAGTCAATTTTCCAATTGTTTAGTTATTTTTAGCTATTGAAATCACATTTCTAACCCCATAAATAACACATAATGTCTACAAAGCTATGTCGCACACATTTTCCGTACTTACTTTTTAGGAAAAGCCCAGATATACCCCTTAGATTGCCCCAAATCATTAAAATTTCTGTCCTTGTAATTGGGAATTTAATGAGTCTTAAACGAAAAAACATAATTATAGCATTTCCTACTAGATTTGATTTAAATATGTGAAGAAGTAAGCCTTCATTTTCAGCGAAAATAGCCTGTTTTGCCAAGATATTGCTAAGAAGGCTACTTTTCTTGGAATGTTCCCAGTTCAAACCTTATAAAACTCTCTTATCAAAGTATGAAACAATCTTTAAGGAACAAAAACCTTTTTGTTTCAGTCAAATTGATCCATTAGTTTTTGAATAATTAGTATTTATCTCTCTTTTGTGACTCTTGGCTCTTTGACATAGTCTTGTATGCAAATGTAGTCGATTAGGGTGGGTGTATGGATTCCTCATTTGTTCCATTTTTATCGCTTTCCTGTCAGGTTTTTCGAATTATATTTTGTCGCAAGTCCCCAATCCTTGGAAAAATAAGCCCGAAAACCATGTTAGCAATAAAATGCATT